>CAWUFW010007420.1:600000-1011279 GCA_963921515.1 Calotriton arnoldi | reverse complement strand
GGTGTTTGACCCACCCATCACCCGAACCTAATACCCTAGCTGTTATAGACTGCTTTATGTCCCGGTTTTTCCTTTCCACAACCGAATTTCCCTCAAGATGGAATGGAGAGGCAGTACCGCAATGCAATGCCCAGACTGGCCTTGGCTTCTTTGTAAGCCCGAGAGCTAAACGCAAGACCCTGGTCAGAATGTAGCGTGCCTATTGCGTATGTGCCGATAAAGACTCGCAAATCTTTTATAACAGTTCGAGCGTCAGCTGAGCGTTGAGGCCATAACCATAGGAACCTAGAGCAGGAATCCACTGCAACCATGATATATTTATAGTTACCGTCCCTTTGCAAGGGACCGCAGTGGTCCAGGTAAACACAAGCTAATGGTTTGTCTGAAATTAACAGGGGTGTCTGCGCAGGACGTTTCACTGTTGAGACTTTCATATGTTGGCAAATATCACATTCTAAAACATAGTTTTTAGTTTGTTTCCGAATGCCAGGCCACCAATATCTTTGCTTGAGTAAAGATACTGTCGCTGAAACACCTGCATGGGCAGAAGCTATCCCTTCATGTGCTGCTAGGATTAGTCCTAATCTGCGTTCCTTGTTTGGAATTACCCTATCCCCCACTCCAGGGATTCGAGCAAAGGAACGTTGTTCGCATCAATTACATAAGAGTACTTGAGTGGAAACTTTTGGTAACGCTGCACTGCTGCCTTTGCTTGAAGCATTGACAGCCAACATTATCTCACCGTCTATTTTTTTGAACGAGTGATCGCAGCTACGGAAGCCGTCCTAAACAGCCCCCTTGCGGCTTCGTCAGCCAATGAATTCCTGCAACGCGAACGCCATCACGTTGATGACTCAGTGTGTGGATCACGTGAGCCTTTGGTAGTTCGTTTTTCAACTGAACTACTTGTTCCCAAAGCATTTTGTGCTTTATTGTGCCACCTTTCGCATCTTTGAAACCATTTTCAAGCCAGTTTTGTATATAGTCATTATACGACTGAACACAGTAAAAGGAATCGCACACTATTAGTGTGGGGAATTCTCGATCTGTACTTTCAAGTGCCAGTTTGAATGCTTGTAGTTCAGCTCGCTGAGCTGTACAATCTCCTAGAGACTGAGTTTTTGTGACCATAGGTCTGAAGATGCCATTTCGCATGCGACCTTTAACGATTGCACACGCTGCACTGTAAGCTTGCTTACTCCCTGTTGCGGGTTGTGCGGATCCGTCAGTGTAAATTATGAATTCGTACTGATCGAGAGGCAGAATTTCAGTAGGCAGAGGACATTCTTGTTCATATTGCAGGAATGCTTGTGTTTTTAAATCTGGATCAAAAACATATTCAACATCTGTTGCAGCAAGAGAATTAACCCATTGTAGCCATCTTGGATGTAATGCTTTAGCATTTGGAATGCTTGCTTTTGTGACCGCTTCTAAATCTGGTACCGGGGTTACGACTAATAATGCGTTTCCCTTGGGCTAAGGCTCTTTCTTTTGCTACAGCGGTTTGAACTGCTGTTAGAATTTTTTCAGTTGAACTGAAGCGCATTTCCGCTTGTGTGTACAAATGGGATTTGTATGCGATTGGTATTTTCTCACCCTCATTGCAGGTTAAGTAGGTGAATCCACATTGACCCGAAATTATTCGGACACCAAATTGCGTTGACTTACGCGTGTTTGTAAGTGATTTGTTGCTAACATGTTAGCCTGGAGTGAACGCCAGATTTCTGTGTGTTCCTGTGTCCAGTTTCTGATCGAAAAATCAGGTTTGATTAATGCGTAGAGAGGTTTAACCCTTTCTGCGTAATTTAGAATGTATGTTCTTCCAAAATGTAGGAAACCCAGGATGGATTGTACGTTTTTTAGCGTTTTTGGAGGTTGGAGCAGCACACACTTTTCTAAAAAGTTAGCTGCCAAGCTCTTGCCTTCACTTGAAAGTTCATATCCTAGAAATAGGACATTGAGATGGGCAATTCTGGACTTTTTAAAGTTGAACTTGTAGCCCTCAGAGGCGAAACCCAGTATAATGGTGCTCACCCTGTTCAAGTGTTTTTCCAGGTCATCGTCTGTCAGATAGATGTCATCGACATAGGTCAATGCCTCATTGTCATAAATTTGTAGTAACTCCGTTACCCTCGCTGAGAATAAACCTGGGCTGTTCTTGAACCCTTGTGGGAGTCGACAAAAGTGACACTGGGTCCCCATTATGGAGAATGCTGTTAAGTACCTGCTTTCAGGTGCTATGTTTTGACAAAAGAAACCATTCGAGATGTCTAATGTTGTTTTATATTTTTTACGCACAATGTTATTCATTAATGCTGTGCTATGTGCATTTTGCACTGCAAAAGTTTTTGAACAAGTGTTTAAGTGATATGTATTGTCTGGTTTGGAGACAGGAAACAAAGGATTGTTCATTGAGGAGGTGCATGTTTCAATCACCCCTTGATATTCAAGTTGATCTAAGATCTCCCTGACCTGTTTTTTAGCTTCTTGCTTTATTGGGTATTGCCGTTGTGCAGTTGGTTCATGTTTCAGATGTATTTTATGGTGAGGTGAGTCCTCATCCCATCCTACATGATTTTTATATAATGCTGGGGCCTGGGCCACTGCCCATTTCCTGGCATATGTATATCTTAGATGCATTGGTATATGGTTGGAGAAGGCAGGCATAATTATGTCCTCGCCGTGTGGGCACTCCCTGACAAATTGTGGTGGCTAGTCCTTTTCTGTTAGAAGTATGTCATAGCCCTTTGATAGTCTTTCCCAAAAAAGTGCTTTCACCTGCAGAGGTTTGTCTCCCTCCATCCGGAGTGTTATGTCATATAACTTTTGTGGAGTACTAACCCTGGTGTCTACAGTCTCTACCGTAATGTACTCATTCAAGTCCACTATCTCCAGAAGTTCCTTCAGGTTCTGGCGAGCTATTGTGACTTCTGCTGCACTGTCCAGCATTGTCTGAGCCCATTCTCCGTTCTTGAGTTGTGTTCTCAGTATTCTCGGCATGTCTGATCTTCAGACCTGCTACTTTCTTTTGGAGAATTGAGGTTTTACTTTGGTTTTTGGAGCGTGTTTGTCGTCTCTTCGATTTCACGCGTTCTTCTCTATGTTCTGATCGTCCTCTTCTTTCCGAAGTCTGTGATGAGATCTGAAAGGGACGAGAGGAACGTGTATCAGTATCTTGATACCTGTCAGGTTTTCTCAAATTATCCCTATTCCTGAGGTTATACCTCCTTTCAGAGGGCTCCTTTTGAGGAGACCTACCTCGGGATTGAGAATGTTTCTCGTTTGAATTTTGTTTATTAGTATCCCACTTCTTTTTAGAAGATGTAGGAGTTTGTTTAATTGAGTCCTTCTCAGGACTTTCAGATAGTTTCGGCTTCACTGGTCTTCCACCCAAACTATCTCTGCCTAATTCTGCATAAGATTGTTCTATAATTCTGGGTAGCTCTGTTTGATGTTCTGTAACATCAAATTCCCTTAATTTTTGGCGGATCGCCACTGCTGCTGCCTCCCTTTAATATTAGATAATATTATTGTTGAGACCTGGTCAAAATTTTTCAGTAATTTCATACCTAAATTTAGAGCAGGCTCTGCCCCGTATTCATTTTGAATTTGTTTCAGGACATCAGGTATTACCGCAATTGACGGAATGCCATGTGTTTTAGTATAGATGGCAGCAAAGACTGAGCCCCAAGTGGTGCAGTCTTCCAGTTGTGGTGTGATCCCCATTGGTAAACTGATTGTCAGTATTCTGTGTTTCTCATACGGGCTAGTATTTGGAAATACTGCTTCGATTTGAGTAATTTTTTGAGCTATCCAGAAAGGAATTTGCTCACGTTTTGTGGGCATTTTACCCATGACTGCGTATAGAGTCTGTGGTGTAATTTTTAGTGTATTGCCCTGTTGGGGAGTTGGATTTGGAAGTGTTAATGGTTGCTGGACTGTAAAAGTCCGCATGACATATTGGACCAATTGTCTGTAGATTTTTTATTAATTCTTGTATTTGAACAAGTAAGTCCTCATCTGACATTATATCCAGTTCAGGATGAGGTGTGTAGCCGGCTAGAATCGGCCATGTTGCTCCTGGTCTACCTAGTGGACCGAGCCTGGTAATGTTTCTGTGATGTTTTAGGGCGCCTTTAAACCAGAGCTGATGCTCTTGGTATGTTAATGGAATTTCAATATCCTCGAAAGGAATGTATTCCTCTGGTGGTTCATCTTCTATGTAGAAGTGAAACATGTGTGTTACTGAATTGGATTCAGGAAATATTACCCATGAATAGAATACCTCTGTCTGAAAGGATTCGTGTGCCTCTATCACGAAAACTGCTCTACCGCCTCTTGGTGGTAGGCCATGTTTTATAAGTTTTAGAGTGATGGCTCTTCTTAAGTTTGGAGCGATGTCTATAACACCCTCCTCGGTTTCATTTAAACCGGTAATGTTAAAAGCTGCTGCTTGGGCTGGATCAGCCGCAGCTACACCGTTTCCGGCGTCTTCAGTCATTTTGTTTTTGAAAATGTAGAACAAGTTTCAAGGAAACAAAGATAAGGTGCACAATATTTTGGAACACTGTATCCTTCAACGTTGAGCAAACCAAACAGCTAATATTTAGGGTACTGCCCTATGTAGCCGTGGCGGATACTTAACCCTGCCCACTCCAGACGTCTTTTGGAGTATATGGGTAGGGATCTCTTGAGAGAAAAAGCACGGCTGAGTTACTCAGTATCTAACGTTGAATTACTGCCTTACCAAACCGTTGGGCGCCATGTAGTGTAGCTCCTATTTCCCTAATAGGCTCTGCGCATTGGAATAATATATCCTATAGGTTTGATATAGGACTAAGGTCAGTATGTCCCTATCGAGTATATTAAACTTAATTACTTGTGCCAGCTAGCTCAGAGGCCACTAGAAACTCCTTGACAACAAGAAGGGAGTAGTTTCTGGCAGCCGCAAAACATGACCACTGTGTTTCCCTTTAGAATCAGAACGCGTCCCAGAGTCGTGGAAACAATAGATAACTATTTCACTCAGCTCAGTCGTGCATGCTTAGTTTTCTCCAAGTTACACAGAAAGAAATAGACGGGCGTTTCAATAAAAGATTTATTGAACAGTCTTGTTTCTGGTGTAAGTAAAATGTGCTGTTACGATCACAAGACAGTATGCGAGATAAATAATGTACAGTGTGAGCAGTAGAAATAAATAATACTGCGAGAGCATTATCTTTTAGTACATATGCTTTTACATAAATAACACAGACTAAAAATGCGAGTACTCATACGATGCGTTTCTAATCTAGTTCTACCTCAATGTACCTAACCTAACCTAGGTATAGGAAGAGGTATGAAGTAGGTGAAGAATTCCTTACTATGGTATACTAAGAGTACGCTAACCCCAGTATGCCTAGTATGCCAAGAGTCCCTCTAGGTTCTAGTCTGCTCCATACCTGAAGAATGAGAGAGGTAGGAATCTCTTCGCCAGACTCGAACTCCAACACCCCGCAAGGGAAGTTAGATCACTGGAAGCGGGACTCTCTGCGTGCAGGGATGACAGCGTCTTCTCAGTGCGTCAGGCCGGAAACGGGCTCCTCTGAAGTCGAGGTCTCCTCTGATTTACAGGGACTAGGGAAGGTATATTTATACCTGAGAAGCACCTAAGAATGTTAGTATTGACGTGAGTCGGACAGGGGAAGACGTCATGAATGAACCCCTAAGGAATAATGGTTCATGCATAATATATGAGTCCTTGAAGAAATCAATAGTCCTGGACTAGGGAAACTCCCGCAGCCTAAGGGTCTGTTCTTCAAGAACTCGTTGTGACGTTAGGGTGGACGGATGTCAGAGACCATGCCTGTATTTGGAGTGCACGGTTTAATGCCTAAATAAGGGCTGGGATTTTATGCCTATATAAGGGCAGGGCGAATTGTGCCTATATAAGGACATGATACTGGAAAGCCCGTTTATGGACACCCTAAGAGGAATACAACACTAGTTTGTAGTCTATTTCCCCCTTGAGATCATATAGTGTGAGTATGTATATTATAATAACCACACATTATGACCTCAGTGGAGTTTGTGACCAGTCGGCGCGAAGACTAAAGATTTATATGTAACGTCAGCAGCTTCTGGTTCTTACTCTGTTTCCCCATTGGGATCATATACTGTAAATGGGCCCGATTCACAGAACTAACTTACGACAAAATCCTAAACTTACTACCATTTTGGTATTCACAGAATGAACTTACTCATTTTGGTATTCACAGAATAAACTTACTCATTTTGGTATTCACAGAAGACTTACACATTTTGTGTAACTTACACATTTTGTGTAACTTACACATTTGGTATTCATAGAAGGCACTTACTCATTGATGAGTAAGTGCCTTCTGTGAATACCAAAATGAGTAAGTTAATTCTGTGAATACCAAAATTGTTGTAAGTTCATTCTGTGAATACCCAAATGTGTAAGTTCATTCTGTGAATACCAAAATTGTTGTAAGTTCATTCTGTGAATACCCAAATGTGTAAGTTCATTCTGTGAATACCAAAATTGTTGTAAGTTCATTCTGTGAATACCCAAATGTGTAAGTTCATTCTGTGAATACCCAAATGTGTAAGTTCATTCTGTGAATACCCAAATGTGTAAGTTCATTCTGTGAATACCAAAATTGTTGTAAGTTTAGGATTTTGACGTAAGTTAGTTCTGTGAATCAGGCCCAATATGTATATTAAAATATTAACAGTCATTGTGATCTCAGAGGAGTTTATGACCCGTCGGCGCGAAGACTAAAGATTTATATGTAAGGTCAGCAGCTTCTGCTTCTTACTCTGTTTCACCCTTTGGATCATATAGTGTGAGTATGTATATTGTAATATTCACAGTCATTATGATCTCAAAGGAGTTTATGACCCGTCAGCGCGAAGTTGAAAGATTTCGAAGTCCCGGATAAAAGAAGCTCTGAACATATTCACTGCTGGAAAGTATTTCGTTATTGATCTTGTTTTGTGTTCATGACTTTATTTTCCTTTTTTTTTTGTGTGCAATCAGTGTCACTCTGTATATTGTAGTAGAGTGTCATATTTTCACACAACAAGAATTGGAGATTTGTCGCCGCCAGGAGTAAACTATTTGAAATACAGCTAACTGACCTTTATAACTTACTTGATCAGATATTTTTACAGTGAGAATATTTTTTAAAATTGCAGTTTAAAAAAAGATTGTTTGCATAGACACTTTCTTACTGAATGCCTTTGAGAAACCCTACATTTTTGAATGATTTTTTGGTATTTCTGTTTTTCTCTGTTGTGGTTCCTATTCTTCTTCTCCCTATAGAATATATATGAATAGTAGTGTATATATTACTACTATCCTATATGTTCTTAAAGGAGTACATGATCTATTAGCGGAGCAGTGAGCGACCTCTAAGCACTACGACTGAACTTTCCAGAGTTCTACAGAATAGAAATTGTAAGAAATGATGAAGCGTACATTTCTATGTAATATAAAGTAATTTGTGTTTAACAGTTTTTTACTTGTTATTGTTCTTGTGACCTGAGATGATGTAGTGCGGGAGTGTTTCTTGTAGCACTTCTTTTCTACTTTATCTAAAAGTAACTTATGCCCTCTTATATTATCAAGAATATGGGGCAACACTTTTACAAATTATAGCAGAAAAAAAGGGAGGGTGTGGCCACGCTTAAGGGATATTTTATGGATTGCTTTTTTATTTGTCACCTCTTTGATATATACAGCTTCAGTTTTCGAAGAAAGTTTATTTGTAATCGCTTAATAAAAACTGTTTCAAACCTAGTCTGAAATTTTTGCTGCGCAACCGCACCTCCCCGTCAGAAAAGTAAACACCACATTCTAAGTAAATACTGCTACTGGGAAGTATCCCACCCGCAAACTTAATAAAAGAAGACCGCAACACACTCTGTTATTTTCCCGCCGTGATTTGTACACCCCACGCCAATTATATAAATGGCCCTTAAAATATATAAAAACTATTTTTACCTTCACAATCCCTGTTCACCACCTTGTGACCACTTTACAGAGTTAATAGTGTTCCTACCCTCCCCGCTACTACTTTGTTTTCACGTACTCCATTGAAGTGCGTCACAAAACGCTTCACAACAGTGAAACGTTCCCAGCCAATAAAGAGCAAACTTGTACTCGGAACACTTTAGCCAATAAAATGTCCATGGTGTTCCGCACAGGGGGAGGGAATCGGTGCCAACACTTCTACTTTTAATGCTTCACAGCCAATGAACATTAAGCTTGGGAAGGTCCTGCTTGGAACACATTACCCAATCAGATGTCCCTGATGCTCCGCGGAGGGGGAGGGAATGGCTGGCAACACTCTACTTTCAATGGTTTACAGCCAATGAACATTAAGCTTAGGAACGTCCTGCTTGGAACACGTCAACCAATCAGATGTCCCTGCTACTCCGCGGACGGGGAGGAAAGGGCTGGCAACACTTCTACTTTCAATGGTTCGCAGCCAATGAACATTAACCTCTGGAAGGTCCTGCTTGGAACATGTGAGCCAATCAGATGTCCTTGCTACTCCGTGCAGTGGGAGGGAATGGCTGGCAACACTTTTACTTTTAATGGTTCGCAGCCAATGAACATTGAGCTCGTTGTTGGAACACCTCAGCCAATTAAACGTTAATTTTCTTCACTGTCCGTGATAAAAGTGAACACTGCATTATAAGTAAACATTACTGCGCATTATATTAAAGGAAGGTAAAGGAAGGCTGCAATACGGCGCATTGTTATTTTCCCAATATCATTTCCACAGCCTACTGAACAGTGCCGCAATACCGTGCATCGTTGTTTTGCGGACGTGATTTCCACAGCCTACGCAACATTCACACTACCTGTGTGTGCACCCTACACACTGCTTGCCGCAATACGGCGCATTGTGTTCCCGACGGGATTTCCAGAGCCTACGCAACCTGCTGCAATACCACGCACCGTTGTTCTGCAGATGTGATTTCCACGGCCTATGCAACATTCAAACTCCCTGCCTCTCCACCGTACAGACTGCTTAAACTAAGAGCACAGTGTTCCTACTATACCCTCTTATACAATTATTCTCTTATTTTTCCCCCTACGCCTTTCAACTCAGTCACAAAATGGCTGCCAACACTTCCTAGTTTCAACAGTTCGCAGCCAATGAGCCGCACGCTCGTGCTCGCAACGCCTCAGCCAATCAGATGTCAGAATTCTCAAATATCGATATCTGTAAATTTTGATATTTCTCTAAAACTACTGAACGGACTTACCCCATTTAAACAAAAGCGTGCTTTCTGGACCAAGACCTTTCTCCCTGCCAAATTTGACGTAATTCCGTTCAGCAGTTTGACCTGTAGCCTTGTCTAAAGTTTCCTATGGAAATTGCATGGAGTAAACATGTTTTGGGACCCCCTTTTTCTCAGCCCCCTTGACGAATCACCCCCAAACTTTCAACATAGGAGCTGATCTGAAAAAGAAGTTTTTAAAAAATTTCGTAAACATTCGTCAAACGACGCCAAAGTTATAAGCAAATCAAAAACGCTTTTCCTATAGAAACGTGGTCCTAACTATAACTACCTACTGGCGACCCCCAGTAGGTAATATATATATATATATATATATATATATATATATATATTATATAAATTGTTTTTATTGCCATTTGTCATTATGAACAAGACAACAACAGAGTCAGAGGAACGGAAGGTAGGGAAGCAAGGAGGGGAGGAAGCGTGGAAGGTAGCAGGGAGGACATTGCCACAAGTATACAATCTTGATCAGAACACAGTGCACATGATGTTGCTCAAAATGCCATATGTAGGAACTAGTGCATACACAGAGGTTAGGGTAATATACTATGGCTATACAATCTCAGTGAAAGAACACATAGTCTTAATGCAGATGGGTTTTAAAGTTTGCCAGGAGTCACTTCTACCGGACCAGGGCCAAAAGGGCAAAGCCATATCTTGCTGTGTTGTTCAGGGTATTAAAGCAAGTGGCAATGGGCTGTCCCCTTCCGGGCATCCCCCCTCAGCGGTACCACTCACCATTGGTGAGTTGGAATCCCTCTAGCGAAGGAAGGAGGCAAATGGCTTCCAGATATCTTTGGGACAGGAGCGGATAGGCATTAGTTCCCAGAAGTTGGTTAACTGCTCTTATCAATATGCTACATCATATAGCCATGCTTTGACGGTGGGAGCGGGTTTCCTACCTCAGTGTAGGCCACCCTGTGCTTAGCTATCATGTAGCATGGCAGTGAGATGATGTGGTGTTGTGTGTATCTTTAACATAACCCAGCAGACTCACCAGGGGAAAATGAGGGAGTGAGTGTGCGGTGAGCGTATGTATATGCTCGTACACCTCCTTCCAGAAGGATGCACCTTCGGGCACTGCCAAGCGAGATAGATAAAGGAAGCTTGTGGGGAGCTGCAGCCTAGACAATGCAGGTCTGGGACCAGCTCCATTTTGAATTGCTGTAGAGGGGTGCGATAGAGACGATGCAGAAATTTGAAGTAAATGATACCTAGTCTGTAATTTGGGGAGAGTAGCTCCAATTGCCCGCAGCAAAAAGACCACTGCACATCAGATGGCCGAGTCAATGTCCTCCTCCCACGTCACCTGCGCTCTCGGGAGAGCAACCGGTGAGGAACTCTGCATAGTGTTGTAGAGGTGTGTTATCAGTTTACGCGGGATGGGGAGGTGAGGATATGTTCCCAGGCTGGGAGGGCCAGCGGCGAGGATGGGAATGGGTCATGTAGCCCGCGGCATGTAGCTTTTACTTGATAGTATAGTAGTGTGTCCAGAAGACTGGGCGGCGGGGAAGTCACAGGCTCGAAGGGTGGAAGGAACTGACCATCAGGGTAAACGTCTGAGAACAGTCTGATATTGTGCTTATGTGCATGTGTGATGGCACCCCTATCTAGAAGCGGTGGTATCAAGGGATTGCTGGCGAGTGGGATGGAGGGGGCGTATTGGAGTGACAACCCTGCTCTTTTCCTCAGACCCTCCCATGTCCAGCGCACGCACTCGACCATGTCAATTTCAGCCCTTGGGGCTGTATTAGGTAGAAATAACGCTGTTGATAACTGACATGTGGCAGAGTGGTCTGTCTCTATTGCCGTACGTGTTTGGAATGGAGTTGGATATAGCCGGAAATGAAGGAATTAAGCTGGGGCACAGTAAGCATATATTGTCATGTCCGGTGTGCGAAACCCACCTTGTGCGAGTGGTCGAGCGAGGAGCTCCCAGGAGACCCGTGAATGTTTACCAGCTCATATTAGAGTCACCATGTTAGATTTCAAGCATTTGAGGAAGTGAGCCGTGAGCGGGATGGGGATGTGTGAAAAACTAGGTGTTTGTTGCAGTACTCCTCCACTTTTTGTCTTAATAAATCCTCTGTCATGCCAGGGTTGGAATTATTGATAAATTCACACAGGAAACTCAACCAAACACTAGTGGGGTCTCTGGCTGGTTCTCACCCGCCTGCCACCACCAGACATGGGGCGAGAGCCAGCGCTCTCAGAGGACAGAAACAATACCGGCTCTGGGCAAGGGTGTTTCACACCTCCTCCAAGACAGGATGGCCTCCCAGGGCGGGATGCTTCAAAGGCAGTCCCGGAAATGCAGGAAAGTTAGTTAGATGAGGAGGAGGGTCCCCCCTCAGCCTGCACCACCCCTAGGGCGCCGCAGGCGAGGTGAACCCCTCTCCTGAAATTCGACCATCTTAAGATGGTGAGAAAACCTCCAATCAGGGCTAGGGTAGTGCCCCCTTCCCACATGAAGTGGTCACTAGAGGGTGTAGACACCCTAAAGGTAAGTAGCCCACTGGCCACTACCTGTCTCCCCTTGTAATGCCCCTAAATTCAGTATTTAGGTGGCTCCCTTAGACCTGAACCTCAGATTTCATGGACCTAAAGAAGACTAAGGAAGAAGACGTGCTGCTGATCAAAGAACTGAGCCCTGCTGCAGAAGAAATCAGTGCCAAACCCGGCCAACTGCAAAAGGACTCAACAACTGTGGTCTGCCGTCCCTACCTGAAACCTGTGCAGGCTCCAAGAAACCCAGAGCTCTGCCAGCCTTCGCCAATTGCTGGGGACCTCCCTTTGGACTAATGGTACTAGTCTCCGGCACGCCGCCGGTAAAGACCGCCACGAGGTGAAAACTGCCACGGACAGTGTCGCCGCGAATCACCTTGTCAACCAAAAGTTGCAGCAGCCAAGGCTTTCTGGTCACCGGTCCAGTAACCGACCCCTTCAACGCATCCACCAGCCTAAGGGATCCTCACAGTACCTGCCACCGATGCTGGAAACAGCCCGCTCTTGTGAGCCTGTACCCACCTTCTGGTGGCGTTGACTGTGTGAAAGCAGCAACTTGGGCATGGCCTCCCCACCCACAATGGATGGCTGTCAGTGAAGAACCAATTCTGCATCCCAAGACCTCCGGCACCTATGACCCAGGTAACCCAGAGCTGCCCACTGTGCCCAAGCACTGGGACTTCCAAAACTCTTACTACCCTGGAGTAGAACTTCCTCTGAACTCTGGGTGACCGTTGTACCCCAAAACTCAGTGGTGGAGTGGTGCTTCCATCAACTGCGACAGTGAATGTGTTGGTGGTACTCTGCTATCTAACCCTATCTAACCCTATGCTTTTCTTCTCCCTTCTCCCTGACTGCGACGGTCTCTTCCTGACGGTAGCAACCGTTGTTGCTTGAAACTCATAAGCATTTTTGTCTTAAACTGCATTTGATTAAAAATTGACATGCAGAGCATTCATTCCCTGTTGAACAAAGTTCTTGAGTTCTAAATATATATATAAAGATGTGACTTTATTTTTTACCAATTGTTCTCGGATTTATTCTTATGTGTGTGTCTCATTTATTGCCTCTGTGTATGACAACAAATGCTTAGCCCTACCCTTTAATAAACCTAACTGCTCTCCCACACTACCACAAAAAGAGCATTAAAATGATCTGCTTTTACCTCTGCACACCTATTGAGGATCCACTGGACTCTCTGCACAGTGTACTTCATTTTAATACACTATATAGAGAGCCAGCTTCCTACTGGATGTGAAGGAATGGGTAGACGAATTTGGGAAGGATGATCATCTTTGCTATCGCAATACGGCCAGCAAGGGATAGGGGGAGTTTTGACCAGGTAGGTACTCTGTCCTCCAACTAGGCCACGGCCCGGCAATAATTTGCTCACCAAAGTTCTACTGGATCGCGGCTGAGCCATATGCCCAGGTATCTAACTGGACCTGCTGCCCATTTCAAAGGATACTCAGTTGGAATGGCTGTGTACTGTCAGTGAGAAGAAATAGTATGGATTTGGTCCAATTAACTTGTATGTCAGAGGTGCCAGGTTTTCCCGTGGGTCACATGCATATCAAGTGATATCATCTGGATACTTCGAGACCACCAATCCCCTGGTGGTGAAACCTATGCCCCTATTCAAGTGATGCTGTCGGAGCCTCGCCGCCAACGGCTCCATCGCAATGGCGAAAAGTAGCAGTGATAGCGGGCACCCTTGTTGTGTGCCCAGAATGACTGGGAAGGAGGGGAAAGAGGTACGCTCACTTCAGGGAGTCGAATGGCTTAGTGGTGTCAAGTAAAGCAGCGACTGCAGATACTTGAAGGTCGAGGTGGTGCATCACCGCGAAAATGGTGCGAAGGTTGTGCGAAGCAGAATAGCCAGGAATGAAGCCTGACTGATTGGGTCTTACAATCAGGGGCAGGAGGGGCAGCAAACGATTTGCGGGAACCTTGGCGTAAATGTTATTATCAACATTTATTAGTGAAAGGGGTTGATATGAATCACAGCATTTTGACAGTTGATCCGGTTTGACGGGTGTGATAAGTTCCCGGTTATATTAACAGCAAAAGCAAAGGAAGTTGCAAAGACATTTCTGTAATACCTAGTGCACAGCAAAGTAAATTTATGTTGGTGCAGTCTGGGCCCGTTGAATCTCACTAACAGACACCACCATGTTTAGGTCTTGCTATGGAAACGTTTAGCTGTCTGTCGTTGACAGACATATTGTTTCCAATACTTAACATATATGTAGAAAGTGGACATTAGGTCAGCCTGCTTCAACCGTTTGCTTACTGTGTTCTTCCTCTTTAGGCCATTGATGTGAGCCATTATCAATAACATCTGAGATCAGCTCATAGGCGACTGGCTTAGTGACCTCATGCTGTTGGCTTTTACTGTGGCCTTCTGCCTTCTATCAATTACTTGCATTGGAGTACATGAGTGACTAAATTCCTCGTTGTCTCTCTCTTAAGCACGGTGTAACTTATAGCCATTCGCCATTACTCTTCTCTCCCTATTGCTTCCTGCCATTGCCTATCACTCCCTGTTGCTCCCCACCAACGTGGGGCTGTTGCCAATTCATCAGCATCAGTAAAATACACAGCAACTTTCTTCTGCCAGATGGTATTGTATTGTATTGCAATATTTATATAATGCTTACAACCCCTATGTGAGGCACTGAAGCACTTGCCTATATGAGTAGCACGCTACAGCTTGTAGGATGTGTGGTTGGAAGTATGCTGTCTATGTGGGAAGTGTTTCCATGTCGTGTGTGATGACCTCGAAGGTGTGTTATCGTGTTATGGGATGCAGAGTTTAGCAGTGTGATGGATGAAGAAGTGTGAGAGACAGGCACGCAGGTTATGGTTTTCAGTCAGCTGGCAGATTTGAGCAATTCGGCAGGTCCCTATATGGTATTTCTTATGTTAATAGCCCACTTAGGTAGTTACTGTACGTGGTTGTACATTCTGAGATATTTTGTTTAACGTTTATGGTTCAGTGCTTGTCCCTTTATAGTATATGTTAGGTTCATAGACAACTTAGCTGGTTACAGTGTGTGTTTGTCCTTTCTGTTTAATGTTAGGGTACTGAGCAGGCATAGGTTAATGGTAGAAATGGCGGAGAGATCTGCTGGATGACCTTTGTTAAAACCATCCCATATCTGTTTGAGATTGCCACTTCTCTGGAAGCGGTCATAGAGTGCGGCTAGTTGTGATCTGCAGTGATGGACTACATTAAAATCCTCTGTTGGCCAGCAGCATGTGGCATATCCCAGGTATTCCATGCCTGATCAGTTGGTGATGGGAGGTGTATTTTCTGTGGACTGCTATTGCGCTAGGTGTTGGACATGACTCTTAGCAGTTGTGTCATATGTGAGTGGAAGTGTCAAGCAGTAAAAGGGAATTATAATGCAGTATGTATGCACTACAATCAACTGCCCAAGCGCTGAGTGTTGTGGGGATTAGAATTAGTGCGGGTAGTACATTGTATTTTTATTGTAATTGCATTTATATAGCAGTTACTACCTCTGACGAGGTGTTGTAGCACTTTAGGAAGGGCAGCACGCCCAGGAACCAAGGGAAAGTAACTTCTCCGTCCAGGAATTGTCTTCAACCCCAGAAGTTAGAAAATGGATTTCTTCTAGAAAGGTTTTATTTCATGGCATCCATAGCTTTTTTCAAGTTTTTACAATATTAAAATCGAACATGTCTTCAACGCATTTCTATCAAAAGCACATGCCAACAATTACAGGCATAAGCACCACAGTCAACGAAGTAAACACGCATGTGAGAGAACTCTACAGGGCTTCCCAACAGGGCACTGATTTAAAGAGTTGGCTCGGCAAAGCTGCGCGCCTTAAAAACTTCCAGCAGCCCAAAATGAAATTCCTCTATCAATTGCACACATCGGGCCTGTGGGAGTGTTTTCGACCCCACTGTGTGTAAATAAGAGTTTTGCTTTTTGCAGGAAATTTGTCACAGCGGAATGTTTTGCGCTGCTTGCACGACGGCAATCTGAGCTGCCTCATGGCAAAGCAAACTACCGGAACTGATTCGCACTCGTTGCAGACGATGCTTGCAATAACAACCGCCTATGGTGCCGCGTCTCACCTGACCAGCTCCACAGCTCACTGGGGGACGTGAACACACAAACTAGATCTGATCTGAGGCAACCTGGTTACGAGGTTATAAATGGAAGAAAGGTTTATGCTGCAATCTAATTCCTCGACGAGGAGTCGCGCCAAGAATGTATCACTTTAGCTTTCCGCCGACCGTTTCTTACAGAGAAATTGCCTTTGACTTGTGGTATCAATCTTTCAACTTTTAATTATGTTAACGCAGTTTTAGTGAACTTTGAGAACAGTAAATATTGAATGTGCCTGTCTAGAAATATTTGTGTCTCTGAAGATATATTCTGTAAGAGCAGACTGAACTTCTTGTTCTGGGATTCGATCCCTCGCATGGGTGTGTGACAGGAATCCCAAAGAGACCAAAAGCAGCTGTTTTGCTTAAAATCTTTGGTCCTCGTTATGAGTGGTCTGCCATGCTTAAATTCAGAAGATAGAGGGGCCTCCTGTATATAACAAAAAATGGTATACAATAGGGGCAGATAATAGTACCACAAATCTGCCCAATGAGGAAACAAATTAATCACTGGTGAGAAATATATCTGTTACAAAATGAATTTATTATTACTGGCCAAGACAAGCTAAATAAATAGCTGGTACTCTTGGTACTCATACCTAAAAATACTTACACATGTGGCCACATACACATCTATACACACTGACACATGAATAACAATACATTTTTGTATAAACACAAACAATTATTTTCATTGTGTGTTTATGAACAGGCAATATCATATATAAACATTGGACTTCAGTCTTCCATTTATTTAGAAAATTGTGTGGCTGTATTCAAAAGGATCATTCTACATTCCACGATTTGGAGGTAGTCTTTCTTGGGTCAATATTTATTTTGGACCAGTAAATCCCTGTGTTTTTAATGTTGGCGTGATCTTCATTCATAGGTACTTTTCAATTTTCAGATAGATAGATAGTTTTATTGCACAGTTAATTAAAATCATTGCAATCATATTGAGTTAAAATCAAATACAAAATTTCCTATATTATAAAAGGTGTATAACAGTTTGTCATCCTATGGTTCTTAAAATATAAAATTTTGACACTATTTTGTCTGCTATGAGTGCATGAAAGTTAAAACCATTGGCGCGGTGTTGTGCCTCACAGTTCTGTATGGTTGTCAAAGTCCGGCATAGCTTTTACTGCTGTCAAGAATTTCGTGAAGCGTGCCGCCAGTTTCACTGAGTCACCTTTCATGCACTCTACCAGCGCTTCTTGACATGTCCGCATGTTTAAAATACGCCAAATGGGGCAAAGCCAGTAGATTCTCAAGGTGCGTAGTTTCTCACAGATGCACAGTATGTGAATTAATGTTTCCTCTTCACCCCACATACACAGCACTGTGTGGCTACGTTTCTTTTGTACCCTTGGCCATACTTGTATGCCAGCAGTGGAATCAAGCCAAACCGGAGTCTCATTAGTTGGCGCTTCATTGTTGGCTTTAAAGGAGAAGACAGATAGTGTGGCAGGCCCCCGCTGTTATAAAGTTTTACCGCCCAACTTCCGTGACTTTGATTTTTCAAGGTTAAAGCGTCACTTTCAGCCGACATTATCGTTGCTTGTTTGGTTAATAGTTTTGCTGCGGCCTTTGTAGGTATGGGGGCAGACCATATTTCACGAGCTTCCAGTGCTTCCACGCAGTGTGTTAAGAATTCATGCCAGGTTGACCCCGGGTTGCTTATCATTAACCAGATGTACTTCTTTAGCTTGTGGTCCTGTGCTTGTTTGGCTTTCAGGCAATAGGCTATGAACCTGGCTTTTAGGATCGACTCTTGAGATATCAAATTGAATTCCGTACGGAATTTTCAGAAGACTCCTCCATTGGAGGTGTTGACGCGTTTTGGCCATATGACCTTTGGGCCTCATCAGGACAATGGAAAGGCTAGAAGTGCCTGTAAAGGTAATGTTAAAAACTGGTACACAGCAGGTGGAAGTGCAGTCCACGAAATGGAAAAATATGGGAGTGACTCAAGCCTATGACATGCAGAACCACCTGCTTATCACTGCACACTAGAATCTCGCCCCATAATGCTTTGCTGGGCCTTTGGTTGGCATTGTATTTTTGCCCATAACTTTGCTTGGGGTGGTCCTAGGAGGATGGGACCACTACCGAATCGTTGAGCATGATATGCTCTTTGTGTTCAAGGCATCTGCTTGCCCTCCCCCTAGGTTAGGGGTGACCCCAAAATCATCACCTCTCTCATTGCCTGATATATTTTTCAAAGTTCACTTTTGTGAATTGGTTATATGCTTTTTAGCATGTAAAGGTAAAGTTGTTTTATCAAAGGGTTGTGGGTGCAGTAGCTAACTCTGCTACGTGACGGAGTTGGAATTATTGCATGAATTCCGTGTCTTCAATATAATGCGTAGTTAACAAACCTCCGCTGGCAGCTGGCGGAGCAGAGTTTATTGCCCACGGTTAATATTGTATACAGTATAGCATGGCACATTCAATTGACATCTATTGTTGAGTATGTGTGACATATTTAAGTCAGAGTTTTCTAAATTAAAGTTGTCTAAATTAAAGCCCACATCTCACCTAGATCATTAAGGCTTCTCCTGGCTGTGCCGTATCTTTCGATCAGTTTCACTTCTGTCTTAATTAACAAAGTATCGAGGGCTGGTCCTTTGCAGCTTTTTTGAACTACAAAAAGCACCGGCCAACTGATGTCATTTTCTGAGTGATCCAGATCTGTGTAATGTTCGATTAAGGGTGCTCCAGTTACTGCACACCTTATTCTAGATCTGTGTTGCAGTATTCTGGCCTTAACTGTTTGTGTGGTTTGCCCTTTGTATGTGTAATCACACTGACATTGTATGCGATACGCAACATTTTCAGTGTTGCAATTTGAAAATTTCATTTGTTGGTGTGTTTTTCCATTGATCATAATGGATTTTGAATCCATTGTAAACTTGCAAGCCGTACAGTTACACTTAAAATGGCCAATGACTGGTGACATTCCTAATATATCATGCAAATCACTTTTCTTTTCGATTGGGCGTGCAGCTATCACTAATTGATTCTGCAGATTATTTCCTTTTATAAAGGAAAACAAAGGTTTAGGGACATCTAACGGACTCAGGGTTCTCCAATTTCTCTGAATTATATTCTTAACCTTGTTAGCCTTAGGGATATATGTGAGAACACATGTGAGGGGATTAGTTTTCTTCCATTTTTTAGGAGTCAGAAGTGTATCTCTTGGTGTGAACCAAACTCTTTTGGATGCAGCTTTTTATGAGTTTCATGGATACCCTCCGTTCACTAGTTTTTCGATCAAGTTTTTGGCATTGTCAAAATAGTCATCCTTCCATGGGCAGTTCCTCCGTATGTGGAGAAATTGCCCGTAGGGTAAGTTTTCTTTCAAAGTGCGTGGATGGCCACTTGAAAAATGTAATAGGGTATTTCGGTTAGTCGTTTTGGTGTATAAACTGACTTCAATGTGCCTCTCTTTATTCAGGATCCAAAGACAGTGAAAATAGATTTTTTTATTATCAATTGAAATACTGAACTTCAGATCAGGTGTTATTATGGTAAGCCATTGGAGAATTATCTCCAATGTAAGTCTGTCACCTTCCCAAAGCATGAATATATCATCTATGTACTGGAACTACTGTTTTAAATTGTATCCATGACAAGATTCGCCGCCTCCGGTACAAACCTACGAGCCATCGCTACCCCTGTGGCTGGCATTTTTTGTGGGGGCACTCTTTTTTGGGGACCGGCACTTATTTTCTGCATCAGATGTTTACCAAGAGAAAGTGAGGGTAAACAAACAAAGCGGAAAGACGAACGAAAAGAAAGACAGAGAAAACGTCACAAAGGGAGAAAGCAGGAACCTGCAAGATTGAGATAAAGGGGCAGGGAGTGTCTGATAGTTGAATAAAGAGGCATGAGGTAGATTCAAGATTGTGCGGCATTGGTATTCAGCACACCAATATTTAATTTCAGCAGCCAAAGCTTCTGAGCAGGGCTTTGGCACCAGAATTCTATTACAAAATGAGGACTGGATCCAGTGTTTTTTGATCCAAGTGCAAATGCCTGTTAGCAAAGTGCTAAGAATTCAAAGTGATGTGGAATTTCTTGCATCTTGTAATTGCAGAGTTTGATAAAGTCCGTAACCCATGAATACATTTCTGCAGGTCAAACTTGCCAACATTTTCCAGGGTAAAACTAATTACAGAGACGAGAGGAATTTGGTACAGAAAAGACCACAATTTAGACATTATTTTGCTTTATATGGGGAAATTGGGGAATATGTGCTGTTTATCATATGGGTAATAACAAATGCTGGGGATGTCAGATTTTATAAGGAGTAATACATTACCTCATTAGCTCCAATCTGAGAACATTCAGAGCTATGCCATAAGCATTATGATGTACCATATAACTACAAGCAAGCACAATTTGTGATGCAATCAGGAACCAATGAATATGTTTCACGAGTGAAGTAGCTGAAATTAATGAAAATGAACACACCCATACATGCAAATTACTAGTTGCCCAATTACCTTTTTGTTGATCAGAAGTCTGAGGTATTGCCCATTCCTAAAAGACATTTTCCAAAGGACTTCTATCTTGTTAGACTGAGCTGGTTCCATTAAGGATTAAGGTTTTCTCTATACATGGAAAATGTTGTTGCTTATATTAACTAAGAGCCCTTTTTGGCAAGCATTTTGGAGACTGAGGGGCATATTCTCAAGGACTCATCGCCGATTTAGCGGCACTTTACCGCCACGAAAGTGGCAATAGATTTATCGCCCTATTCACAAGCCTTCGCTAACAGCCGACATCGTCAGTTTACCTGCGATAGCTGCCGCTAAAAACATCGCCAAGGCTGACAGTGACAACTAACGCTAATCATATGCAGAGTAGGCGTTCCCGTGCAAAAACACACGGAAACACCACTTTGCGATATTCTCAACGACCAGCCAGATCAGCGATGCGGTCCTAAAACAGGCGATAAGGCGCGTTAGCAGCAGGGACTTAAGACCTGCTATTTTCTGGTCTTAAGTAGGACGAAAACCTGCAGTCAAAAGGGAGCCCAGCCCAGAGCCACATCTGAAGACCAACAGATGCCATGGAGCTACTAATCATGCAGCTTGGAAACCCAAGAGGGCCACAACACCCTCTGCCACCACCCCCAGTACCACCCCCACCCCCAGGACCACCCCCCCCGGACCACCACCGAGGCAGCGCAGAACAAGACAGCGGACCTTCCGAAAACGCACCAGCCTCAGAGACTCATTGCCAGAGGATGTCATTGCCCACTACAGGCTCAAAAGGACAGCCATCCTCCGCATCCTGACCCACATTGCCCACAGGCTGACGGTACCAACATAGCGGACAACCAACATCCCTCAGCAGACAAAGCTGCTGGCTGTGCTGCACCTGTTGGCCTCTGGTACCTTCCAACCAACAACTGCCAGAGTCGGAGGAGTCTCACAGCCAGCCCTATCAAAGTTCCTCACACCTGTCTTGGATGCCATCATCAGCTTCATACCCCAGCACCTCCACTTCCCCCACACCGCGCAGGAACAGCTGGAGACCAAGCAAGGCTTTTACGCCATAGCTGGCTTCCCGCACGTGTTGGGGCAATTGATTACACACATGTCCTACTTGTGCCCCCTGCTGACACTGCACACAATTACCGCAACAGAAAGCACACACATTCCATCAATGTGCAGGCAATAGTGGACCACCGGGGACTGTTCACCAATGTCGTCGCCAACTTCCCAGGCAGTGTGCATGATTCCTACATCTTCCGACAGTCCATCATCAACCAGTGCTTTTAGGATGGCACATATGGAAATGCACTGCTCGTTGGTAAGTACCAACAGAACACACCACACACCTCAACTCCACAATCATACAACTCACAACTGTGGGAATGCACACATAACAAAATCACAAACAACATGCCAACCAACAAGCCCACCTACCAGACACGACAACACAAGTAACTGTGGTAACAGGGGCCAGACATGTAGGCAAACCATCCACAAAGGCATAGCCCCTCTGCCACACAATTGCTGAATGTGGGGAGCGGTGGGAACCAAGAATGTGCGAAGGAGGCAAGTGACCCATGAATAAGAATGTACACAATGCCAAGTGTGGCGGTGATGTGCTGGACAGTCTTGAGTATGCAGAGCACAGACATGTCCAAGTGGACATATACTGCTGGTGTTTGGTGTGTTGTGGACAGTGGACGCAACCATGTCACCTCAGGCAGTGGGGAAGACCTTGGACATGTAGCTATGTCGCCCCCCCTGTAAGCGTAAGCGTAGTGGGCTGGGTCGGCGTACGCCAGTCCAGCGTAGGAGTGTGAATAAATAGCCCGGGGCCCTGGGTGTGGTTCACTCCCGGGATGGCCACCAAAGTAACTACTGCGTCTGTGTCTGTGTCCGCCATATCCTGACCATAGGCCTACACACACGTGGCCAACCACCTTCAATGGCCAAATTTACACCGGCGACGAGGTGGCTATGTCACACGCCACCCGGGGCACATCTCAGCATCGCCTGCAGGGGCGTGTCTGCCAGGGCGGCACCCCTCACCCTGCCACGAGGCCGCCGCCGTGACCGGTGGTGCCTGCGCGATCCTGTGCGCCTGCTGCACCCCAGCCCGCTGGTCCCCAGACCCGTCCAGCGCCCAGCGGTGATTGCCCGCCCCTGCGCACCCAGGCCTCACTGCTCACCTGCCGCCACCGGTGTGTCTCCAAGAGGGCCCACCACGTGCCAGTGCAAACTCCAAGCCCAAGGCCCGCAAGCTTGGCAGCCTCCTCAGCCGATCGCTGGCTTCCGTGAAACAGGCCCCCAGCACACCCTGCAGCACCGCACCGCGGAGTTCTGTGTGTGCTGACTGCTCCCTCTGGCCGCACTGCGGTCCAGCAGGTCTAAGACAAATCCTTTCCAGTCCGGCCCTCCAGGCCTCCTGCATCATCGCAGGCTGCACACCCGCTCAGCTCTTCAGGTGGGCCTACCTCAGTGCACCGCAAGTCATCGCACGTGGGGCTACCCCACAAGTCTGCCTCCAGCAGCCAACAGCATGTCCTCGGTAACGCCACTGGAGCCCTTCACAGTCAGGGGGCCACCCCCGTCCCAGGCAGGCCGCTGGAAAGCCTGGGTGGAACGTCTGGAGATGTACTCCGAAGCGCACGACATCCCAGCGCCGCGGCGGCGGCCCACGCATCAGCGTGTGAGGAGTGTTAAGAAATGGCCCAGGGCTCTGGGCGTGGTTCAGTTCCAGGCTCTGGGCGTGGTTCAGTTCCGGGCTGGCCACAAAAGTAAGTATGGCGTATGTCTCTGTTGTAGTGTCGGCGCCACCCGGCCCTTAATCGACAATGTTGCAATGTAGCATGCACCCGGAGGGCGGGCTCGCCCGAACGGATAAATAAAGGAGCGCAAGTCCGCTCGGGGTCTTGGCTCATACATGCCAACTGCTGTGTGTGTATCTTCATTGCCCCAGCATAAGCCAAAGGCCTAGCCTCAATCACAGCGCGAGTTCAGCCAGGCCTACATCTGTGTCTGCCCTATCCTTACCATAGGCCTACACACACGTGGCCGCCCACCTTCAACGGCCAACATTACAGTGTTGTTGTCAGGCTTGTGGACATGCGCAGACAGGCATGACAATGGTGTGCCGTAGGAGTGCAAGTGATGCAACCGCGCAGTGCACACAAGTGAATAGGCTCGGGGGGAGGGAGGAGCAGCTGTGAGGCTACATAATACACATTGATCCCGCACATTTGCCAGAAGCAATACATGGCAAACATGATTCCCAAAGTCGCACAGTTCACACACCACAAAACTTGTAAGTCTGCAGACACAGCATGCAGAACCCCCAATTTACACCAATCTCACTTACCTCTCATAGGTGATCAAGGATATGCACTCTGCCCGTGGATGATGACACCCCTCCCGTTCCAGAGGCAGTACAATGTGGCCCACAAACGCACCTTTGGCGTTGAGCGCACATTTGGCGTGTTAAAGTCACGTTTCAGGTGCCTGGACATCACAGGTGGAAGACTCCTGTACAGCCATTATAGTGTGCAAGTGTGTATCGTCCCCCTGGGCCGTCTGGTCCATGGGTTTCATCCTTCCCTGATCTTATAACACCTTTTCTCATAAATGCCGCTAATTTCTCGATTTTGGGCGACCTTAATTTGCACTTGGATGATCCTGCATGTGCGAACAGCACTATTTTTACTTCTGATCTGGCTGCATTTAATATCACACTTTGCAACTCTGGTCCCACTCACGTGGCTGGCCATCTACTGGACCCCATTTTCTCCAGTCTGTCCAACATTCAATGCTCACCAGCTCTCCCTTTATGCTGGTCTGATCATTTTGCGATCAGCTTCCATTTTGAGATCTTAGCAAACTTACCTATAGTTGCACCTAATATTAGTAAACCCACTAGGAACTGGGGAAAACTAGATATTGAAGCCCTTAATAAGCTTTTATCTTCCAATTCTCCTATTACCAAACAAATGTTGGTTACTTTTTTGGGTGTTGTCCAAAAGTGGCTTTTAAAGGCCATTGATACCTGTCTCCCTCCCTCTATTAAGAAGGTGAACAACCACCGTCCCCCTGCACCCTGGTTCACCGAGAATTTAAAAATGGAAAAAACGAAATGCAAGGTTTTGGAAAGACGCTGGAGGAGGAACTATGCGTCTGATACCAAACTTGCATATAAAAAGGCAAAAAAAGATTATCACACTCTCTGTAAATCAGCTTGCGCCGAATATGTCACTTCGACCATTTCTAGTGCACTGAATTGCTCTAAGACACTATTTAAAATGGTCAAAGAGCTCTCGGGCTCTGAAACCGAATCTATGCCTCCTGCCCTGAATGGTCGGCAATGTGAAGACCTGGCTAAATTTTTTCTCCATAAAGTGGAGAAAATATATTCTGAAATGAAGGACAGGAAACTTGATAACCTCCTTCAGCAATCACTTACATCTTCTCTTGCAGCCAGAGCCACCTCCTACCGAGATAAGGGGGTAACCAAATCTATGGTCAAACTGGAATCCTGGTCCCTACTAGATATGAGCTCTTTCAAACGGATTTTAGATAGTACTAAATCTGGCTCACCCCGTGATCCTCTTCCAATCTCGGTGCTTCAGCAGCTTGAGACGCCTTCACTCCTGATAATCATGGAACTTCTGAATGCCTCCTTACAGGAAACAATAGTTCCCCCAGAGTGGAAGCACGCAATGGTGCTTCATTTTCTGAAGAAGGCTAATGCTGATCCTGATCAGCCTTCTAACTACCGGCCTATTTCATTGCTTCCGGCCTTCTCAAAGATTCTAGAAAGGCACATAAATTCTCAACTAGCCCAGATTGTAGAATCACAAAAGTTTCTACACTCATCACAGTCGGGTTTCCGAGCCGGTTTTTCGACCGAAACGACTCTCCTTGGAGTTACGGAAAGGCTGCAACATCATTTAGATTTGGGAGATACGGTGGCCCTCATACTACTTGATTTAAGCGCAGCTTTTGACACGGTGTCTCACACCGTGTTAGTGGAAGCTTTACGATCCTTGGGTGTTACTGGGCCAGCACTAAACTGGCTTATTTCCTTTCTCACTGATCAGACGTTCCAGGTCTTTTCTCCAACCGCCAGCTCCAATAGTCATGTTTCCCCCTATGAGGTACCTCAGGGCTCCATTTTAAGCCCCTTTTTATTTAATCTGTATGTCAGACCTTTACCCAACATTGCAGAAGAGGTTGGGTTGTCCCTGTTCTCCTATGCGGACGACACCCAGATTATCTTCTCCCTCTCTGCTGAGAGAGCATCTGAGACATCTGCTCTACAGCTGGGGTTGAGTAATATTGCATCTTGTATGCAGGCACATTTTCTCAAACTCAATGGGGAGAAAAGTGAGGTCTTGATCCTGGGGAAGAATAAAGATCTTTGGGGCCCCCAACATTGGCCTACTGAAATGGGTGCTTTTCCTCAGCCTTCTCGCCATGTTCGCAATCTAGGCTTCATCATAGATGATTTATTATCTATGAAAAACCAAGCAGTGAAGGTGGCTGCAACTTGCTTTACCATACTGTAATGGCTTAAAAAGATTATCTGGATGTTGCCCAGCCCTACCCAGAGAACCGTGGTCCAGGCTCTTGTTACTCCTAGACTGGACTACGGGAACATCCTCTACCTGGGGGTAAATAAGGATGTGACACGCAAGCTGCAGGTAGTTCAGAACTCCGCCGCAAGACTGATTTGTCAGGTTCCCAGAACCGCCTCAATCTCAGGCTCTCTGCGTGACCTTCATTGGCTCAGGGTGAAGAGCCGAATTAAGTTCAAAGCCCTAAGCTACATGTTTAAAATTGGATCTGGAGTGGCCCCTCAATACCTGCAGGCTCTGGTCCATCCTTACCTGCCTTCACGTTCGCTCCGCTTTGCCACTCAGGCGAAGTTCACTGTTCCTAGAATTAGACTGTCACGCATGGGCGGTCGATCCTTTGCCTACTTAGGCCCCACTTTGTGGAACTCTCTCCTTGCGTCGCTTCGCAATGAAACTGTTTATGAGAACTTCTGTAAATGTTTAAAAACTTGGCTGTTTAACAAATAATCATCCCTTCCTTCTGTTTCTTTTTAGTTGGCGCCGGGAAACCCTTTTTGGGTAGCTGTTGCGCATTACAAATTTAAATTAACATAACAAGGTGATCATTGCATGCTGTGTATTGCACAACATATGTGTACGCACCAATGCCCCAAGTGCCAGATGCACCGGACGATGATGAGGAAGATGAGGCAGGTGGACCACACCCCACTGCAGCTGTAGCAGGAATACCACGAAGGAACACAATCATTAACAATTTCTTCGCATGAGCACGTCACATTGTGACTGTCCTTAGCAATTATGGAACAGTACGAAATGACCACATGACCAGCATAAGCAAATACATTCATTGCAACACACATTCCCTGTGTGCATGTCAGTCCTCTGCATTAGCACATCACTCTGACAAGTGTGAGTGCAACATTAAGTGCTAACAATCTCACAAATAGCAAATAGATGGTGGGTATGTCACCTCTGTACAGAGAGGCTGTTTAGGGTGTACCGTATTCGAACTGCCATTTCAGGATGTCAAATGTAGTACATAATCCCACTCATCAGCGTATCACATGTGTACAAAAACATGACATGAAGGCTGTCCTTGGTTTTCAAAATAAGACAACTGGGTGTCATTTGAGGTCAAATATGACATTTCGGGTGTCATTTGGGGTCACAGCTAGTTCACACATTCCCAGTCATCTCACTGCCTATCTGGGTCACGGTCAGACATGCGCATTGATATCAGTTCCCAGGGAGTACCTTTTTTTGGAATCACTGCCCCTACATTCATCCATACTTTCATACTTGCTTGATCATAGACATGACACATCTGTGTGAATTAGAATGTTTTAATCACATTCGGTGCAGTGTTGAAGCTGGACCAGTACATGGCCATGCAAACCCCACTTTACATTGTTGCCCCGTGGAGGACCAGCCAGAGTCCTTTATGGATTGACAAGTTCATCGGAAGAGAAAGAGTTCAGTCCGCAGTCCGATTGCTGTGTCATTGGTAACCAAACAAAATATGGCAGTCCATGTCGAGGGCCAAGGTGAGTGTCGCAGAGTGTATCGGGGGACAGTGGAAGGTGTTATTCCAGGGCATGATGCAGAGGGCAGAACCAAGCTGAAACAGGCCATATGGCGGAGATGAATGCTACCGCTTCCTTCTTACCACCAAGGCACAATCATCCACATCATCGTCCTCTGATGTGTGATGTGCCTCACATGTGGGTGGTGGTGTTATGTCTGCCGCACTGTGTGGCACTGACACATCAGGGGCCAGAGGTGGAATGTCTGCCGCACTGTGTGGCACTGACACATCAGGGGCCGGAGATGGAATGTCTGCCACACTGTGTGGCAGTGACACATCAGGGGCCGGAGGTGGATTGTCTGCCGCACTGTGAGGCACTGACACATCAGGGGGCAGAGATGTGGGTGGAGTAGTAGCAGGAGCATTCATCTGCGCCAGGCCTTGTGGCAGCAATGCCATGATGAGGATCTGCAGGGCATGGAAGATCCCAGCTACATCTTGCTGGTGTGCAGCCGTGGCAGCCATTCTTTCCGCCTGCATCCGCTCCATGTTCTGCATGAGCCTCCGCATGTGTCCCAACTCCCGGCTGACATCGCTGGAGCCACTCTGACTAGGCAGTTGTTCTTGTCTCAGAGTCATGACTCCAGTGATGTCAGCCATGGCTTGTTGGAGAGCATGGAGCGGACTGTGGGTGTCCGTTAGGGACTGTAAGTGGTCCCTGATGGGACTTAGACACCCAGGTATGGCATCTAGTTTGGCTGCTATGAGGTCGAACCCCACCCGCACCTGATCAGCCATCTCCTTCTGGCCCTCTAACACACGGCGTTGGAATGCCATGTGTTGGTCGTGGGGGTCCTGGGAGACAGCCGTGGTGGTGGGTGCTTCCTGCTGTGTGGTCTGTGCAGGGGGTGGGGTCTCCTTGATGCAGCTGGGCTGCCCTGCTCCTGGGGGTAGGGTGCTGAGGGTGTCCTGAGCTGTTGGAGGGCATCGGTGTCGATGGTGTGGAGGTCCTCTTCATCATCAGTGAAGAGATGTACGGTCTGCTCTGCAGGAGGTGTTGATTCTCCCTCTGCAATGTGAAGGGGAGATGCAGTTTAACAGGGTGTTCCATGTATGTTCACGCATTGGACAAGTTTACAAACAGACTGCATGACAATGTACATTGTGACTGTTTGGGAGGAGATGCCTATTTGATGTGGGACAGTGGACATTTCTACACCATCAGGGATGTGGGGTTGTACTTGTACATTATCATCTCACAATTTCATGCTATGCCAAATGTGATTGGCCAGTTTCTACACACAAGTGGCAGCAGTTGTGTCCTCTGTTCTGTTGTGGAAGTGTTGCAGTTTGTACCACATTGTTGTCTATGTTGATGTGCTCTGATTCTTATGTGTGTGTGCTGCATTGTGGGAGAGTCGCCCCTGTGGCTCTGATTTTGTTGGCCCTTATCCCTTTCAGGCGGTGTGCCTTTCACTTCTGTGCTTATACAGTGCTGATATGTTGCAGACTTGGGTAAACTGGGCTCTTGGTGGGAGTTGGGACTCTTGGGCATGGTTTGTCCGCAGATGTCTTGTTGTCGTCAGGGGTTGTTTGTGCACATGGATGTGTCAGAGTGTGACCTGCTCCTTTACGGATGTGGTCCACACTCAGCCACCTCAGTGTCGTGGCGTGCACCATGTCATGATAATTGTACTGCAGCCATGCTAATCGTCATGCAGTGTCACTTGCATTGTCAGTTTGGTTCACGGACCCGCAGCTTTGCTGGGTTCAGCACATGAGAATGGGTTTGTTGTGAGATTAGTGATGTGTGGGGAGAGCCCCCTCTGTGCACATTGTCGACGGGGCCTACTTGCTGTTTCTATGTGTGCTGCAGTATGCCAAGGAGATCAGGGAGATCCAGAGTCATTGTGGGTGTGCACTGTGCTATACTTGATTGTGCATGTGTGCCATTGCCCCTGGTCGTTACTCACCCTGTTGCTGTTGGGTCAGGTCATGTGGAGCAGTGTCCGGTCCCTCAACTCCTGCCACCGTCTCCCCACTGATGACTGTGGACACCATTTCCTCCATCTCATCCAGCTCCTGCTGTGGCGCTGGACTCCCACCTCCAGTCTGCATTGCTGCTTTCCGGTTGTTGGCGAGTTTCAGCTTGGTTTTGCGCTTCACATCATTCCAGCGCTTCTTGCAGTCGTCCACTTCGCTTCTCTTCACTCCGACTGCATTCACCTTCGCCAAGATGGACTGCCATATTGCATTTTTAGTTGCCAATGACACAGTGGAGGTGATGAACAGTTGTTGGTGGTGTTCTATCACCTCCGTAATCAGGATCTTGTTTTCCTGCAGACTGAATTGCGGGTTCCTCTTCTTCTTCTCCTTGCCCTTCTCCTTCCCCGAGGTCCCTGGCTGGTCCTCCGGGGGGTTTGTGGGGTTCTGGTTGGCCTCTGTAGTTGCTCCAGCTTCCTCCATGGTGCTTCTCAGTTGTTTGTGTTTTTATTTTCTTGGGCAGCTTTTATGGTGATTTTTCCCGCCTGACGTGGGAATAGCAAGCCTGGCGCTGCTTATTGCTGATGTTTTTATCGCTGTTGGGCCCATCGCCACTTTTTTCACGTTCTGGTTTGCTTTTTTATCGCCGTCCCGGTAATTTTAACGCGGACATTTGACGCGTTATTGGGACACTATCGCCTGTTGCCGGCATGTTGAGAATACGCCGTTAACACAGCGTTATTTTCCCGCGATAGACGACGTTATGTAAAATTGCGTTAGCCTAGGTTGGCGATGATTATCGCCCGTTCTTGAGAATATCCCCCTGAGTTTCCAAGTCACAGTGAGCCACTCCTACTCCATTAGAAGTAGGCCTTCAGAGTCAGCATTCACTAAACATTTGCAAGTAGACTGGCAGTGCAACTTGCAGGGTCATGGACCATTGGTCCTAGGTTGCTCTAGGTTAGAGGTAACACATAGTTCACTACTGCCAGCAAATCTGACTGCAAAATGTATTTCCCATTCAGGTTTAGGATCTATTTTCTGGAGCATCTTGCTCTTGATACGTGAATGGCCAGAAGATATCCGAAGATACAGGAAAGCCACACAGAATAGAGGCATGGTAGGGAACAACTGTCAGTAATCCCTATCCATGAGATTTGGTCTTTTCTTCTTTTCCTTCTACACTTGGAGCAATAGGACCCCAAGAATCTCAGTATTTGTTTGACTTTGACCTGAGTAACATGAAAATGAAATGTGATCTGCCCCTAGTGTTTTATCCGAGGAGTGAACGCAGACAGTCCTCCACCATTATCCCTCAGCCCCAGGGTCTCAAGAAACATAAATCATGACCACTGTGCTCACTGAACAAATGCATTTAATCTTTTGCCCTCTTGAATGTACGTTTGCTCTGATGCCAACTTAAGGATGTGGGTAGCCAGGCTCCACATAATGTTGACTCAGACTCCCCTTCACCACAGGAAGTGGAGCATACCAATCCGGCTTAGATCCATCTGCTACCCAGAAGTGCATTCAATCTACATCCAGATTATGGAATGCAAACTTGAGCATTTGGAAAAGGCTGTACTTTGAAACAATCCTAAAGCAGTACAGTCAGCTCCAATGAAGGAGTAAGGCAATACTGAATCTGGACAGAAGCCCAGCATAGACCCAGAAAACCTGTGAACCTGGGGTATAAGTGAAGCCTGCGCAGGAAGGTTGGTTTCACAACACTGTCTCCTAGCACTATTGCAATACAGCCATATCTTAACCACAGACCTATTTCAAGGTTGCTAAAAGACATAAAACAGGAGATATTGATGGTTGGGCCTCATTTTAGGAGCCAAAATAGGACAAGTGGGTTCTGGAGGCATGCATGGTGGGAAATACAAACATTTAGTAAAATGATACATTGCTTCATAGTGTATGCCAGTGGTGTAGTAGGCCTAGCATAGAAATTGGAAAGTAGACCCTACTACCTATTCTAGTTGAGTATTAAAGACACCATAATTGGAGTGTGTGGACCTCTCACACCATTTGGCTCCAGTGTCAATGATGTAGTGTTTCGCTCTGTCATAGTGTTTATTTTATCAGACCTATCTAACTGGAGAAGTGTGGCTCAATGGTTAGAGCGGCAGACCCTGATGCAGAGATCTGGCCCGGGACCAGGGTTCAATTCCCGCCTCGGCGGGTCTTGGGCTCAATTTCCTCGGACCTGATAATTCTCGCCTCGGTGCCTATTCTAATCATGGGTCCCACTCTGCAACTCTGGGCAATAGCTTGCTTAATCTCCACAATGGCCCCAACAGCGCTGGGATGCCTGGCTTCACCCTGGGGGTGCCCAGGAGTGGACATTTCACAGGGAAAAGCCAGGAAGGGTTCCACAGCGGTATGCGTACAGCGCCTGGACACCCCTTTGGGGGTATGGGTGCGCTTTACAAGTACAAATTTCATTTCATTATCTACTGTTTTCAAACTTGCCAATTATTCTATCTAATCTGTTAGACTATCCATAGAACTGTGACATGGCCAGGACTGCATTTCAATGGACAAAGTAATTCCTCTCTATTACACTAAGCTGGTTTGACACTCTCCTTTTTCATCCTCTTCAGGATTGTGTAGTGCCTTAGGTTTCCACCTTTCCCCTGTATAATTTGTTGTAATCAAAGTCCATTGGCTACTTTGCTGCAATCCCTTTGCTTCATGTGTTAATTTATTCGTACAACACAGAGCTTCTCCTCTGCCTGGAAAGGATTTAGGGAGCAATTATTGTGTTTTTACATGTTGTCTGAAACACTAGATTTCTTCTCATTTTCATTAGTCTGGTGGATTTTACTCATGCACAGAATATTGATTTCTGACTGATACACTGTATTTCTTCCATTCAAATCAAGTATAACTGATGGATTTAACCATATGATCGTGTGAGCCTTGAAAATGCTCCAGACCTCAAAGCCATATAGGGGGCAAAAGACGTGTTGGCACAACCTGATTGTACCCAACATAAATTGAATACATGTTGTGAAAAAGTAACTGAACCAACATTGCAATATATCATGAAAAATATGTCCAGAAGTTGACACTATTCTTGAACAACCTGAATGTACCCAACATATTGTACCCGATACAACTCCCCCAACCAGCTCCTCCGTTTGTTCCCCCGTCTCGGTCTTTGCTGTCAGATCACTTCTTTCTAAAAAAGAAATAAGTGGTGCAACGCAGGGTTGCCCACCCTTTATATGTAACAATTACACCAGAATTACTCAACACACACGGTATGAAAGTGCATTTTCATATGTTTCTTGTATGGCTTAACAATTAATGTAACTGTTGCACTCAGCACCATTATTAAAGAGTGCATGTAATCTAGAATTAGAGAATTTACTCATATCATGTGTTGTACCATAACTGATTGTGATAATTTAAGTATCCTCATTTAGTAAATGATGTACTCACTATAATTATGAAATTCGACTTACATAATGTGTGCTTTGATATTTTACTAACTCTTATTGCTTAGATAACTGGATAGAAATAGTCCTTTCATATGTAGAATGTGATTTTACATAAAAACGATTAAATAATTATGTAATGTGTGCATTAATATTTCATATATTTGAATAAAATGTAGTTCTCAGCCATACTGACATGTAATTATTTAGAAGACACTGAATTTTACATGTAAGGAGAATCTAATGCACTAGAAGCTTATATTCATTTGTGTTTAAATGTGCACACGTATATTAAATGTGCACCATTGAGTTAATACTTTAACATGTGGTAAGTAGGCCTGTATTTCACCATGCTGCAAAAAGATTGTTTCCATTTTCTGCTAACATGACATTTCTTGCACATAGTTGTAGAACAGATACATTACTGTGTTAGAGATAGAGAAAGAAGACCTTGACAAAGGAACACGGGGAACCAGAGCGTCAACTAAAAGGAATTTGAGCAATTGTAGCAAACCAATGTGTGCGTGAGAAGGAGATGTCGTTCCCATGTCCATCGTGGGATAACCTGTCGATGTTGCAGTCTACAACCTGAGAAATGGGCAAGAACAATGTACCCCTGATGATGCTTACAAAGGTGGTGTTACCTTATGGACTTTGGGTGTTACAGTTTAGTGTTTACAAAGTTAGAGACGCAGATGCCCTTTCTGATGCTTTGCTGATACTTCCAGACTTTTGTTACATTCTCTCTTGGAGCTTCCCAGACACCTCTTTGCAGATCCCGATGCTTTCCCTTGAATGCTTAGGTCATTTGAACCTTGAGAGGTTTAGACCTCTATGCTTACTTTGATTCTTTCCTAAGTGCGGCTTAGGTTAACACTCACTCCCTGACCTAGATGACTCTTGACCGAGCTTCTGAGATGCTGACACTTCCCTACCCAATCCTTCCTTACTTTGTTCTGATTTCCTTCATTGAAATTCTTAGATTTTTAGATCCCTTGGGTCCTCTAACCACCCTCTTAGTTTGGACTAGATTTAGAAAATTTAGATTTATTCAGGCAGAGGCAACAGAACTTGCGACTCTTTCCTTAGTCAAGTCTTATTGTTAATCTTTTGTATTGCTGTGACTGAACTGCTTGTCTGTCTTATCCTAGCCCACCTTCATTTCTTTTGCAGGCTTGGCTTGCCTGTGGATATTCTGTGTTTCTATAGCATGGTTTTAAGAGTCGTGCATTTGAACTTTATTCTGAATTTGTAATAAAACTTCTTAACCCATAGCTGCCGATTCTGGGTCCTCATTGTTTAGCCAAATGGGTTGCACTGTAAACTGATTTTGATTGATGTTAATGCTAATGCCCATCACCTCTCAGTCAGACAGAAACCAATAGTAAGCAAGTGGGCCCAGAAAATGCTGGATTATAAGCTTTGTCACACTTTTAAATATTTTCTCGTTTATCCCACCAACATGGGCATGAGTCATCATAGAATGATAAATTAAGTCAAAAATGATATGCCCGACGCATCATGATACATGCAAAATTATTCATGTATTAATTTTGCATCTCATGCTCTTTCTTTTGTTTTTTTGACAATGCTTTTTGCATTATCAAACAAGCATGTTTTGTTAACTTTGCTGATGCAGAAATACATTAGCAAAAAACACTGGCTAAACCAAAAGGTCGGACAGCACAATTGAAAGGTGAGACCTATTGGTTTTGCCAGTGCTTGTTAAGTTTTTTTTGTAACCATAAATTAGCTTTAAATGTATTTGTTTCAGTGAAGCGCCAAGGTTTTTAACCTTTCGAAGCCGAATGACACTGTTTTATAACACTAATTGCACGAAAAACTACTAAGCAGATTTATAGCAAACCAAGCTAAGGCCTTTCCTTTTGCTAAGTTTGAAGTCATTTTGTTCAAATATTTTTTTCTTAAACATGCTGGCTGAAAAGGAAGCAAAAAACATCGGATCAGCCAAGCTCTGACTTAGCCATAACTACACAGTGGCTATCACCGACCGTATGGGCTACAGGGTTTCAGAGGCAACCACCCACTAGCCCTGTGCTGGCAAAAAATAAAACAAAGAGCATAAGGGGATAGTGGGCATACCCTGACCCAACTGGCACATGTGTTACTGCCCAATGGAACCCCAGTATTAAAATGTGTTTATAAAAAGTAAATTTTATAAAAGGATTTATGGATCCTGGGCCAGGTTCACAAATCCTGAACCCTCCCTGGACACCACCTACTCTCAGGGGTTTCTAAACCTGCAAATAGACCAGGCCTAACTCATGCTGATATTTGCCAGCTGTTGTGAGCAAGTACCAATAACCCAACCAGCTGTGATCTGGCTGATGCTTGATTGGCTTCTGGCTAGCTAATTAATACTGCTGCTTTTGAGTAATAATAGAAGTGTGCATAATCTGGGGACAGGTTATTAAGTACTTAGTGCAAGTAAGCCAGACTAGTGGCTTTTAGTAGCGAAATAAGAATAGGCTGCATTTTACCTGTCTGCACTTTCTGTGCTTTTGTTGTTGTATGTGATTGCCTCACGCAAGCCTTTCAGGCTCATATCCAGTGACAAAGTCTTTGAAATTTAGGCTGACCTATCTCCCTCCCTGTCTCCCAAACCATGGCCCCTGGTTGTCACCTGAATGGCCTCTGGCTAAAAGATTAAGGCCTATACGGAGTCCCACTCTGACCTAATTGGTCACACAATTGGTCTATTTCACCTTTCCTCTCAGGAAAGTCCAGCCCAGGCATCCAGTTAAAGGGCAGGAAGGTTAAGGGTGTACTCCTGTGGAATTCTCCCAGCTTGGGCCAATAAGAGTCTGAATACGGATTAGGGCCAGAACCCATGGACTAATCTCTGCTGGGATTTCCACTTTCACCCCAAGATAAAGAGATCTCACTCTGGGTACAAACCACCACCAGCCCAAATGATTACCTACAGAGGACTCTCAATTTGAGATTGCGCTACTCCTAGATATAATCCAGTACCAGCGTCACTGGGTCTACATCTTCTGCATATTAGTCAACAACAGTTTGTGATTGGTACCCCCTCCTGGACATCCAGGATTATCGCACCTCATTTGAAAAATTGTTAATTGTTATTTCATATTTTGTGCACAGTATATGACACTTGCATGTCAGTCAATAGTTAACAAGATCCTTCTGGAATGTACATGAGCTCTCAATATGCATGATTGTGCCCTCTGAAATATCCATAACTTGTTGCCCAAACACTGATCTATACTGTGGGGCCGATTCACAAAAGTATGTATGAGTATAGGAAGTTGTACTAACGAATACTTTTACATACTCATACATGCCTTTGTAATCTGCCTGAAACGTCCAAATATCTACTTGTTAACATGTAAACAGGGCACAGTGCTTTCTATTTGTGATAACTGTATATTAATCTTTCCTAAATGTTCCTATTTTAGATATTTTGTGGCTCATTCATTAATACATGTAAGAGTACGTAAAGGAGTACTACATAAGTACTACTTTACATACTCCAAATGCCCTTGTGAATATGCCCCATAATCTTGAAACATCCACACTCACTAGTATAAATGGCACTTTATGTTGCTCTATGCAATAGAATCTATCCCAGAAATGATGAAATCATGGAATGAGATAATATGCACAAATGGCATGACATATAGACCACAAACAGCCTGACAACTTGACTACAAACAGCATGACAGCTAGAATCTTTTGCATGACAATACTAGGTGGAAGACTGCTTGTAGTGCCTGAGATTAACCCCCTGGCTGGTGAAATTGAGGACTGTGTTCCTAGTTCTCCCTGCAGATCTAGACCTATTCTGAATCTGTCTGTCTCTACAGTAATCATACATACGATGACAGTAATTTGAGTCATCCAGTCTTGCTCCCTCCTATTACTGGCTTACCCTGCTACACCACTGTAACTCTAGGAGACACCCTTCTGCTGCAACCAGCGTCGAAACAAACAGATTGAAAGACACTGGAGAGCTAATCTGTGCCACAAGCTGATACAGTTTTATCCTGACCATCTGTCTCTTACACCCATTATTCATCACACTATTAAGTGCTGCATCCCAAGACAAGAGAAGAACACTTCTGTGGTCACTAATGATTGTCACAAAAATATTTCACACACAGACATAAAGCAAAGAGAACACTCGTCCAACCACACACCCTACACATGTAAGTAAGTGTTCCATTCCCCACATATAATACAACCTACCCCATGCACAGCTCTTGACCTCACATTTTACATCATAAAAGAAATCAAAATTTTCAATCAATTTTGGGGATTTATTGCTATACTTTCTGGATATTAAATTCCCTGGGCATGACCTTCAAACAGTCCCCGCCATCCATTAATGTCTGGGGACAATCCTTGGGTCTGTATATCAATCACTAGCAGCAGGGCATATTCTTTGAACTTACCAAAAGCCTAGTGCCCCAGGTCGGTAGCTGCCGTTCAAACATGAACCATGACCATCGTGGTCTGAGTGTGACATTTGGACCTAACCCTGCCCTAAATTCCCCACATCTGAGTGTGCCTAAGTCATGACCTTCAGTTGTATTTAGAGCCCCAGCTAGAGCTCTCCCAGGAATGGCAATAGTGATTCCGTCAATATTTGTAAGAGCATCATCTAGCATTTTGGGGGTGTCCAACAACCGTTGTAAAGGAACGGGTGTCCCGTTATGACTAAACTTGCTAATCCCTTCCTTATTTAGAGATGGGGAAAGCACAAGGTTTCATATAATAGATGCTCAGGTGGCTCTGCTATCAAAAACCTGTGACTGTGTCAAAACCTTCGAGTAAGTACTTTACCTTCATAGCTCTGTTCCATCTATTAGTCAACCTGTAATTTGAGGTCCATTGTGTCTTTCTATTCTCATGGCATTGTTTCTCCCAATGCCCATTGGTCTGGAGGGAGGAATATGGGTGTGTGACAGAATTCAGCCGTGCTGTAACTGGAACACGACAAGAGAGGTGGGGCAAAGCTAGACTGACATAGCCCAAGACAAAAAAAAAATAGAAAAGCTGGTGGGAACTTCTCAAGACTTGCTTTTGATATTCTTCTCTGGGTCAATTCTTGCAGTGCTAACTGACAATTTAATTTTTTGGCATATCTGTGCTCTATGAGCACGAAAACCAATCTCATTCATTGTTATTACCACTATTGCAATTTTTAAGCAACTTCTCATGCACCGCAATTATTGGTGTTAGAACTTCAGAAGCATGATATTTAGAGGCCGTCTTTGGCAGGAGACTCAATATACATCACTATATTTTAGGCCTTGTTACAGCTTCATCTGTCTGTTGGCAAGACCTATTGTTTCCAATACAGCTTAGAGTGGGCTTTGGGTCAGCCCCATTTCTCATTACTGTTTGATGTTTATTTTCTGTCTCAAGTGTCTGCTCTTGATATGATGGGTTTCCTCCCTCTTCTTCTGTTTACCTCACCCAGGAGCATATCCGTCTCACACTATTCTGATTGAATGCTTTGTATCCTTCCACTGCTGGCTTGAGCAGATTCATTTTTAGGTCTTGCCTAGGCAGCGCCTGTGCTGTCTCTTCAAGACATGCTGTATTCAGGTATGGACTCGAAGCTCTGCCCACTTTCCGCCCATCTTTTTAATTGGCTCCTTTCTCTGTCCTTTGTAAACTGTGGCTTTTCATTGGTCAATAGCTTAATAGTACCCTCCTTAGTACCGCCTTGTCTCATCTTGTAACCTCCCATGAGGACACCCCCTGTTACATATGTTGTTACTCGGTAAGCTTTAATTACAGCCTCTGAGCACTATTTTCTTAAATAGGTGTTGCTGGCAGGACACGCTCTCCTGCAACACTTTCAAAAATAATATTTATCCAGCGTTATATGCTGGCGGAACGTGGCACATGCTTTTTTTCTGTTTATTTATTTTTAATGGCGGGATCCGTGCTGTAACTTTAAACATCTTAAGCTAAAGCGCAGGTGCCGCAATTGCTTCAAAAGTAAACAAATAGAAAAAAAAGTGTGCATTTTTTTCTATTTCTTTACTTTTGAAGCAATCGCGGCACTTGCCCTTCCGCTTAAAATGTTCAAAGCTAATACACAGGTGCCGCGATTGAAAAAAAAGAAAATAATTAGAAAAAAAGCGCTTGGCCGCCATTTTTTTCTATTTGTTTTCTTTTGTAGCAATGGTGGCACCCGCACTTTAGCATTCAACATCCTAAGCTAAAGCGCGGATGCCGCGATTGCTTAAGGTCTTGCATTTGCCAGAGTTTGAACTATTGGCATTATAAATGACAATGCCTTTTATTCATGTGTTTAAAAAACCTGCACTGGTGTTTACGCACCGCTTGCAGGTTTTGTAAACACATAAATATAAGGCATCATCATTTACAATGCGGACAGCTCAAACGCTCGCAAATGCTTAGACCTATTGTATTGCAAATGCTTGTTTTCTTTTGCTTCAACACTCTGTGAGAATGCATGTGACTCCTTGCTGTCTCACGCTTTTTTCCACTGCTTCCCTCATGTGCTTTCTTTTTACTTCCTTCTACGAATCTCCCTGACCTGCACTTCATGTTTCATTTTTTAAATGTTTTAACTTTCTTTTTGAGTATGCCGCAGTTGCAAAGTGCTATCCCCCTTTTTACACTGTCGCAGACTTTGCTTTTGAGTTTTCTTATGATTTACTTTACCATTTGATAATTATGGTGCTTCGTGTTATAAAAGTAAATTAAAAATGGCTGCAGGGAGCCAGTCACAGAGCATGCACAAATATATGTCACAACACACATGCGTGCATGCATCACGTTGCATGTCTACACATCGTGGCCATCTTGGAATGGGAGTGCCGGCCATACTTGCACATGTATCATGACACATGTATCTGGATGAAGGTGACAATCAAAAAATGCATTAGGAAAGGCAATACCTCGTTTTTTTTAACCGAGACCATTTGGCATTGCTATAGTTATTTAAGTTGCAGTGCATCAGCTTCTCCTCAGTACTAAGTGTGACTGCATGCACTTTGACCCTCATTATGTCCTGTTGTCGCTTCATTGGGTTCCTTCTTTTTCACAGCATTATCTTGATAGATTTGTTTCATTTCTGGGAAATTCTCTCAAAAGTCCTGCCTCATTTGCCTGCAAGTTTCCAAAAACGATAAAATGTTATGCTCACTGTGTGGAAAGGTGGCGGGGTGGGTGGAAGCCTTCTTCATATTTTGCATGCTCTAAAAACAATTGTTTATGCCTTTGTATGATGCTCTCTGCATGTTTTGAGGTGTTCTCTTTGTAATATAAGGGCATTCACTAGTATGTGCTTTATTTCTTCACGTGTAGAAGCAAATGATTGAAAGGTACACTGGAAGTGAATGGCAGTTGCATCAAGTCGATGCCCTTGGCGAGCTGTATTTGGACAGAAGGGTCGTTCTTTTTGGTTTTCTGTCTTGGGTGCCACAAAGCGCGTATGCATCTCAGTAAAGTATTAAAGAAACATTTGTTTACCCCTGATTTAAATTTTAGGTATGTGGGACAATTTCACTAAAAGAGTTTCCAATGACCGAATCAAATCAACTATATTTTCTTTAAAAGCCCAGCCCCTTTGTGGTAAATGCGCCCATTTTCTGTGGAATTTGAGCTATAGACGAGATGACCCCTGGTCCAAAGTATTTTCAGATAAAACTCCTAATACAGTTATTACCATTGCCATCTGATTGATTTCTAAACCGCAGCTAGACTATTCATATTGCATTTTTTTTACCTAGGCAGTTCATGTTTCATATGTATTAGCAATGTGCATGTTGCTAATTCTTGCAGATTCATCTATTTCCAATGTAATTAATAAGTGCGTAATTACTTGCCTTAAAATCAAACACATGCAATTTAGTTGTGATCACCATCTGTACATATCACAGCTGTTCTTTTTGTCCATCTTGTGGGCAATCTGTAATACTGTTTTGGTTGCATAAAATTGTTGGTGGGCCGCATATGCACTTGTGGAAGATGTACATCATTTGACAAGCTTTTGTCTCCTAAATGAATGCAGCTGCCTCTGATTCTAGAAGTCACTAATCTTCCACAACCATGTTTTTAAAGGGTGGAGTAAATTCAGGCTTCAGCGTATTCTGGTGTTCTACCTTTGTGCTTATTGCATCTACTGCAGATATGTTCAATGTAGGACGAGAAGAGCTGGATCCATGCCAGATTTTCAATGTCAGCATTTAGAATTATATGTAAATTCATCTCATGTGATGTCCTGAAAATATGGTAAGGAACTGCTCCCCTTGCACCGGTATTGGGCACCCCTCATCTACTGGGTGGTATTTAATTATAATAAGGCCCCATAATAGCCAATTGGAGAGGCTATAGGGGAATACTTTACACACAATACCAGGGACTGCCTCCTCCGCGATGGTGGAATGGGTGGATATGAAAGTCACCTTGCGGGGGAAGTGTTTGGGGCTGGGTTGCGGGTTGCGACAACAGGTGGCATCGGACTTGCTTGATGTAGAGCGACGTCTGTTGTCGTTGGAATCTAGGGTGGTGGTAGATGCTGGAGGAATGGCGGATCTGGTGGAGGCACGCAAGGAACATGTGGAGCTCCTGGATTGACAGAGATGCCTTATCTTTGCTGTGCACTCCGCGTCCGTGCACGCTAAAGCAGATCACTCGGGGCCCCTTCTTTTGTTTCGTTGATTAAACAGGAGCAGTCAGGTGGGAAAATCATGGCTCTTCGCTCTTCGGAAGGGGACCTTAGGTATACACAGCTGGAAATTCATGGTGAATTGTCCACACACTTTGCACAATTGTATAAAGTGGGCCAGCAGGCCTCGGAGGAGTCGATAAGCCAGTTCTTGGAAGGCCTTCCGTTCACAGTTCTGTCGGGCGAACAGCGGATGGAATTAGATCCTCCGCTCACGCTAGATGAAGTTCGGGGCACGATGAGGGCGTTGCCATCTGGGAAGGTTCTTGTCCCCGACGGTTTCCCCCACGAATTCTATAAGTCATATGCAGGCTCTCTTAGGGCCTGATTCACAGAACTAACTTACGTCAAAATCCTAAACTTACAACAATTTTGGTATTCACAGAATGAACTTACACATTTGGGTATTCACAGAATGAACTTACACATTTGGGTATTCACAGAATGAACTTACACATTTGGGTATTCACAGAATGAACTTACAACAATTTTGGTATTCACAGAATGAACTTACACATTTGGGTATTCACAGAATGAACTTACAACAATTTTGGTATTCACAGAATGAACTTACACATTTGGGTATTCACAGAATGAACTTACAACAATTTTGGTATTCACAGAATTAACTTACTCATTTTGGTATTCACAGAAGGCACTTACTCATTAATGAGTAAGTGCCTTCTGTGAATACCAAAATGTGTAAGTTACACAAAATGTGTAAGTTACACAAAATGTGTAAGTTACACAAAATGTGTAAGTTACACAAAATGAGTAAGTTACACAAAATGTGTAAGTTACACAAAATGTGTAAGTTACACAAAATGTGTAAGTGTCTTCTGTGAATACCAAAATGAGTAAGTTTATTCTGTGAATACCAAAATGAGTAAGTTCATTCTGTGAATACCAAAATGGTAGTAAGTTTAGGATTTTGTCGTTAGTTAGTTCTGTGAATCGGGCCCATTGTCCACAGCTGCTCAAAGTTTACACGGAGGTACTCGAGATCTCTGCTCTCCCGGCCTCGATGACGGAGGCCACATTGATCACACTGCCCAAACCGGGTAGAGACCCCACTTCCATGGGGGCTTACCAACCCCTGGCGCTCCTGAACGGGGACTATAAGATCCTAGCAGGCATCCTGGCTGGTAGGTTGGGGCCCCTGATCCCTCAATTGGTCCATCAAGACCAAAATGGTTTTGTACCGGCCTGTAACACGTCACTTAGCATACGGCGGCTGGTCAGGGTGATGCACAGTGCTACAATGGACTGGCCGATGGCCGGTTGTGTTGTGCTGGACCTGGAGAAGGCCTTTGACACAGTAGAATGGTCTTTCATGTTTCCTGTGCTTCATCGCTTCGGACTAGGGCCTTACATTTTAAGCCTTATCCGGCTGCTGTACGGGGCTCCCATGGTTAGGATGCGGCTAGGGACTCTCTTCTCTGACCCTTTATCGATAGAACGGGGGACCCGCCAGGGGTGTCCTCTCTCCCCAGTAATCTTCACCCTGGTGATCGAACCGCTAGCAATGGCAGTACGCACCTCGGCGCCGGACTGGGGGATACATCTTGGGGACGGTATACATGCAATTTCGCTTTATGCCGATGACATTTTTTTATAAGTTAAGGTCATTCATGCGATTCCCCAAGTCATTCCTGTTACATTGGGGTCTTTGGCATCCCTATCTGGGCTGCGGGTACATTGGGGCAAGTCTTGCCTGTATCCTTTTAACCCTGATACGGAGTATCCGAGTTAGGAGGTAGATGGGACGATAGTGCAGTGGCAGCCAGTGCCGTTTCGGTATCTGGGATCCGAATCTTCCATGATGATCGGGATCTTCTAGACGGTAACATCACGAGGGCGGGCACGGCGCTTAAGTCTCAGATTGAGTTCTGGAAGATGCTTAATCTTTCGGTCATCGGTAGGGTGGAATTAATAAAAATGGTCATGCTGCCACGTCTCCTTTATTATTTTGCTAATTTACCGCTCCACCCACCCATGTCCTTCTTCCGCTCTCTGGAGAAGATCGTCTGGGACTTCGTTTGGAATAATTCACAGTGCAGGGTGGCACTGGCGAAGTTGTACCTACCTCGTTCAAGGGGGGGGCTGGCTCTACCCAACTTTGAGCATTATTTCATGGCATCGCAAATCCTATGGGTGGCGAAATAGGTGGCGGGACTACATCTATCAGACTCGGCGGGGCGCGACCCCGTACTCTCTGGACAGGATTCTTTCCCTATTCCACCCTTGTAATGGATCGAATGAACATCTCCCATTACTAGTCTCGGCGGCGCGGAAGTGTTTCCGCAGGGCGCTTCGTCTTACCAGACACATCACACCGTATGCGCCGGTAGCACCTATATTGGGTATGCCGACTGTGCGGGGACGTGTACGGAGTACGGACCTTACCGGCTGGGAGGGAGCTGGTATAACCACCCTGGGAGATCTCTACGGAGAGGGCGCACTACGGCCATTCTTAGTCATTACGGAGAGAGACGGAGTTCCCCCAGGCCAATTTCTAACTCATGCCTCCTGGACGGCCGCAATGAGACACTGGTGAGGAGATATTCCGCAGGAACCTCAGACGCATCTTATGGTGCTATATGTGCACGTTATGGGTACAGGGCACCACCTGGTGAAATGGTTTGCGGAATCAATCAGGGAGCATACCCTAGTGGACTTAATGCCGTTGCGAGTTAAGTGGGAGACTGATCGGGGAAGGCCCTACTCGGAAAAGGAATGGTCCATGGTCCTGGAAAGTCCCAAACAGGTCCCCAGAAACGCTCGTTTTAGATTGATACAATTTTACATTCTCCATAGGGCTTATCTTTCCCCGGCCAAAATTAATCGGTATTTTCATAGACAGGATGCGTATTGTCCACGCTGCAAGTTGGTAGATGCGGATCTTCTACATATGCTTTGGGCTTGCCCCGCTTTGCATGCTTATTGGGAGGGGGTGCTTGGGGCGTTAGCCACAAGCATGGATAGGGTAGTGACGCGAACATGGGAGACATGCATTACTGGTGTATTTCCCAGACACAAAAAACACAAAGCGTCCACACGGTTCCTGGATATGGGTTTCATTGTGGCCAAGCAATTGATTACCCGTCGGTGGAAGGCCATAGATCCCCACCAACAAAAGCCTGGTTCCTCTCCATGCTGAATTGGGTGAAGGCCGAAGCGGTTTCCCTGGTACGGGAGGACACAATGGGATTGCGTAAGTTCCCCATTTCCTCTGCATGGAATACTATGTTGTGTGCGTTACAGGGGTTGTCGACACCAGATGACCAGACGAATGTCTCCACTCCGGATGCCTAGAGCGTTATATGTGTGTAAATTTACGGCCCAAGCTCTGAATTGTTGTGTGGACAGTGTTCCTCGTACCCCATACTGGACGGTCATTTCTCCTAGCAATTAGGCTGTGCACCCATAAGATAGCCGATGGGGATCCCCCTCTGTCAGCCAGGATCTGTATTCCCTCCCATACCTCTTTGCGGCCCCTATTTCCCTTCCCATCCCCTTTCCTGATAGTTCCTCCCACGTTAAGGGTTGTTTTTTTAATAAAACTGTTTGACTTACTGATCAGGTTACTGTGATATGGCAGAGTGAAGCCATAAGCATTGTACTTCTGTAATTGACAAGTATTGCAAAGTTAAAGTTTTTAATGTACTATAACGTGATTGTGCAGCAATTTTTGACAAGGGGAGGGGTCATATGAAAGGTGGGAAATGCCTTGTGTCAACACCAGTCATGCAAAAATAGATGGATGTAGCTATGCCGTTGTACAGATGATTTGTGATTTGGACATGTTACTCACCTCTAGGCTCTGTATGATGTTATTACTGATGATATATTGTTGTATATTCTTGTTCACAACCACAAAATCTTTAATAAACAGATAAAAAAAAAAAAAAAGAATAAGGCCCCTTAATTTTCTAAAACGTCATTATTATGCCACAAGTTCTCTCTCCAGGTGATAAGATTTTCAGAATGCAGATGGACTTTTTTGTAAAAGCTGGTTAGAATTAAGCCTGGTTGGAGTTTGCGGAGCTGCGCTATGTGCAACTCTGCTAAGTGGTTAAAAAACTCAGCTGTGCTACACAGAGTTCCGTGGGCGGGGGGAGTTTCCCAGTGTGCCAGTTCGCATAGCATTTTACATCAAACGCAATGTGGAGTATGTCCTCGTGTTCAAAATCACACATGAACGGCACCACGCGGTTCACATGGGCGTGGCCATCTTGTTTTCTTACTCTGTTTATGGTGCTGGGCCTGTTTCTGAATCCCTTCATAATCTTTTTAATCCTCCACCCTTCTAATTAACCTACCCCTCATTTTTATTTATTGTATTGGTGAGTGTTTTTGTGTCAGAGTATTTTACGTTTTTTAAATATTTTCGTGTTTTTCAGGACTTTTTGTATTTTTGTTTATTTTTCCCTTTACCTACTTTGTTCCTTCCTTCCTTTCTTCCTTCCTTCCTACCTACCTTAATTTTCCTGTTTCTTTTCTTCACCCCACCCTGCGTCATGGTAGAGCAGGGTAACCAGGGGAGTGGCTGCGCCAGGCCTCCCTAAACAGCCAGCAGTCACCTACCTTGCAGAAGGGGGTGCCACCAAGGGGTGAACACCCGGGCAATCTTTTGTGAGGCAGCATGCAGCAGGCCTGGCAATGGATACCCCCTGTGGGAGCGTTGGCTGCATTGAGGCAGAGTGCGCAGGTGTGTGCGGCGCACCAGTCAAGTCCAGCGCACCACCCAGCAGCTGATATACCACTGTGTGGATGTTCTAGACCTGGAGCAGGGCCAGCTCGACCTGCTAGGCATGGAGATTGCTGGGCTTATCGAGTATTAATTATTTGTTGTGTTTGTAATCTACAATGCTCACATTTATTTCTGAATAGCATGCTGCTCACACTCAGAGGTTAGTTACGTTTAGTTTACATTAAGAATATTATTATGTGATCCAATTTGAGGTAGGCAGGTGCTCGGCGCTTCCTAATCGTACCACGTCGGTGCTCGCTTTGGCTGATTATTTAAGAAGCCATTGCAGACTCCTCTGTTCGCCTGTCACCATAGTCAATTACTAATATCAGTGAGATAGCATTCTCTGTGACTTTCGTTATGTAGGTCGTACAGTCCCAAGCAATTTCACAGTGATGTGTAGTACTAGTATGCATCGATGCATTGCAAAAAAGGGAGACTGAGTTGGTCCTTGAAGGGGGCTGAGAAATGAGAATAGAATCAAAGATCATTCATTGCAGTGCATTAGTTCCAAATGTAGTTTTTGTTAAGGAAATTTGGAATAGGAAGTCTAGGGTTAGTATGGGCAGCTCAGCGATAGTCAATACTAGTACTTTAGGCGATCTGATTTAGATAAGTACAATGTTACTGCATTTGCGGGAAGAACCGACCACCAGCGCCACTGCTGAGGGCTCTTCTCAGCCCAGTAAGTCCTATTATTATTATTATTATTTCTCTAACTTTTACCTCTGCCCACTACTATACGACTTTTAATTTTGCCTTGCTTATTTTTTTTATACAGTCTCCTTTTTTCCAACTCCTCTATCCAATTCTGTTATCCCTACATTATCTTTTTTCCCCTTATTTCATGTTTTTTTTTTGGGTAGCTGACTGGTCTGTACTAGTCTGTAGTTTTCGTACGCTTTGTTCATCTTTCCCTCTCCCCTTTATATCTTGTGGTACTGTAAGATCAAGAACCGGTTTTGGTACTCTACTGTCAACTGTTAAGATTGCAGGCCCAGGTAATCTAGTATTATAAATAATATGCACCTTGTATGTTTGTTGAGGCTTTCTTTTTCATGCTCATGCTCTAACAGTTAACAAGAGAGTGGCCATGGTCAGGGACAACCCCTCCAACCCCCAATGTTGTGCTGTGTAATTCATTATTACGGTATACCAGCAGATCCCATGACAGTGCAGCATGGCTGAAAAGTATGAGGTCCCATTGCATTTGCCAACCAACACCATATGTCTTTCATTGAACTTTTTCCACCCCTTCATTATGCTTCAATGACTCTGAGTCATCATCATCATAGGCTATAGCTCTGCCCCTTCATTACAAAAGGTTTTTGGTTGGCTTGACTACCTGGCTTTTCTAACACTGTGAACCAACAAAATGCCCATAGTGATATTTTTTGTAGAAGATACTGCAGTACTAACAAAACTGCAACAATGTATTGTGGTTATATTTTTTTGAGTAAATAAATTAAGGGTAGGCGTATCTGGCATCTAAAAAATGTTTTACCTAGCCACACAGAGTGCTGCCGGCTCATGTGCCGCTGCAGGAGGATCAGATTCGATTGGAGGGGGAGAAGAGGGGGCAGGGAAGGGTGGTGGAAAGTCACATTGCTTGCTTATTGACAATTACTATTATACTCACTAGCTACAAGAACATCGCCGTGACACACATGTGATCAAGAACCCCCCGCTTTACCCGCTACAGCGGTGGTTGAGGTATGGCCTCTTCTGTCTGCAACTCAGCAAAAGCTCACATAATGTACCCTAAAATGATGGCTTGATGGAAACGGGAAAGAATGGAAGGTTAAAAGAAAGGATGGGTGAAAAGGTATGTGAGTGAAACGTAAGGATGCGTGGGTGGGTGAAAGGATGCGTGGGTGAGTATTGGATATATGGATGGATTGGTGAAAGGATCATTGAAAGAAAGGGTGGATACTGAATGGATGGATAATGAAATGGAAATTCTGGTGAAGGACTGGATGAGAGAAAGTAAAGCTTAAATCATGCTGGCTATGGTGAATATAGTAGGCAGAATGAAAGGATGATTGAACAATTGCTTGGATGAATAAAGAAGGCAGCTCTTCTGGAGAGGGGCATGCTGCTCACCCACTTTGCTTATTTGTTTTATGGTTATCAAAGCTATGGTTCAAAGTGGGGGGTATTTAAAGGTTGTTTCTAATCCCTTGACTCACTCTATTTGTTAAAAGAGGCACATATGTATCCCACCCATCATCATTCATAACCAGCCTCCCTGCCTATGGCATTTGCCACCCATGACCGAAGTGCAGTATGGTTCAATTTGTGACTGCAGTGTTGGCTGTGCAATGTGCATTTGCTTCAGTTAATGTGGCATTTACAAAGTTTTCAATGCATTGCAAACCGAACATACAAGGTGTGTTTCCCTTCACCAATTAGTCACCTCTTAGTACTTAACTCCTTTGTTCTTTCCTAAGCTTTTCTGTCCCAGCCAACAAGAAATTGAAAAATCCTTTCTTGGTACGTGCCATATTTTTATGGCCAAGTGAAGTGATTCCAAAATATATTTAATGGTTTCCCATAACAGATTTACTAAATTTTTCTCTTTAGACTTTCGTCTATTACAGTGACTGAATAAGCCAAAGCTTAGGCACATGATGAATTGATGATCAATGACACTCCTCTATTCCATACCAAAAGCTCTGCCTACCCGCCTAATTTCTCTACTTTAATCTGCAGTAGGGTAAGTCAAGTTTCCTTTCTTTACTGTCCAGCAAATGACATTGTTGAAAATAATTTGTGGTGGTGGGCGAGGCCAGTCAGTAAAGTGGGAATAAGTACCTGATTTGATTTCAAGTTTGGCGTGAAGGATACTCTGTAATGAACATGTCAAATATCAATCTATATAGCCCGTACCTTTCCCTTCAGTGCAGTGCATCATTTTCCCCACCGTATACCTACGGCAGACAGGATAATAATATCCGCATTTTATATGTGACGTCTGCAATGTAGTATCTTATTTATTATTCATCTGCCTCTTTGGAGTCCAGGTAGACAGTGAAGGGCATTTGGAGAAGAGTAGGGCCATTGGAATTAAAGATAGATAATTGACAGGTACAGCAGCCCCAGCTGCAGACAGTAGCAAAGTACCCGAAGCGCTGGCTAGCATGCCTCCATTCATTTAGCACAAGACATTGCACTCCATAATGCATAATGCCTTACTCATTAATGACAGGTCATTTATTTATTTTTTCCACTCAAAGTGTCTGTTTTGTTACTAGAAAAGCCTTTTATTCTGGTGTTATTCTGCCTGAATTCTTTTCTGTCAGACAGTCAGTTCTTTTTATGAAAACTGCTTGGTAGGTGGTTCTATAGGATATTGGCACTCCTGGGCAATATGCAGGTAAGTCTACTCTAGTACTGAGTGAGGATTGCGGTGCATAAAGGTAGGGAGAGCCACCCTCCTCCCCAACATGTGGATATCCACTGGTAAAACAGAACAACAGTCCCCTGCACACGCTACGGGCCTGATTCACAGAACTAACTTACGTCAAAATCCTAAACTTACAACAATTTTGGTATTCACAGAATGAACTTACACATTTGGGTATTCACAGATTGAACTTACACATATGGGTATTCACAGAATGAACTTACACATATGGGTATTCACAGAATGAACTTACACATCCTAACTTTATGTCCGCACTCGGGCCGGAATTTCCGGCCCACTGGCGGAGATTCCGGCACAATGGCGGAATCTCCGCCTCCGGCCCGGAATCTCCGCCTCCGGCCTGGAATCTCCGCTCCCGGGCCGGAATATCCGCCTATCGGCCGTTTGAGCATTACCTCAATGCCATACACCTGTCCAACTGCCTACCATCCCCCATGATGAATCATCTGACACACTGCAGCCAATCCCAGCCCTGCTGCACATATGAAAGCAGAGCAGACACACAGAAACACTTTCAATATGTCGCTGAATGTATTTGTTGCTCTGCCCCTTGCCATGCAGCAAGAAGACTTGAGGAGGAGGAGGAGGAGGAGAGAGAGGATCTTCAGACAGAGGATCAACATATTTGGGATGTCCACTCAAGAAGTAAGGGCCAGATACCGCTTCCCTCCAGAAGTCATCTTGGAGATGGTATGTGATTGGGAGAAGGAACTTGACTCACCTACATGCTGCTCCCATGCCATCCCATGCCATCCCAGCCTATCTGAAGGTCCTTTCTGCCCTCCATTTTTTCGCTACGGGGTCATTCCAAAGGGTCACCAGTGATGTTGTGGGCATCTCCCAGGCTAGCCAGTCCCGGTGCCTGCATCAGGTACTGCGCTGCATCAATTCTAGAGCCCACCTTCACATACGAATGCCCCATACACTGGCCAGCAGACAAAGGGCAGCTAGGGAATTTTTTGGCATCTCCGGCTTCCCACGTGTGCTGGGTGCAATTGACTGTACCCATGTGGCCCTTCAGCCACCCCGCCACATTGCACACATATACTGCAACAGACACCAATGGTATTCCATCAATGTGCAGGCTGTCTGTGATGCCAGTGGGAGATTCTCAGATGTGCATGCAGCGTTTCCAGGCAGTACCCATGACAGCTTCGTATTCCGTATGTCACCTCTTGCCCGGCGGTTGGCTGCGGGAGAATATGGCAACATGTGGTTACTGGGTAAGTACCAAGTACTAAAAAAGAGTGATGTGTGCTTATGAAAGGGCTCAGTTACAATAGCCTTGCGCTGCCAGTACGTCACTGTATCACATATGAAAAGTGACGCACTGGTGGCACAAGGGGCCTGTCAAGAAACCCAGTAATGAATGAATGCCACCTTATATCAACAACCATTCTACAATAAGAATCACCAAGCCACATACACGGTCACAACAGACACTGCATGTACTAAGTAAAGATCATGTTCTGTTCAAATTTCATTTGGAAATGTAACCTATTGCCCTATCTTCCCTCCTTAGGCGATGCTGGCTATGCACTCTCCCCTCAACTCCTCACACCGTACAGACATCCAACCACTGTACCTCAGCGTAGGTACAATCGGGCACACATACGAACTCGAGCCATCATAGAGCGCACTTTTGGTCTGTTGAAGTCGCGTTTCAGATGTCTCAGCCGTACAGGGGGTGTGCTGACGTACTCCCCTGAAGTTGTGTGCAAGATCATTATGGCCTGTTGTGTGTTGCACAAAATTGCTTTAACACATGGCTTACAGATACCTCTTGAACCTCGGCTAGCTCTGAATCCGGGCAACCGGGCCATTGCACATAACCGAGGTCAGGGTATGCAAGTCTGTGATCAGCTGGTTGCCACGTTTTTCACGTGAGCAACCTGATGTGTCATGGACAAAATGTGGTTTGCTGTCTGTTGTCAATGAGGAAAAATTGATATTTACCACTCTGTCCAAAAAATCCATCCTGAGACAACTTTGCAAACCACACTAACTGTATGTCAGCCACAACTGTTGACATGAGTCAAAAGATTGACCGTGCTTCAGGTCATGTGCCAATGTCAGCAATCAGTGTAGTGGATTTCCCAAGGAGTCTATTGACTCTGAGGATGAGCTGTACATGTTCTGAGTGACCCTCCTGTACCTTTTGACAATGGGAGTCTGTATGTAAAAAGTGCATGACTATCGGATTTTTGATAGTTGGCCCCCAAATGATTAGCATACACCAATTATGTTGGTCCCACAACGTGAGTGATGATGTTGTGGCTGAATATGTCACTATGTGTCTGGGAAGTACAGCACTGCTACCCCCTAATACACTGTAACACAACAGACAACTCTTGTGTTGATCACTAAATATGGACTACATGTACCATAATGCAAAGCATTTTAGAAGTAAACTGGGGTGTGATGTTGTGCCAGCCCCCCTCCCCCCTTGTCCCAGCCCAAATCTCATTACATGGTCTGTTCTCCCTTTTGTTTCATGTGTAAGAATTAATCTTACACAGTCATTACATTTTTATCTGCTACAGAATAATAGGATGGCAGTGGATTTGTTCTGTGGTTGTGGATGACTCAGAATGAACACAAAATGGCTGACAACTACTTCCTGTGATGTATTTCCTGTCTCCCACTTCCTGTATGTGATTTCCTAAATGAAAATTTGGGTTCTGGGTAGTTTTCGGAGTTTATGGCCCGAAAACGCAATTTCCGCATGCGCAGCGTAATCTGCGATAGCGTAGCATACTTTGCGCATGCGCAGAGTACTTTGCGATAGCGTTGCGTACATGCGCAGAGTACTCTGCGCATGCGGAAAGTCCGTTTTCGGGCCGTAAACTCCGAAATTTAACCAAAAGCCTAATTTTCATATAGGAAATCACATACAGGAAGTGGGAGACAGGAAATACATCACAGGAAGGTGATGACAGACATTTAGTGTTCATTCTGAGTCATCCTCTCTCACCGATAAGATCCTGTGACATCCTGCTGCTCTCATCAACCTCATTTCCCCCAAAATGGCTGATGGTTATGAAGCGAAAGCACCCCCTTTCAGTGAAAGGGAATTGGACATGCTATCTGAGGGGGTGATAGAGAAATATCCTCAGCTATATGGGGGCCAGAGGAACAGCTGAGCAATGCAGCGCGGACCAGATTGTGGGCCAGAATTGGTGAGCGCTGCAGTACAGTGGGTGTGCACACCAGGAACGCGAGGGCATGCCGCAAGCGCTGGGAGGACCTGAAACGCTGGGCCCGGATCAAGGCTGAAGAGCTACTGGGCCAGTCTTCCCAGCACCATGTGCATCGTCCTCGCCTCTCGCCACTGTACAGGAGGGTCCTGCGTGCAGCTCTTCCGACCCTCCATGCTCAGCTGGAGGAGCAAGAGCAGCAGAGACATGGTAAGTGCATTATAGGCTAAATGTGTCTGGAAGTATGATGCAAGTGCAGACAGAGCTGTACCATTCTGAGTCCCATGCCTCCAGTCTCCTAATCTGTGTGTATGCAGCACTCATCATGCAGCAAAAAGCTCAATGTAGCCCATTTTCTGGATTTGGCTGAGTGCATCCTGGGACTTGTGGTGTCATCATGACAATTGGGGATTTGAGACACACATTTGCATTACTGATGAAAGTTCCACTGCCAGCACCAATAACTGTGAAACAAGGGAATCATGACTGATGTGTGCATTGGATGATGTATGGTACAGACACTGTCCAGTGTGTGTTTGTGAGGCCAATGGGAATTGTATGCTGTGACTTACATTGCTGTTGCTGAGTTTGGGTTCTGATAGAGACAGATCATCATGTGCCATTGAGTCAAGACAGATTTTGAGAGCCTTGCCACACTCATAAGTGTTGCAAATCTAGACAAGTGTGTCCACAGACACACGTCGTACCCCCAGGAGCTTGAATGCCATTTCCCATGTACAGGTCGCTGTAACAACGAGCCACTACTGTTCATCAGTGCACAGCACTACCTGCTCAACCTCCAAAGGTAATATGTGGCAGTGGTTTGTCAGCTTGTGAGAGAGGATATCAAAAGCTCAGACTCACAACTTAACAAACATATTTGCCCAGACCCTAAATGGATGTGTTACCCCCAATCGGCCTTAGTGTTGTCCCATCCAATACTACACAGCAGATAACATATGTCCAGACGTCAAAGTGCAGACACTCCATATCACAGGCTTTTTCCAATTTCATCTGTACTCTCTCTGAGCTCCTTTAGTGGACAGTGTTGTAGAACCTGCACATGTCGCAGTGACAGGACACACAGGTCACAACAATGCCATAACTGAGGGTTGGCAGTACAGACGTGCTAACCACCAATGATCTTGTGAGGTGTCCATGTCAGACTCAAATCAGGAGATGACAGTGAACATGCACGTAATTTAAGTTTGTAAACACACACAACTCGATAGTGTGATCAGAGGAGAACAAAGTCTGACCTTGGCTCATCTTGATATGTGTTTGAAGTTGAAGTTGATTTTATTGTACAGTTAATTAACACCTTTACAATCATGCATTACATCATTTGGCATTTTCTATGACTTAAAACAGATCAGTATTAAAACAACATAAAATGTCAATAATATGTGGCCCACAAGTGATGTAAAACAGCTGAAAAAGTAAATTATAAAGTGAAGTGCAGAGTGCAAGGCAGCAGTTGTTGCCTCTGCTTGGTTCTTGTTAAAGTCAATAGTGTTCTACTTGTCTAACGGCAAAAAAGGAATACTGGTCACTTGCTTGCTGAGGTTTTACTGTGTAGTAAAGCGATGTACGCGTAGGGCCATGGGGTGCTTGGGGGAGCTGAGAGCTGGGCGGCTATGGCTGTGAACTTGCTATGGAGAGAGACAAGGGAGCAGTGCATGCTTTAAAAGGCAGCGTAGGTTGCCTGGCTACGTTGGTCTAGTGCCAGGCAGCGAGTTAGAGTTGAGGGGCGGAGATGGATAAGTTGCTTCGTGCAGATAGAAAGTGGAAAGTGCTAGGCATCTGCAATTTGTTGTTGAGGGACGTCAGTTTTCAGCCTAACTAGCAGCAGAGTAAAGTGCTGAGTGCTGGATGAGTGCTGATAATACTGTTTTCCAGATATCTCACAGTAGGGTAGGAAACAGTGTGTTAATTGGAGATTGTTGGATAATAAATGCTATGATATATACAAGGACTTACAGTAGGATAATGGGACTTTGGGTGTTGGAGGAGGGTGATTTGAGCATCATAAAAGGGAGTTGAAGAGGGCTTTCTGCCTGGTTCAAAACCCTGAAAGTGCATGGTGTGCCAGTCTTTGACATTAATCAAGGTTCCCATTTGCTGCGCCTGCTCAGTTCTTTAAGATGCGTGAAGTACCAATCTTGATATGCTAAAATTCCCGTATAGGGCAGCAGCACAGGCAGTGACTAATAGGAATTCCTTCAAAGAACCATAGTCCGTTCAGCTGTAGTGCAGTCTGCTAACTGGATGGCCTGCCTTTTTATGGTAGTTACTGCATCGGATAGGTATTTTACCAGCCGGCAGGTTAGTTGAACATCCTCGCCAGAAAAGGATGCTAACACTGCTTGTCTGCAAGTTCTAATGGATGTCGTATTGAAGAGGGGTCTTAGCAAGATCCGTCATTCCCCTTTTAGGGCCTTGCAAATAGTCAGCAGGTGCACTATATCCTCCTTCCCCTCCCCGCAGAGTCTGCAGATTGCTGGCATCTGTGGGCGTAGCCAGGGCGGCATGTGATATGCAGATGGTAGTATGACTAGGCGGAATCTCAGGAATTTCTCTTTTGTTGCACTGGAAAAGCTGGTAAGAAGATAGGCTTGCGGTGCTGCCTTGCTGTAAGTCTGCAAGGTGACCCAGCCATGAGCGCGCTCTGTCAGGGCATCTTTGTCCTGTATGAGTGATTCTTTTGTGATCTCATCATTTACTATTTTTTGTTAAGCTGAGGATGGTCGCTGGTAGCTACCAAAGTTCCTGCAGTCCCAGTTGATTAAGTGAGTTGTCCAAGTAGAGTTGGGCTGGACATGCCACCTTACTGTTCAGTTCTTCACACAGATGCATGTTTAGTGTGTCAGGTGGACCCCTTTTGAATTTGATCCAACGTTTGAGGAACGGCCCTTTGCTGGCAAGCTCTTGCCTTTGTATCCCGAGCTCCAGACTTCATTGTGTGGGGGATGTGTATCCTGGTAGGCCAAAATTGCATTTGAATTGCTCTTGTTACTGTACGATCCAGATTTTCAGTTTCTCTCCCTCGCATAGCTTCGCTTACATAACTGATTGATGGTATAAGTTTTGCCTGATTCACTTTGCTTAAGGGGAGAAGATTTGGACCAGAGATATTAATCTTGAGGTTTCTTAGTGCCACAGCGGTCGTTACGCTTGATATGTGTCTTAACCTGATGTGTACACCAACTACATAATGATTTGTCTCACATTTCAGTGGACTCAGCTGGCCAAGAGGACCGGGTTCGGAGCAGGACATCTGTGGTGCGCCGGCGGCTACGACCTCTTTCCAGTACTGAGGAAGAGGACGATGAGGCGGGACCCTCAACATCAGCAGGCATGGGGACTGCGCCCACCCGGACTGACCATGAGGATAACTCTGGTGCCACAGACCGGGTGGAGGCTGAGGACAGTGAAGGGGGGGGTGATGAACTGGACACCTCTGGCCAGGCTGTGGTGGAGAGCCACTCACCCACGGACCATGCAGAACATATTTATTCCGAGGTGTCCACAGGGCAGGCCACTATGCAACCTGGTCCTGCCTTCAGCCCCTCCCTAACTCCTGAGGCCCCCATTCGATGGGGGCCTCCAGCTGCATCCTCTGCAATCTGTCCCCCTCATCAGAGCTGCCAGGTCGACACCCACATTGACTCCGAACCTGAGGCACCACACCCCCATGTGCGACCCAAAACCCTCCCTCTGTTGTTCCGTCTGCGGCTGTACCAGAGGACTTGATATGGGCATGTGAGGGTCAGCCAGACATGTCCTCTCGCATCTTGCTGCAACTGTGTCTAGAGGTGCGCATGATGCGAGAGGAAATGTTACGCGCTCTGGCCACCCTCACTGCCGGTTTCACTTCCCTGAGTGCAGTCATGTCTTCTGTTGTGTCCCAACTCTCCTCCCACACCACCGTCAATGTCTCCCCCTGTCCGTTGCCCCACACTCTTTCCCCCTACTCCTCATGTATCCCGACCCCGTGTGGTGCCTGTCCATGCACCGGCCAGCCCGGAGCAGGCATGTGATTCACAGGATCTGGACATTGTGGTCCTAGAGGATGACCAGAAGGACAATTGAACAGTTTGACAGACACTCTGTTTTTGGACAATGATTTACTTTTCCCCTTGTAAATAGACTGGTTTCCCTGACGCTCCCTGACGTGTTATATTTATGTTGCTCCATCCTAATCCAAGTTCCCTTCTCCTTCTGCAGTAAGGACATCATTTGTTTTCCTTTCTCCCTTCCAGACGGACTGTTGTTTTATTTCTATCCTTACATATTTGTTCTTTAAACACTTATTTTTATTCATACATTGTCTATCTTGTTTTGCTTCATTGTGAATGTCTTGTACAAAAAATACCAAGGTATTTGGGTACTCATCTGCTCTGCACATGAGGGCTTGCTGCAATGATGGGGTTCAACTTGCAGATGTGTCACACACACACACATACATCCTCTCATCTCTACGCCAACTCACTTGGTGAACATTAGTCTATCAGGACATGATACACAACAGAGATTTTACTTGGGATCTGATATTTTTTTATTTAAACATATTCACACTGGACAACAAGTTCCTGGGATGTGGTCACTGGGGATTGTGCTTTTGACTTCGCAATTTCCGGGGTGATGATCGCTGTGAGGGATTAAGTCTGGGTTGACGCCAAGGTACGGGTTGGTCTCCGGCATGTGACTGTACAGGGTGAAGTCCATGTGCAGGGGCTTATTGTGTCTGTACACTTGGTGTATGTGCATGGACAGGGTGTTGTTGTGCAGGTGGTGGTAGTGCCTATTCAGGGGGTGGTGGTGGATGTGCATGTGGGGGGGCTGGATGGGGGGCGGTGGTGGATGTGTACCCATGCTGTGGTCCTGTGCAGTTTGTGGTACAGGTGTGTGTGTGTGATGTGATGTAGGCATATGTGATGGCTCCCTCCCTGCGTTGCCCGTGAAGGTAGACTTTGGAACACTGTCATCATGCCGTCCATCATCTTCATGGCCAAGGAATGGTGTCTTAAACTCTCTTCCCTTTGGAAAGATATCATGTCTCTGATATTCTTGGACATGTCTTGCAAGGTTCTATCCAACCTATCCAAAACATGGGTCTGTCGGTCCACCACCTGAGGGAATTGGCGCAGGGCCGCAGACATGTCTGACAGGGTGGCCCCTATGGCACGTATGTCCTGCCTCACATCTGCCTGCTGTTGGAAGAAGTCCTGCTGCCACTGGCCACCACGGACATGTGCAGGCCCTCCATGCAGGGCCCGGCCATGGATGAGTCCACCAGGTCCAAGAGCAGGGGGATGTTGGCATGTGGAAGCCTGTGGACAGGTAAATGGTGCCCAGGGGATGCCTGCACCACAGCAGGGTTGGTACTTCCCGCAGATGGCGAAGATAATGCCTGGGATACACTGTCTGGGGAGGAGTGTGTAGGGTAACCACCATGTCTGTCCCGGATGTGAGGGCTGTGAGGGAGTGAGGTCTGTGTTGGGGTGGGGCTGAACTGTGGCTGGTTATCTCTATGCTGGGGACAGGCAACCTTTTTCATTGCACGAGGCTGACACACTTTGCTGGGGGAGGGTGTGAGACCTTGCTAAATGTGGGCGATCGGTGCAAATTACTGTCTATGGCATCAGATTCTCCATCCCCTGAGTGGATGCGCAGACACTCACTATCGTCCGATACTTCATCCTCCTCAGGTAGTTCCTCCTCCTCCTCCTCCTCCTCTTGCACATGACTTGCAGCTGACATCACTGCCTGGAGGAGCAGTGGATTCTCACCTCTAATTGCCCGTCGCCCAACACTGGTGGAAGGTCCTTCCTCCTCATCGTCATCATCACCTAGAACACAGAGGTAGCAACAGGATAAGTAATTGACTGAGTATGAGATATCGTGAAACACAAGGGTTGGTTCTACTGTACTTTGCATCGACAGTTGATGCACATGTGACCTGGTTTTGGTACCCATACAAGTGACAGCTCACACAATGGCACTGAGGTGTGAAACGTAGATGTACACTCAAAAAGCACACTTACCAGCTCCATCCACAACTTTGAGTCCTTTTCTGCTCCCCCCTGTTGTAGGTTTTGTTGACAAAGTGGTCCCCGATCCAGCAGCTGTAGTGGGAAGTGACACCAATGTCAATCATCTGCATTACCAATTTACAAAGAGGTACATGTGACACTTATGATATGGATGGAACTTTGTTAACAACAACTGCAGGTTATCTGCAGAAGGGGATTTTCATCTTTGTCATGGTTTACATAGGGTAACACTTCACACCACATTTACCTGATGTACATGTGCGAGCGGGTTTCACTGCTGCAGCCAGGATGTCATGCATTCCCCGGGATGATGTTGTACGCTGCACTGGCGTCATTCTCTCCAAAGCTGTGTTGAGACATACATATCCATATTTCAGTACACCAGATAATAGCTATGAGCTAACATGTATATGTCATTGTCAATGACCACTGATAGGATATTCCTGGACAATGTGCAGCATGTTTACCTCATGGACTTTACATGTGTGCCTCTGCTGACACGCAGCAGTTGCCAGCTGTTACATGCACACAGCACTGACATCAATGAGATGACACATCAACAGACAAACTTATATGAGAAGGTTACTGATATAGGAAGGGAGGGGAAAATGATCTGGACGCCAGCATATTGCAATGCTTACACCTTCACCGTTAAGACTAATATGTCTCATGAGTATGATGTTGTGTGTTGACAAGTTGAAAGGAGTGTACATCCACAGGCTGAGCAGTTTCACATTTGCACATCAGTTCAAACATTGCATAGCAGAGTTCATATGTGAGATGTGCAATAATCACGTACATTTTGTGTGTCATTTGTGCTTCCCTACCAATGGATTCACAAAGCTCATTTTGGCTTGAGAGATCACACATTTGTTATGTCCAGCATTTGAGTGTCATCTGTTCCCATTATCCATTTCCTACATCATGGTTGAACTAAGCTGACAACGGATGATGTTTTGTACAGCAGACATCCTTACCTCTCATACCATACACTCAATTATATAGGTGGACACAGTAGAAGAGGAGGCAAGCAGAGTGCAACAATTGATTAGGATAACACATTGTGGTTAAGTTGTGAATCTTTCATGGTTGACGCCTACACTGGATTTGGTTTTGGCCTTTCAGCCACGAGATCTTGGACTGTGACTTCCTGATGATTCACCTTGGCAGCCCATACATCCATCACAAATGTACAGAACTGGCATCATTGCAAGCATCATCCACACCAATTTCAAAATGTTTTTGTCCTTTGGAATTCTGCTACGGAGTTATCATATCATTGATTTACAATCCAGTTGTGTCTAGTACACTTCATGTGACACTATATACTATTTTTATGTCCATTCTACACTCACTTGTCATATGTTTTGTGACATCCTTTCACTAGCCACCATGGTGTGACCTGGTATATATTTCAATGCCATATGGAGGCATATTGTGATGCAGGAAAACAGTTATGTGATACACATACAACATACAGCAGATATTAGAGGCACATTCATGGGCATGGGCATTCAGGTTCATTGTTCCTGAGTTTCCTTACCATGGCCCCGCACCTGCCTAGTGTGTGGTCCCCGACCAGATGTCACAGGCAACCTTGTAGCAGAAGTCAATGTGTGTCTTGGACTCTGGGAGGACATCATTGGACCTACAATGCTAAGTGTGTTTGCAACTTTACATACTGGCTGCCACATGTGAAGCACTCAATTTGAGGCACAAAGGATGAGCACAAGCAGTGTGGGCACTACCGTTGCAGACGTGTCTACCACAAATTATAATGAGTGATCCCATATTCAACTTATTATGGCCCCACTGCCTAGTAGCAACGTCTATCAAATTGACACAACAACAGTTCCTGGCGTAAGGTCCACAATCATGTTTTGTTAATGGACCAGAAGACATACCCTACAATTATGACATCTATGACCAGCTGGTTGGACTTGACAGATTCATGTATGGAAAAGGAACTTTGTAAGTTGGACAGAGGACGCATAATCTATTACTGGTTTATGAATCTCACTTCTTGTTCATCATTGTCATATTTGTTCTCATTGGATTTTTTAAATTTAGTCTACTGATATTTTTGCAATTTAGAGGTGGATACATTCAGAGTTGGTCTGGCACTCAATTCCACAATCGAGTTCCCAGTCCTGGAGCAGTTGGTGGAATACATGTGATGTTCATAACACACAATGACATAAAGAGCCTAGATATGTTATAATTTTTATTTTGCTATTCCCAGATCTATTTTGCTGAAGGTAAATGTCCTTTGAGGATTCCTATAGTTGTAAGGCTAGTTTTACCTCTCCAGTTGCCTTTGAGATGCAGACCACCATGGTCACTCCTAGGAGACTCATCCCTCCTGGCTGGCCCCTGACCCACTGGTTCTTCCACTGGGGACTCTCTCCCCCTCTCACCCCTCAATCTGGACTTCTGCACCCTCCACTTAGGAGTGGCACTGCCAGACACCAGAACTGATGGAGGCCTGCTTACAGACACTCCACGTTCTCCTGACACTAGGAGATCCCCCTCAAATGGACTACTAGTACAGCTTAGGCTCCCTACCTGGTGTTCCCTTAAGGAACCATCCAGGCCCTGAGACTGAGGTTGGGCACTATCGGGACGCATCCCAGTCTCACTCCCTCTCCTCGAAGACAGGACGTGAGGCCCTACAACCCTCCCACTACAACGGGACCTGGCTGGGCTACTCTGAACCTCTTCCACCACTCTGGGCTGGAAGATACCTGAGCCACTCCTCTTAGGGTCACTCCCCAATGCCTCTTCAGAACCTCTAGTTACCACCCAGAGGTCTGCCTCCTGTGCAAGCTCCCTGGGATCAGAGAACTCACACTCCAACAGGTGTTGGCTCAACCCCAGAAAACAATTACTGAACATGTGCTCTCTGACAACCAGATTGAACAGCCCTTCACAATCATTTGCCGTGCTACCCATCACCCAATCCTCCAGTGCATCACAACACACATCCACAAACTCCCCCAAGACTGGTGAGACAGTTTTCTACTGCCCCTGAACCTCAACCTGTACCCCTCTTCCTGGGAACTAGGCACCATACTCTGGGATCTGGGAGTGGGACTTCCTGCACTGGACTCCATATTGCTGCCACCACTGGACCCCACACTCACTGGTGAATCCAGACAACTAAAACTGTACTCAGGGGATAATCTACCCTCCAGAGCTAGTTTCTCCCTGACGAAGGCCCTCTCTGCCTCCGCCATCCTCTCCTGCGCTAAGACCCTCTCAGTCTCTAGCTTTTTCTCTTCAAGGCCCAACGCCTTGAGACTCAACTCCTGGGCCAACAAGGCCTTTTCCTCCTCTAAGGCTAACTTCCTATTCTCCAACTCCAATTTCTGAGCCTCCATGTTCTCATGGCTCTCCTTCTGGAGCTTCTCTAAAGCCAGCTGATGCTCCCCTTCTTCCCTCCTATCCACCCACTCCTCTGGGGACAGAGAAAGGGATGTGGCACTCCCCTGGCACCGGACCCAGGCAAGGGACTCCCTATCTATGGGGTCCTCACTCTCTACTGGCATCCCTGCCCTGTCATTTTCTTCCTCCTCTTCAGACTCTTCAGGCCCTATCTCAAAACCACCACTTTGGTATGCAGAGGGATAATCAGACAGGTCCCCGCCACACGCTAAGGGTTCTCCCCTAAGGAGTGCTTCATAAAGGAAAAGCTTTCTGAGGATGTTACCCACTATTGGTATCCCCTCTCTCTGCAGAATTCCTCTTACTCCTCCCGGGTGTACTCCCAAAGGTCATCCTCATTATAGATTACTCCCATCTTGGCAGAATACACAACCACAGTGCAACACAAGAGACCTAGGCGTCTGAGCTGAAGCAGGAATACACAATTCAAAAATGACACTTTTAAGAAGAAATAAAACTCAGGAAAAATAATCCCTAAACATGTGATTTCTCTAAATGCAGAGTTTGTAGTGCAACCAGTTGTCGCTGTGGTACTGCGTAAACGCAAGTCCTATCCTCACCGCTCACAACTAATGTTAGAAATGGGATTTCTGGTTGGCTAGAGCTTGCGCCTAAGCCAGGCAGAAACCACCACTCTAGTCTGGGCAAGGGAGTTACACACTGAAGATAACCCCTGCTGACCCCCTTGGTAGCTTGGCACGAGCAGTCAGGCTTATCCCAGAGGCAATGTGTAAATCGTTTGCGCAACACACACATACAGCAGCAACACACTAGGCACACCACAAAAGAAACTCCACACAAGGTTATATGAAAATAGCCTTTGTATTATCCAAAACACATTAGAATCATAATCACACATTTACACTGTGCCAACTGGCACTAGGCAATATTTACAGGGGATTATATACAGGACAGGGCCAATCGGGCCACTGTCAGAACCTTTAGAACGCACTAGAAGCACACATAAAACACAACCAGTGACTACTAGTAAAATATTGTACTTGGCAATATCTCTAGCAACATAAACGCATTATGTCTGCATCACATTAGGCATCAAACTCATATGCATAATCACATTACGCAACCTCTGTAGGCATAAACACACTATGCAATAGGCATCATAAGCAACAACATATTATGCAATAACTCACAATTAGGAGGGCACCTTAGTGACACTCCCCAGGTGCATACATCTCCTTAGGGCCTTGCGCCCTAGCACCACCATAAAGCTGAACCCAGGCCAACTGCCCTTTCTAGGGGGCCCAATGCCCTTTGTCCATAATGTCCGGGCTTGTACTGGGGCCTTCCACTGGCCCTTTTGCTGCCAATGCAGCCAAAACCACGGTGGGCAATGCACTGGGGCAGGGGGTATGTATCTCACTCCCTCCTTGTTCCTCCAGAAAGGCTAGTTTTTCCTCTCCAGTTGCCTTTGAGATGCAGACACTATGTTTCGCCCTCTGTTCTCTGCTGCCTATGTATGCATTTTGACCATCTCCTGCCACGTTTGACTTACCAGTTAGTGAGGGTGGTCTGCGTTGCTCTGGATGAGGTCTCCTCCCAGAAGATGCTGGGACCTCTGCTACTGTGGCTGTCTGTACTCTGGCTGAATGTGTGAATGGGTGAGAAGAGATACACATCAACACATGGAAAATGTACATGTTGCACTTGTCAGACATTTCCTCGTATCTTCTGCATGCTAACAGTATTGTGAAGTACTGCCACGGCCGGTGCAGGTAGGAGCGGTGGGGTGTTGGTGATGTAATGGCATGGCAGGGTGGGAATTAAACAATGGATTCTGGGACTGACATTTTTAAATAAGGATTCTCTCACCTTCTGTTTTGGGATTTTGGAAGGGCCAGGGTGAGTTGTTTTTATGTTTATTTGGACTTATTTTCTCCATTCCGTTGTGTGTTGATTTGCCTCTGCACTGCACCCCCACCCCCTTACGTTCTTGACTGACCCAGCCGTGTCTGGATTAGTGGAAGGGGCACTTTGACAATTGCTCCTTAGCACTGTTCGGTATATACGGCTTCAGGCCTGGGCCTTTGTATTTCATAGTGTGAAAGGTATTTGCCATTTCTATTACAAAGGATTCTGGGACTTGTGGTGCAACATACAGAGAGAAACACATGAGCCTCTGACTGACTATATTTGTATATGGAATTTGGACAACTTCCTTACTCACAATGGCAGTGCGACACAGACATACATTTTGTATACTTGTTCTTGTCATCCCACTTACCTGGTGCCAGGTTGCGGACATCACTCACAGGCAGCCCATGGAGCATGTGGGGGTGGATTGTAGTGAGGATATCCTCCTCTTGTGGGGTGAGACGGAGGCGGGATAGAGAGTGTGAGGCAGGGAGAACTCTGTTCAGCTGGATCCTGGAGTACTTCTCCTTTGCACTCATCTTTTCATCGTGCCACTTCCTCTTTATTTCACGGACTGTGCGCACATCCTCCCCCAATGCTGTGACAGCAGTGGCTAACTGCTGCCAGAGAGCTGCTTTCTGTGTGCCACTGGTGCAGTAAGTTGGGAGACCATATAGGCGTTTGTGGTGCCTCACAACAAACTCCACAATCATGGTGGTCTCCTCAGTTGTGAAGTTCTTCTTCCTCCTCACAATGTACATTTTGCAGTGGCGATGAACAGCAAAGCAAACAGGAACTCTCTGTGGCCAAAGCTGGGCCCTGAATGTGTGCTGCTTTTATGTGGTACTGGTTTTGCAGTTGATCTTAATTGACTTCAGCTGGAGCATGGTGGGGGATGGTAGGCACTTGAAATGCTGAAAAGGGAGAAATTGCTGGCTTTCCGGGCCGGAGGCGGAGTTTCCGGGCCGGAGGCGGAGATTCCGTGCCGGAGGCGGAGATTCTGTGCCGGAGGCGGAGATTCCGCCATTGTGCCGGAATCTCCGCCAGTGGGCTGGAAATTCCGGCCCGAGTGCGGACATAAAGTTAGGATGTGTAAGTTCATTCTGTGAATACCCATATGTGTAAGTTCATTCTGTGAATACCCATATGTGTAAGTTCAATCTGTGAATACCCAAATGTGTAAGTTCATTCTGTGAATACCAAAATTGTTGTAAGTTTAGGATTTTGACGTAAGTTAGTTCTGTGAATCAGGCCCGTCGAGTGCATCAATTATATCAATAACAGTGTGACAAAAGCTTGAGTCTTTGCTGGAACATGCGCTTCAGTTTATTCACAACAGCCTTAGCTAACATGTGTTTCGTCGCGCTTACGGTTGTGCGCAGCGACTTCTTCAGGGCTAAGAAACAAACAATAGTACAGAATTGGGAATTAAAGGTATGCAACAATAGCATCCAATGTCAGTTTCTCATTATGACAGACTAACTTTGAAGGATCGGCTCGTGTTGCCTACTCGAGCCTGTGGAAGCCCATGCTGTCTTAAACGTGTCACCTCGGTTGTTTAGTGACAAACTAGTGTTTTTTAAGAAAAATTATAACACTCTTAGATAAAAATGAACTTGTCCGGAGTTAAGGCATGCTTGTTCCTTGTGAGTCCAGTTGTGACATATGAGCCTAAACAGTCAACAGTGACTTTGCTAAGGTGAATTTAACATAACGACACCCCTTTAATGTTGCCTGGTACCCGAAGGTATGTAATAAAAAACAAAATACCTATACTCAGTGCTTGAAGATCCTAGGGAAAAAGAAATTTATTTTATTTATTTATTTGCAAAGTTTTATATAGCGCTGGCTAGACCCGGAGGTATCCGAGCGCTTTACATGAGGATCAGTGAGTTACAGGTTCCATAATTATATAGACAAGTATAGACATAGGAGAAAAGAAGATTACACAATAATGTGAGATTATTAGCGTGTACACACGTCTTATGGGGAGTGAAGAGGTAGAGGGGGAATGGTAAACGGGGGTAGGAATGCAGGTAGGAAAAACACAACGGTGAGGCAAGGAAAACGATGTCCGATGTCCGGCTGGGTAGGTGCCGGCCGAGGGGTGAACCAGAGCCAAACTCCTCTATAGCTGCATATGACAGCTCCACCGGGCATCAGCCAAAGTTGCTCGGGCACCGCAGCTTTACATGAGGATCAGCGAGTTACAGGTTACAAAATTACATCAGTTACAGAAGCCAAGAATAAACGTAAGGAGAAAAACAGTGATTACACAGTAACAAGAGATATTAACGTATAAGCTAGGAAGGAGAGGTAGCCACAGGATCACGGAGGGAGTAGGTGGTGGAGTGAAGGAAACACAACGGGGAGATGAAGAAAAACTATGTCCAATGTCCGGCTGGGTAGGTGACGGCCGAGGGGGTGAACCAGAGCCAAACTCCTCTATAGCTGCCTTAACAGCTCCACTGGGCATCGGCCATGTTGCTCAGTCTCCACGGTAAGTACAATATTCTTGGTTTCCGCCCGGGGGGCCTTGTCATAGCTCCAACTGCCGCACCAGTCCCGGTATTACTGGGAAACCCTGAGCGTAATTTAAACATCAAGCGGTGCTTACTCCGTGGCGCTTGTCCAGCTGGTTCCTCAGACCGTGCTGCAGCGCGTTCCATGCCTCCCTCAATAGTTCCTGTATTCCAGTGCGATCAAACAGTGAGGTGGGGAGATGTTTGGCAGACTGACTCTCTTTCAAGGCAGGCTGTTTCTGGCAGAATATGGTAGGATCTGAGTCTCAATGACCTGAGCCTCTCCAATCCGTCAAAGCTGTGCACTCTTCATTAAGGCTAGGCATGCAGCAACATCAGGAAATGCGGGGGCCCGGGCCTTTCATCAGCAGGTAGTAGCAATAGTAGATCACCGTTCTAGGGGCTCTGTCCCAGGAAGCTGCCATCTTAGAATCAGGCAGTCCCGATCTCCGGTGTTCACAGCTCACCCGCTCTCAAGACCATCAGTTAAATCACCCGGTGAGTTTCTCCTGCTCTTCCCCTTTTACATAGGCTCACCGGTATGGCAGCTGTTCTCAGAACCCGGTGCCAACCAAGGTCGCTGGCGCTTGGCGAAGCCTGATGGGCGCCATCGAAATGAGTAAAAAAGAAAGAAAAATTATGCTAATATACAAGCCCTGTAAAAGCAAGTTTATCGTGCTACGGTGACCAAATCTGACCGGGAAACCAACCTTAAATCCGGTTGTATTTCCGTCCCAAATGGGATTCAATATGGTCCAATGTTAGACACACAGTTAAAACTGCACAAATCTTTTGTCCAGAAATAATCCCTCCTATTCACAGTATATGTATCCTGGATGTGTTTCTCAATGAGGAGTCCCTGAGGATGGGTAAATAAAGGAAAACAGCCTAATTACATATAAGAATACACATGTGCATTGCACCCACTCGATGCAGGTTATTTTCTTTAACACAACCTGCATCGAGTGGGTGCAATGCACCACGGATTTTATTTATTCATGCCTGAATAAACTTGCACTATTACTAAATCCTCGTTTAAGGTACGTGGGACAACATTACCATATTCTCAAAGTATATAGAACATGTCCCTGCCATTTTTCCTTTGGGTGTATTCTTCTATGTAATTAGGCCGTTTTCCTTTATTTACCCATCCTCAGGGACTCCTCATTGATAAACACATCCAGGATACATATACTGTGAATAGGAGGGATTATTTCTGGACAGCCTGTTTTTTAAAATCTGTTTATGAAAGTGTATACTGGGTACTTATAGTTAGTTATATACCTTTGTCTTATTGCCCTCTGTAACTATGTTAACCATTAGGGGGGATGCTGTCATGACCTATATTGTCTACAACAACCTAGATAAACGATTACTTATGTCCAGTAGCAGTCAGTTGCTTACTTGCTACTAACTTAACTAGTTCAGTTCACTCCATAGTTCTCTTACTTGAACAGAGATGAAGCAATAACATGGAAGGCATCACAACTTCACAAGCGAGGTCCCACTGCCACCCAGGTGAGCTTCAACTATATGATTAGTCAGAAGGATTATCCATTGCAGACAACTAAATGGAAATAAAAGCACTGAGTTAGTGGGTGATAAGGTATATCATAGCTTTACAAAGAATTGAGTCCAGACTACTACATGACACAACAAAGAATACTTGATATTGATAAAATAACAAAATATAGCAATAGTAACTTCTTCTGAGCAAAGAGGAGCTAGTATTTAATTAAAACTAAAGTTACGAAATCCTCGTGTCATGAAAAGTTGAATCAAAGTCCGGAGTGGACAAGGTTAAGCGTTTATTCAACGCAAGGCCTTAATGATGATGCTGAAGACTGATGTTCTTCTATGTCTAAAATATGGATCAATTTTATGTATGGCTGGGTAAATGGGCCAGTGTGGGCTATTGCTGAGGTAATAGAAGATCCTGCAGTGAGTTGGTGTCGCTTTCACCACATCCACCCCACCAAGTGTGTGAACCATTTATGGTGTAAATTAAGTCACACACCTCAATAAATCACACACCCCAGGGGAAGAGGGTTAGGGGTATGATGAATGGATAGGAAAGGGGATTTGGGGAAAAGTGTGACAAAGACAAATACTGCACAAGGACAAGATTAATCTGGGTGATGAGCAGGACATCATGTCATCAATCTGTTGTGGAAGTAAACAAAGGAATGAGTATGACACAGTACAGTTAAATGCATTGCAAACAGTCCTTCTGCCCCAACGATCCAAGTTATCAGATATCTAAATGTTCTGTCTTCTAGGTTTGAAAAAATAAAATTATGGAGGAGTGAACCCACTCCGTTCTAAAAATGATTGTTAAAAGAAAAATGATACTGTATTACCAAATTGGTTGGGGCATTTGCATTCTCCTCGGGAATCTCCATCACTCTTGGGTGACTGTTTGGACCGGTCCGGTAGGTAATCAGGAGTGTTGAGCTTAGCTTTCACCTTTCGTTCATGCAGGAGATGAGAAGTAACCCTGGGCGTAGTGTGCGTAGGGGGGCTAGGCGGAGTGCCACAGAGTTGGCAACAAACTCCGTGGGACTCCGCGTAGCTCCGCTAAGCCGCCCACCGCCACCCCCTATTAATATATAACTTAAAACTAACTTAAAGCAATTAAAAAACACTTACCTTTTAACCGCTGCGTCCCCGGGCTGCCCTCCTCCTCTTCTTCGCCATTAGAAATATTGCTTAAGAAAACTGCGCATGCCCGCACACCCGCTCATGCGCATTTCTCGTAAACAATGTGCATGCGCGGGTGTGCGCACATGCGCAGTTTTCTTAAGCAGTATTTCTAATGGCGAAGAAGAGGAGGAGGGCAGCCCGGGGACGCCGCAGTTAAAAGGTAAGTGTTTTTTAATTGCTTTAAGTTAGTTTTAAGTTATATATTAATAGGGGGGTGGAGGCAGGCGGCTGGCCAACTCCGCTCCGCTATGCCGCCCACCGCCATCCCCCTATTAATATATAACTTAAAACTAACTTAAATCAATTACAAAACGCTTACCTTTTAACCGCGGCGTCCCCGGGCTGCCCTCCTTCTCTTCTTCGCCATTAGAAATACTGCTTAGGAAAACTGCACATGCGCGCACGCCTGCGCATGCACATTTCTCGTAAGAAATGTGCATGCGCGGGCGTGCGCGCATGCGCAGTTTTCTTAAGCAGTATTTCTAATGGTGAAGAAGTGGAGGAGGGCAGCCCGGGGACACCGCGGTTAAAAGGTAAGTGTTTTTTAATTGCTTTAAGTTAGTTTTAAGTTATATATTAATAGGGGGTGGAGGCGGGCGGCGGGCCAACTCCGCTCCGCCGCCCGCCGCCACCCCCCTATTAATATATAACTTAAAACTAACTTAAATCAATTAAAAAACACTTACCTTTTAACCGCTGCGTCCGCGGGCTGCCCTCCTCCTCTTCTTCGCCATTAGAAATACTGCTTAAGAAAACTGCGCATGCGCACACGCCCGCGCATGTGCATTTCTCGCAAGAAATGCGCATGCGCGGGCGTGTGCGCATGCGCAGTTTTCTTAAGCAGTATTTCTAATGGTGAAGAAGAGGAGGAGGGCAGCCCGGGGACGCCGCGGTTAAAAGGTAAGTGTTTTTTAATTGCTTTAAGTTAGTTTTAAGTTATATATTAATAGGGGGGTGGAGGCGGGCGGCGGGCCAACTCCGCTCCGCTCCATAACGCCACCCACCGCCAACCCCCTATTAATATATAACTTAAAGCTAACTTAAATCAATTGCAAAACACTTACCTTTTAACCGCGGCGTCCCCGGGCTGCCCTCCTTCTCTTCTTCGCCATTAGAAATACTGCTTAGGCAAACTGCGCATGGGCGCATACCCACGCATGCGCATTTCTCGTAAGAAATGTGCATGCGTGGGCGTGCACGCATGCGCAGTTTTGTTAAGCAGTATTTCTAATGGCGAAGAAGAGGAGGAGGACAGCCCGGGGATGCAGCGGTTAAAAGGTAAGTGTTTTTTAATTGCTTTAAGTTAGTTTTAAGTTATATATTAATAGGGGGTGGAGGTGGGCGGCGGGCCAACTCCGCTCCGCTGCGGAGTGTGCAGAGCTTTGCCTACTCCGCGTTCTCCACGGAACGCGGAGTAGGCAAAGCTCTGCACACTCAGCGGGCGGAGCGGAGTTCTCCGCCCATGGTTAATGAGAAGACTTTCGGATTGTAAAACAGAAACTATATTGTAGAGTCAAGGAGAAGGACAGAAGGAAGGTAAGCTTCATGTGGAGTGTACCAAGAAGACTCAAAGGCAGAGCAAAAAACCAAGAGGAATTGGAGTTTTACTTTTGCCACCAGTGCAACACACACACTCAGCAGCATTTCCCAAATCAACGCACCTCTCTCCATTCCACATAGCTGAGTAATAGGCCTCAGAGTCATGGTTTCCCTTTGAAGTGAATAACTTCTTTCTTCTAGCTGTTGATGAGGTAGTCCCACCTTGAGTTCCTTCATCCTCCTCATGACTCTAAGTAACTCCGTCCCAGCCCCGACCCAAGCAAGATAGACATGTAGTGCATTGCTGTTGAAGATCAAGTAGAGAAACAAAACTGCAGTATTTTGTATAGGATTTTGTTTGTTAACTAAGTGACTAATCTGGTTTCTGAAGAACCAGAAAAAAAGGAGTGGACCCTGCAAGTAAATTTGGCTAAGTGTGGAAGGGCCAATCACCTCCAGTAAAAATGATCACCCATCATTCAGGACCCAAACATTGCAAATCATCTCAATCAAGTTTACAAATTATAGTTGAACACTCTCCCTCACTGTCTATCACCACATGGATCATCAATCATCACCCATAACCGCTCAATAATATATCACTCATTGGTGCAATAGTTATCTGTTCCAATCCAAGCATGGTGGTAGATACACAATTGTATCTCCTCTTTGATGTAAGCAACAGATTGGAATTTGGCAGTCTTGCAAATCAAATGATCTTCTAGGGCAGCCTTTCTAGGTGATGAAAAAAAAGAAGGATCATAGGAGTGGACCGTACAGGTAAATGTTTGCTAAATAAGTAACCCTGGGCGGGTAACTCCGCTCCGCCAGCGGAGTTTGCGGAGATTTGCCTACTCCGCGCTCCATGGCCAACGCAGAGTAGGCAAAAACTCTGCCTCCATGGCGGACCGGAGTTAGCCGCTCCCTCCTCGCCCCACAAATGCTTTAAAAAGATATAAAGAAGGCACTTACCTGTGTTTCTGCCGTCTCCCCTGCTTGGCCGCTCTCCTTCCTGCTCCTCTCGCGTCCTCGTTGTTCTTCATAAAAAAAACCACTACGTTGTACGTCTTGCGGGTGCACATGCGCAAGCGCAAGACTTACAACACAGTTTTTTTTATAAAGAAGGACGTCGAGGACGCGAGAGGAGCAGGAAGGAGAGCGGCCAGGCAGGGGAGGTGGCAGAAACACAGGTAAGTGCCTTCTTTATATCTTTTTAAAGCATTTGGGAGTGGGGAGGGAACGGGGAGGGAGCGGAGCAGAGCTACGCGTAGCTCCACTGAGTTTTTTTCAAACTCCGTGGAGTTACGCGTAGAGGCACTACGCCAGCTCCGCCCAGGCTTATAAATAAGTTTGTACAGGCCAATCACCTCCAGGAAAAATTATCACCCATCATTCAGGCCTCAAACATTGCAAATCATCTCAATCAAGTTTACACTCACTGTTGCAATAGTTGTAGTTACCTCATCCAATGCAAGCATGGGTAGGTTAGCTAGTAGGTACATAATTGTTTCTTTGATTCAGGCAACACGTTGGAATTTGGTATTGGCACTCTTGTAAATCAACGATCTTCCGGGGCAGCCCTGCTAAGTGATGCAAAAAAGGAGAGGCATGCGAGGGAGGCAGGCATTGTCTCAAATATCATGAAGGAGTTGTGGAGGCTTCTTCACTCCACAGTGGTCGAACTGCAATCTGGTAATATATGACTGAAGAATGGTGGGGCAGCATAAATCTGACACAAAAATAATGTTCCACTTGCTACTTTTTTCTTTTCTTGCAAAGAAAGAAGTTCAATGAGAAATAATTAAAATGTTCTATGGTGGCACTGGCATACTCAGTCTGGGAAGTAGAGCTTTTCCTCGAACTTAGGTGGTTCACTCAGAAGTTGGCCAGCTAACACACTTTATTCTGACCGATCATCCTCCTCCTGTGCTGTTTCAGGAACAGTGCAATTGTGTGGTATGAAGTGTTGGTTCATTTTGATCATAGTCAATCTCTCCACTTTTTGAGGCAGGAGGCTGGCCCTTACCACTGTAACAACTGCACCAACTGCGCTAAACACACGCTCAGCAGACACACTTGCAATAGGACAAGCCAGATACTTTATTGGCAGCCTGCTGAGCTCTGGCCATTGGTGCATCTTCCCATACCAATACATCGATGGGTTTTGATCCACATAGACCTCTTTTGGATTATCCAGGTACTCTTGGAACATCCTCTGGATGATCATTGGTGCTGCAGCTTGCTCGACCTCTTTTGCCATTGCCTCTGCACTGGACTTAAACCCTGCCGATTGATGCCAATACAGTACAGATGTTGGGTCTGGTCCTTTTGTTGCTGTTGTTGCCAGTGTTCTGGTTGATGGTGTTGTTGGCTGCTGTGAGACAAGACTGCACTCTCTGGAAGTTGAAGGCAGCACCCCAGAACTGTGAGGTGAGACTCTAAGTTCCAGCCATTATTCTTCCAGGTCTCCGGCTTCCTCAACAATCCACCTCTTGTATTTTGAAACATCCCCTTCAGAAAAAGGAATAAAAGTAGGCACAATTGTTTTGTACCGTGGATCAAGTAGTATGGCACGGATGGTCTGTTTGGACGAGATGATGTCATCTTGCAGCCTTGCATTGGAAGCCAATCAAAAGAGTAAGCTCTCAACCAAGGCATGCGCTTCTGTGTTTTCATTCACACTTGCGGGAGTGAACCTTTCAGGCACCTTCTTTAGCTGGTCCTGTAGCAGATGGAACAACGGTATAGCTTGGCCAATCATACTGTCCTCCTTTCTAACTTCCCGTGTGAAAACCTCAAAAAGGAGTAGCATCTGTGGCAAGCATTTGACTAGGCTCCATTTCTCCACATCCATGGTCATAGCTTTCCCAACTGCATCCCATCCTCTTTGAATGACATAGTCATTGATCTGTTTGTACTGCTCAAACAGACATTGCAGCATAAACTTTGTTCAAGTTCCAACGTGTATCAGGGCTTTAATTGGTACTCTATTAGCATGCTGAATAATTCACAACTGGTTCTGGGCTTTAAAAGAATGGCTGAAATGAGTGCATATTTTTTCTGCTGGTGGACAGTGTTTGCTGACTATGTCTTCTTTTTTAAGAAAGTCTTGCACCACCAGGTTGATGCAATGGGCCAAACACAGGATCCTGAAATAGCCACTGTCTGCCATGGCCTTGACTATGTTACTGCCATTGTGTGTGGCAAGTGGCAACAAATCCAATTCTGAGACCTTTGGGTCACAGCCATTCAGACACTTTGCTGTTAAATGTGTCTAAGATGTTTGCAGCTGTATTTGATTTCTTCATGAGGAACAATGCCACTATTGCATGTCGCAGAATGATATTAAAACTTTCTTCTGGGCCAAGGCCTGTAGATAACTTTTGCTTTACCCCAGCAAAAGAGATCCAGTGTGTAGTGATGCACATGTAATCAGTCGCCTGATAACTGGTCCACATGTCTGTCGTCAGGTGGATAGTGTGAACAGAACTTTGCGGCAAAGCTTGTCCAACCAATTGCAGCACATTGTGATTCAGTGTTGGAACAGCAACTCTTGCAAAATAGGTCTGACTTGGAACCTTCTAATTCTAAGAATCCCACTCCTTCCACAAAAGAAAAAGGGAGGAGGTCCAGCGCTAACATTTTTGCCAACTTCCCATTGTACAAGTGTGCTGTTGGGTGGTTGCAGTTGTAGGGCCCCTCCTGCCTAAACATGCCCATTATAGTATCCTGTATTTTTTCTTCTTTTTTGGGGCCACTGACGGAGGCAACTTTTGAGAAGTAGGTGGTGGTATACTCAGTGCACGTCGTGGTGGGGAAGTCACTGTATGCCGTGGTGTTTCCATCTAACTCTCAATCTTGTTGCATTGTGAAGTCACTGAGGTTGGTGATTGTAATGTAATATAAAACGCAAACTCATGCCCTAGGGCGTCTTGGCACTATCGAAGTCCGATTTAGGCTGTGACAATGTTGTTGTCAGATCAGGCAGATGTGCAGATATCTTCTACTCCTGTGTGAAAAGCCAGGTCTTTAAGGCCTTTCTAAAGGAAAGTAGGGAGGGAGCAGCTTTTAATGTCAGTGGGAGACTATTCCAAAGCATGGCAGTGGCCCTAAAAAAGCTCTTTCCACCCCAGGTGGCTTTCCTAAATGGGGGGACAATCAGGTTCCCAGCAGAGTCTGATCAAAGTGTCCTAGCTGGGACTACCATTTGAGTTTCTTTTTCAAATGGTCTGGCCCGAGTCCATGCAGAGATTTATAGGCCATACAGAGAGCTTTAAAACTACATTGTTGCCTGACTGGCAACCAATGTCATTTCCTAATTGCTCCTCTGGCTTACTCATATTTTGGAATTTAAAAAAGGAAGCGAGCCGCAGTGTTTTGCAGTATCTGAAGCCTCTTTACGAGACCCATTGCAAGCGTAAGATACAGACTGTTGCAGTGATCAATCCTCGTGAGAATGAGTGTCATTGTTACTGTTTTGAGTAGTTCGGGGGCAGAAATTGTTCTATCTTTTTTATTAGCCTTAGGGGGCAGAAAGCGGACAAAGTTATTTTGTTTACTTGGTCCATATACTTCAGTTCCTTGTCTACCAGGAAACCTAAATTTCTTACTTTGTTTGAGGGTTCGGGTAAAGAGTCCATCTCAGGTGGCCACCAGTCTGGTGTCCAGAAGGAAGGATTATTACCGAAGATGATAACCTCAGTTTTATTGGCATTCAGTTTAAGGCAATTGCAGTCCATCCAATTGCTCACCTTACTCATACATGAGCTGAAAGCCGCACCCAAATTGCTTTCAGGATTTGCCAATGATACCACAATTTGGGTATCATCGGCATATGATGCCAGGGAGAAGCCAGATTTTTTAATAATGGGCGCAAGTGGAGTAACGTAAAGGTTAAACAGAGTTGGGCTCTGTGCTGAGCCCTGGGGAACTCCACAGGGAAAAAGACCTGGAGACAAACTGGCCCATCTTCACATTATTTTGTCTGTTTGCCAGGAAAGATTGCAAGAGATCAAAAGCTGTTCCCTCTATCCTTAGCCTATACATACGGTCAGCCAAGATCTCATGGCTGACCGCATCAAAAGCTGCGGAAAGATCCAAGAGGATCAGCGCAGCTGTCCCACCCCTATCGAGTACTTCTGAAATTTCCTCTGTTGCTATCACCAGGGCCGATTCTGTGCTGTGGTGTTTTCTAAAACCATGTTGTGTGTCATCTAGCAAAGAGTTTTCCTCTAAGTATTGTGAAAGTTGTAAGTTCATTACTTTTTCTACCAGCTTGGCAAAAGGAAGTCTTGAAATTGGTCGGTAGTTATTAGGGTCCTGGGCATTCAGATTGTCTTTTTAGGTCTCGGCTAGGCAGCGCATGCGCTGTCTCGTCGAGAGATGCTGTATACACTATAGTGGGGGAAGCTCCACCCACTTTCCGCCCATCTTTTTGATTGGCTTTAGTCATAAAATCTGCTTTGTGATTGGTGTTTGGCTTGTTAGTCCCGCCTCCTTACGCCTATGTCGTCATTTTGCTCCTTCCGAGGCTATTGGCCCCTTTACTCAAACACCATTTTCTGTCCTTTGTCCTTCCCGCCGTACCCTCACGCAATTCGTCACTTTTCACCACATCCTCACCCCCCCACTCGCATTCGTGCCTTCTTAAACTACCGCACTCCTATTTGTAATGCAATACGTCTCGCGTAAATGCGAGTCATATTGCATTGCAAATGCTTGTTTTAAAGTAGTCCTCAGTCATTTAGAGGCAGGCCCCGGCACCGGAAAAGAACCCTCGGTTGCTCCGGAAGTCTTGCTTTACATGGAGCCTGAGCCAGCACGCTAGCGCTGCTCTTAGCTTCTTGTTCCCACCCCACTCCCGTTTTCCGCGTTCCTTTTGTTCCCGCCCCCCTCCCGCTGTCTGTTGTCTTGTAGCTGGTGGGCCATGGACGTACGTACTTTTGGTGTGGGGGGGCTGCCGGCGGGGCCGCATCTCCCGCCATTTTTCAATAATCAGCCGCAGCTCTTCCCGGTAGCGGTATCGGGAACCTGTGAGTGACAACCGAGGAAGGGTGATCTTGAGCTGAATAAGCCTCTACGCCGCTCTATTATTCTCTCCCTACCTTCGCCCATTCTGTCTCTAATTTCTCCCTCTATTGGACATTCTTTTCTCTCTCTAGCTCTCCCTCTGTCCAGTCTCGATCGCTATCCATTCTCTCTTCTCTACCCTTTCCCTCTTTCTCTCTCATGAGCAACTCTTTGACCTACATTTTTCTTTCTTTTTAGCCCTTTCCCGTTTTCTCTTGCTTCATCTTCATTTGTCTTTTCACCCGTTTCTGTCACCCTCACTCTCTTCATTCATGTCTGCCTCTCTCACCCTCTGCTCTCCTAGTTTAAATCTGTTATACATATCTCTCTCACGGAGGAGAGGCCGCCTGGCCCTACTACTGCCGCGGGGATGGCGCCCATGCTGGGCCGGAAACCATTCCCTTTGGTCAAACCGCTTGCCGAACCCATTCTTCCCGGGTAAGAGATCTTCACCATAGAGCACAGCAAGAAGAGCTTCAGAAGCAAAGAGTATCCTTCTACTTCCAGTCGGCGAGTTGCGAATGAGTGACTGTCACCAGTGATGGGTTCAGAAGTAGGAAGCATCCTTCCACTGGCGCATGTGGGTACCGGAAGGCTGTATTTTGTGTAGAAGTTGTGGTAACCAGGGTACGTTCACTTGGAGAAAGGGCATCACTGAACATTCATGCTTTATTGCTGACCATTTATCAGGGCCGGCTTTATCACTGGTGATTCCCGTGCGATAGTGTTTGTCCGCGCCCCAAATGAACTCCGCGAAATCCCTCCCCACCACCCTGTAACATTGTCCCTTAAGTCTCCATAACCACGCTCACATGCATTTATTTTGTTTTATAGCGCTACTCTTCTCAGTACGTGGTGTCTTGGCACTTACTGCAACACTTTTCCAAGCTGTATCTGCGACATTGTGTGTTTTTTTTAAATTGACAATCTCTGCATGTTGTTTTATTTCTGTGTTAAGCACTTTTATTTTCACGACGGATCCTGGCACGAGTCCTCCCGCCCAGTCAAGTGATTGTAAATACAGCCGAGGGTTGTTTACCTGAAGCAGCCAGCGGGAGGAAACCGGGGCTTCAGTGGGACGCGAATACCACAACTAGGCTGTGGATCCAAGACCGGGAGAGCGGCCTGCGCGCACTGTGCTGCTGCATTCAGAAGGTGGGGAATGAATGGCAGGGTACGTAACACACACCTGCATGTTTATTTCTTTTCTTCCTGCCAAATGTCTCCCCTGCCCTTCTTAGTGACTTCCCACGGCTTGCGGCGAGGACAGCAGATGGAGCCCACCTCTATTTACAACGTGTTTAGCTCCGTTAGACCTTATTTACCACCAGTTGGGAGCTAAGCACCCCTGTCCTCAGCGCGCCGCCCTTCTTTTGTTTTTGAATCAGAGCTACGCACAACACGTTTGTAGGTAGGCATCTGGCATTGTGCTGTTGTGGGTTGTATGGAAGGTGGTTTTGTCCCGAAGTCACTGTTTATGTTATAACCTGCTGCTGTCTCATAACATTTCTCACTTCAGTGATTCTTCTTCAGTATAACTAAGGTTTTTTTGTGAATTTTATATATTCTTAGCTTGCAAAAGCATGCAGAATGTGTAAATATAAGAGATGTACATTTACAAATGCACCTGTGTTTTGTTAACATTTGTCTCTTTGCTGAAAAGTTTCTACAAAAAGAAAATCCTCCTTTACACCCAGTGCTTCATTTAAGCATTTGCGATGTAATACAGAGTAGAGTATCTGCACTTCAATTTTAAAGGGCAAGTTCCTGCACTTTTCAGCCCAGTTACAAAACTTATAATGGACGAGTACTAGCACTTTCTAGCAGCAAAGCAGTACTCACGGATAGTGAGTATCTGCACTTCCATATTCCAATTCCAAGTCTGCCTACACCCCCACTCAGTTTTGGTGTATTCTCCCTATTCCCAACTTGAGTTTTGACCCACTTCTGTTCCAGCAGTAGGCATAATTCCGCAGGAATACATATCTTTTTAGGGCTCCTGGCCAATTAAAAGGATGAAAGAAGGAAATAAATGAAATGATGATTGGTTTAGTGACATTTAGAAGTTTTTTAATATAGCATCTGGATTTTTCCACAAGTCACTAATATTTTCAAAAGGGAAAATAGTTGCTTGGTGTTCAAAAACGTGGTTGATTTTTCACAAGTGTTGCAGCCATATGGCATAGATTTATCTAATAGGAATGCAGGGCCAGACACTAACATTGAAAGATAGTTGCAATAACATAACTTATTGGGAAGCATTGAGTGTTAAAAGAAAAATGCATTCTTACTTGTGCAAGTAAACTTTGGTTGCTTCATTTGCTTGTGGTCCCTTAATTTCCCCTACCTCCCCTCAACCCTCCCGCAACACTGCTCTCAAGCCCCCACCAACCCTCCAAGACCACTGCTGTTTTGCTCTGTTTTTGTTTAGTTAACTTATGCATAATTTGTAGTGCTTACTCTCCCTTTGCCGTCTATCCCAACCCCTTGCACGACACTGCTTGCCCGCCCTGAGATGGCTGCATTTAATTCTTATGTTATTTTACATTAGTCATTTTATTTATATAGCGCACCTATCCATGCGCTCAGGGAAATTAAACAATCAGCACATTATCTCAGCTTACTAGTAAACCATTGAGTAGAGTTAGCAGTAAACAGTAACGGGGCCAAAATATCTCACAGGGTGGCGTAAGCTTTACAGATTCATGTGTTATGTTTTGTTAAGCTGTTATATGGTGTTATGTTACCTTGATGTTATGTTACGTTACCTTTCATGGGCTAAAGCACGAATGTACTGTATGGCTAAATACTTATAAGGTCCCAAAGGCGAGACCGATTGCATTGCAAATGCTTGTTTTAATAGGGGGAGAATCGAGGTCTGTTTCCAGTGAGAGGGAAAATATCCTTCTGCAAATATGTTATCAAAATTCTGCCTTAAATGTTGTGCTAATTAAGCAGGAATCATGTGCATGATGTTGGGGGGACACAGGTCTTGTGGCGGACCCGATTTGATAAGTAGGATGGACTCTATAAGTTGTTCTTCTGATGGGACCTTAAAGGAGGAGAGACTAATTTTTTTTGCCAGTCCAGTTAGGACATGTTCTTCCTGATCGTTGCCTGCTCTATGTGTAGTAAATTTATTGAAGATATCAGTGACTTTTTCTTGAAAAAAACCTACGAGTGTATCACAAAAGTCTTGATTTGCTCCTGCATTATTTGAGCTAGCTGGTGTTATCAATTTTTTTATCACTGAGTAAAGAGTCTTGTTTGCATCACAGGCAGCTTTTATATGCCCCGAGTAGTAAGCCCTTTTAGCTCCTACAATATTTTTTTTGTGTTTGGCTAGTTTGGTTTTATAGATAGTTGTCTCCTCCACACTATAATTTTTCCTCCATTTTTGTTCTTGTCTCCGACAGTCCTGCCTTAATTGCCTGAGGTTTTCGTTGTGCCAGGATTGGGATATTTTCTTGAATGTGGTTTTTTGAATTCTTGGAGCAACTAGGTCCAGCGCAGAGTTAAGCCAGAGTGCAAAATTCTCGACACTGTGCTCCAGGTTTTCCCCTGGTTGCCAAGGGCCGGCGGCAATGGCATCTCCCAATTCATCTGGCCGTATTTTGTGCCAGGCTCTACTTAGGGTGTGTTGGGTAGTATTTCTAGTCATGGTAGATTTCTTGGTCTTTAGCTGCCAGTTGACCTCCCAGTGGTCTGACCAAGTCAAGGGGAGAGATGGAAGTAACGTGATGTCAGAATAGTTGGAAAAATTCCCGTCCAACATGTGACCAGCCCTATGCGTTTGACCTTTGGTAACTAAAGGCAGTCCAAACGCATTTATTGTGTCAATCAATTTTTGGGAGTCAGGGTCTGTTTCCTTTTCCAGGTGAAAATTAAAATCTCCCAATACCAGAGAATTCTCATTAATGATAGCGGATTCCATTAGCGTACTAAGCTTATCCGCAAACCCACATCTGGGTCCGGGGGGGGGCGATAAACTAACATTCCCTTAATAGCCCGCGAATCTGCAGGCTGTACTGAGAAGGCTAAGGCCTCGAACCCGGGCGAAATTAGGGGCTCGAATGTTGTTTTATAGTGATCACGATAAAATACATCCAATCCCCATCCCCTCTTTTTTGGTTGTCTATCTAAGCGATATGCTGCTGAGCCGGGGGGGTGGGGTGGCTGCAACAATGTCTGGGCCCGAGCTGGCATCGGCCCATGTTTCTGTAACGAATGCCACATCTGCACTTTGTGTTTGTACTAGGTCACAGAACTCCAATTGATGTTTAACCAGAGATCTGGTGTTGAGTAACATACAGGATATATTTGCCCCATTGCTGCTGGAACGTTTGCTATGTGGCTGGGCAGTTGTCCCTGTGGCCATTAGGTTGCTAGCCAAATGGGGTCTAGGACCCCCTATATGATTAGAGTATGGGATCTGGCAAGAGATCGTGGAGGGAACAGTGTACCTCAGGGCCAATAGTGCATCTTGTGAGTACCTGATGGTGTCTGGGGTAGTTTGTTCAAATGGGCCAGGGGAACCGTCACTGGGCGCGGTCCAGGTGCCGACGGGGGTAGACGGGCTTGCCTTTGGCGTGCCACTGGCACGCCTGCTGTGCGCCTCCGCTGCGTGTCGGCACCATCAGCCTTGTTTATAGCGGGAAACCTTAACTGGAAACCTAACTGGATGGAGGGAGACTAGAGCGTCTCACCTCCAAGATGGGGGGATTCTAATGGCACACCGGAAATGAGTATTTTGGTGGAAAGACCTCCTACTGGAAAACCTCCCTCCAGTCAATCAGCAGATTGACTGCTGCGGTGGACCGGGTAGAAAGGAGCGAGGCGAGGTGAAATGACGCGTGCAGCAGGGTAAGTGTTTTAAGAATTAGTAACCCCAGATTCAGTGTTCAGTGTTGACACACAATTAAAAAACCCTATTAAAATACACAATTCTGCTGGCGCACGGCTTGGGACAGGGCTGCTTAGGCGCAAGGATGTCACCCTCTTCTTCCTCAACATCACCTCCCACTGCTGATGTTCCCCGGCTCGCCTCACTTTCACCACCATGACCACGTTCAGCAATTTTTTTAAGGTGCTTCTCCCACTGGATTGCGTGATGTTTTTTCATATGGGTCGTTTTGCCTCCAGTACCTTAATGAGAACCAGGCTTACCTCGACGAACACTAATTTTGGACTTGGTGCAAATTGCAATGTTCTACTCATCTTTGCTAATCATAAAAAAGTCCCAAACTGGGGAGGAGTACTTTTTTTACTGGGCCATTGCCAAAGCCTGAAGAAGAACTGGAAGTAGATGGGCGTGTTGTTGATTGTCTCTCTGCAGTGCATACTTCTACTGAGGTAGTGGTTAGTGCAGGTCTCAGCTGGGCTTTGCATACATTGGAGCTGGCTGTGCTACCTGTGCCATATCCATCGAACTAGGTTGAATAGCAATGTCGGACCCCTCTGTTTCACCTTCCACAATGACTAGTTCGTCATCGTCATCTTCCTCATCATCCCCTTCCATAATTCTAAGGCTTTTAGGAACTTTTCTTTTTCCTTGCCTATTCTGGCATCTCCCAGAATCTAGCGGGGTCCACTCTGCATCCCTATCATCATCATCAGAAGTGGTGTTTGAAGAAGATGGTAGAGTAGTACCCTTCCTTTTCCTTGAACGAGGTCTGGGAGCCAATGATTCTAAAAGAGGAGGTTCTTTCTCGGCAGGATGCTCAACCTCCAGTCCTGCTCCAAAATAAGTAAGATGTACTATTGCTGGCTGTGGCTGCTGTCCAATTTGCTCTGTTTCCTGAAACGATTGGGAACTACTTTGCGAAAGGGACAAATCCAATTCAAAGTCACTGCTCGTCAGCGACGTCATGATTGCAGTGACTGCGTCACTGACAGATGTGGGCTTCGGCTTAGGTGGGGGTGGTGCTGTTGATGTGGGAGTGCTGTTCCCAACTTGCTCCCCGGAGGCTGGTTTGGCAGGCACATGACATTGTCCAAAAAAGGTTTGGGCCGACACGCCACTGGTGGAAAGCTGCTACTTCTCATAGGCTACTTTCTTGGTAGCAACTTTCTTTGGGGCCATCTTAAAGCTTCCAGTGGGCAGTGGCACTAAGCTGCACAAGTGGAAGAGACTGGAGGACTGACATGTGACGTCACTGCACAGGTCTTCTGTTTGGCAGTACTGCGGGTGATGTCTCTTCTTCTCTTGTGCACCTAAGAGCAAACAAGCAAGAAAAACATTTAGTGAAACATGGCATTGTTACAGTTTTAGTACAGACAAAGGTGGTAGTAGTGTGGTTGGTTACTTAGATAATATAATCACTTTATATTCTAACAACACCACTATACCATAAAATGTAATTCCCCATCAGGATAACACACAATATGCAGATAGAGCTCTTTCCTTTATGTCCATATATTCTAAAGGAGACATATGTGGCACTCTGGAAACTGCATGAGTAAATGGAATAATAATCTTTTAAAAAATGGAGGTTTGTGTGTGCCTATAGCAGGCAGTGTGGTCTAGGGGGAATTGAAATAATCCTTAAAAAAATGAATGATGCTGATGTGTCTGCAGTGCACCGCAGCAAAGGTGTTCAGGAGGAAATGGAATTATACCTAAAAAAATGGAATGCTGTTGCGTGGCTCTGCGCCTATGGTGGATGGATGGGGGGATGGATGGTTAGATGGATGGATGGATAGATCAATGGATGGATAGATCAATGGATTGATGGATCGAACGAGGCAAAATGGAAAAAAAACTTAAAAAAATTAATAAAAAACATCAAAATGTTAAAAGAAATTAGTCAAAAAAATGTAAACAAAATTTTTTAAAAATTAAAAACATTTCAGTAAAAAAATTAAAAATATAAAAGAAAAATTAAAGTAAAAAAAAAGCAATAATTGGCGATGTTTTTATGGGAGGATGAGAAGAAACCTATTGTGAGGCAATGAGGTGCTAAATAAAAATATGCGAAAAATGCATGTAGTATATAAGCACTGTTCATTTAAATGACATTCTTAATGTACATTCTACAATGATCCTCAAACATATTATTAAACTGATACCACATCCATCCATGCAAGGCATAGGGAACAAAGAACACATGCAAGGCTATGGCAAAGGCACTCTGGCATGATGCACAAAATTGCTACCAGCCACATAGCCAAACAACAGCAGCAAGCAAGGAAGCATGGGGAACAAAGAACACATGCAAATCTATGGCAAAGGCACACTGACTGGATGCACAAAATGGCTGCCAGCCACATGGCCAAACAACAGCAATGAGCAAGAATGCATGGGGAACAAAGAGAACACATTCAGGCCTATGGACACAGACTCCACAAAATGGCCCCATGCCACATGGCATGGAGAACAAAGACAAATCAGTGGTGGCCTATGGCAAACATACACACACACATGCATACACACACACACACACACACACACACACACACTGGACAAAGGAGGCATGGTGACACTGAAGAAAACAGTACCATTATTTCAGTGATGCTAAAAACGAAAATTAACTGAGCTATAAACATTTTTCAACAATTCACATCCTCTCAGGACATCAAAGAATAGCTCACATATACACTTTTTGCACACAAAAAAATGTGAAATACAAAATAAATCACATTTATGATTTAATCCACTGCTATCACAGCCCTAAATGATGTTTTAAAACAACATATACCACAGAAATGCATGTGTCATGCACCCATGACTAGCACTGGCCTGGGCCAACTGGATGGCCCTTTGGCAGGCTCGGCCACATAGTAAAATACTTAAATATTGCAAATTTAACAAACATGGAGAAAATGTGCAACATTGTTCCTTTACAAAAGAAAAAAAAATACAAAAATATAACTAGACCCCTACTGAAAATGCAGGCCACCCACCACAATAACTTTAAAAAATTGAATAAAAGTACAAATAAATACTGATGCATGCCCTCTGTCAAACAAACAACACCCTTATACAAGAGTTTTTAAACTTACTTGTGAAATCACAAATACAAAGTCCTTAAATCCAATGGTATATATGCAACAGACAAAGAAAGTGATCCTTCCAGCTCCAATTCCAAATGAAAAGTGACGAGGAGATGGGAAAAGCACTGGGATGAGCCTTCTGGAGGGGAACAGGAAGTTGGAGTTTCTGGGGCACTTCAATCCTGTTTGGAAATTAAAGTTTTTAAAAAAGGCTTCTTGCACAAAAAAACAACTCCAATTGCTCGTTGGAGAAAAAAACCCACTCGAAAAACCTTTTTAGCTGTTTCTCGAGCACAAAAGCTACACCAGTGGTGCATTTGTAACCGTGATCGGCACTACATTGGTGCCATCACGGCCAGAAGTCGTGCGAGTGGGTGATAATTCTCATGCGCGCTCGCTAGCTGCCATAGAGTATCGTGGCACTTGTGAGCGAGCGTCAAAACAAATCTTGAACACGTGAACTGAAAAACCGTCCCAACCCCAGTCTAGTTAGAATTGTATCGGTCATTTATGTTAATGATGGTGCTAGTGCAAAGTAACCACTCCCAAGAGGATCCAATTATTTTTACAATCATAAGGTAGAAGGTATTGCACTACCTAGCAAAAGAAGATCAATGATACTTCAAAAATAGTATTATTTGAAGCTATATAAGGAATGCCACAATTGAAGAGGAATCGGTAATGGACAGGCGTTTGGGAGAATATGTTTTTAGAAGAGTGCCTCATGAAATCACACACAGTTTGGGCGCGGGGTAATGCATCAAGAAATGTTTGTAGTCACAACTAGTATTGTGACTGGCGAAGTGACGGGGATGGAAAGTATGGGCATTAAATTCTACTAAGAATGTTCCTAGCTACTGGCTCTATCTTTGACTACATTATACACAGAGGCGATCACAGTTGGAACCTTACTGGTCTTTACAAGAAGGACATCATTGTGGTTCTCCCATAACTACAACTCTGATAGGACACTACTCATGTTAATATCCTGGGAAAACTAGGTTTGCCTTGTCTAGCAAGGAACCAAGCACATCATTTTCATCGTCTCCAGTCGGCAATGGAAGAGGGGAAGTAGAACAAGCAGGAAATAGGGATTGCCACCCTGGACATTGAAAAAACTTTTGATGTTCACAGCTACGTAAATAGATGCATGTTCTCTACAACAATCTCAATGAGGGGAACATTTGTATTTTCTCAGTAGTGGTTCCATGCTTTAGCGTTACCAAAACTAGCTGCCCATTCTCACAGACCACTGGGATAAAACTGTTACTGGCAGTTAACCAAAGACACATGGGTTATGGAATTAAAGCGGGGAACCAGACTAGTTTTACTGCATTGTATGATAATAGCACATTTACAAGTGCTGAACCAAGAATAAATGTCCCAACTGGTATTCATATCACATGGTCTTTCCAAATGGCTGCTGGAATAACATTCTATTGGCAAAATTAGAAATATTCTTGCTGTAGGGAGTATTTGATGCCTGAGATATTGACACATCCCTACACTGGACCCAGAGGGTTACACTCATATGGGTACATACATTATATCTGAGGACTACACCCCTGGGTAACATAATTGCCAGAATACCCAAGATGCTCTCTCTCAAAAAGCTTTGAGAATTGTGTTAAACTGTCACCATCTATGATGTACAATAGCAGTGCTAACCATAAAAGTTCATCTAAAATCACTATAAATTTTCTAGAACTCTCATATTTGATATGGTGCAAATCAATGAGAGACCTAGATAAATCACAAAGGAGTTGCGTGTAGTCTGGGAAGGCAGTCTAAGTAAACAGGAGCATGCAATTTGGAAGACTTCCAGTGCCGAACGTACAACAATAATATTGGCTTTTGCTGCAGGAAATCTTGGTGTTGTGAAGGGTTGATGCAATGGTGTCGAGGAAACTGCTTCATGAACACCTGTTGCTTACAATCCAGCACCTGGCTACATCCTCACACCTACGGCCATGGTCCTGTAGATCTGGCACGGTGTCTAAAGCAACTTGCAATGTAGTAACCCAAAAAGTGTGAGACCAGTCCTATCGGAATTCCCATATTGGTGCTCACACTTAAACACAGCAGTCAGCCATGCGTTATTGATAAACAGGTAGAGTGCCTCTTTGATCTTCTGTTATTGAACAGTTACTACTGTGGAGAAGCTGAACTTAGAGAAAGGTGTACATTCACAAAGATTCAGGAAGAGAACCTAAAGCAAGATGTACATGCAGAATTATCATCGTATGGTTAAGCATAAGCCTCCAGACGCTGATTGATGGGCAACACATTATAAGCACATACAGGATGTCGTAGGTAAATGCATGGACTCATATAAAAAGAACGGCAGGGTTGAAATTATAATTTAATGTTTAAGTTATCTGACACCAAGTCAATCATAATTTGTGCTTGAGTTAATAGTGCTTCAGTCAGTGAAAATCACAACATCAACAACGTAAATATCCATGCATGGTACATTGTAAACGTTGATAAAACCGGATCTGTCAGTAGGTGAGATATCTGGTGCCTCCACAACGCATCTTTAATGCTCTGTTATTTCCCAACAGGGAACCATCTCTGGCAGGCAGTGAGAAAACACTAAAGCCAGTGAATTCATTAATTTCTCTTTGGAGCTGAAAAGCAAAACATTTGATTAACGGACAAAATGATGAAAAAGATAGACGTTTTACACAAATGCCTAACACTAGCCAAAAGAAGGCTTTTCTTGGAATATGTGTTTACAAAAAAACAGCCTTCCAGTTGGCACAGTGGCTGCATTACCTAGCATAATGTGCCAAAGGTAGAGAGAGAGAATCATCGTGTGAATAGTTAGGTAATGGTGCACGACTCGTGAATATATGGCAAATGTATTTCTATAAGCATTTTAATTTCTGGGATGACAGTGAAATTCTATTGAGAAGCCTTAGATGTCTGAAAGAAACAACCTCACCCAAAACTTGTAGCAGTATTTTACCATGTCTTATCTCTTAATGGTTGTATGAATTTTGGATATCAGCGGATGTTTTTATTTGTTATCATTGCAAATTGAAGCTGAAATGAGAACAACTAAAAATCAAGGGGCATATTAGCAAGACCCACGTTAAAATTATCGCCGTTTTAGCGGCAGGAAACTGCAGCTAAAACGGCGATAATGGGCTTGCTAATATGCGTTATAGAATTCCAATAGAGCCCAGGTTAGATGTGCAGGACATCTAACCTGGGCTTCTATTGGAATTCCATAACGCATATTAGCAAGCCCATTATCGCCGTTTTAGCGTCAGTTTCCTGCCGCTAAAACGGCGATAATTTTAACGTGGGTCTTGCTAATATGCCCCCAAGTTTACAATTGGTTGCATTTTGCTTAACTTACTAATAATTTAAGTTGCCCACTTTTGGTCTACTGTACATGCTTATGGGTTTTACTGTTAGTGCAAATGTTTTTTCTTTCAGTGCCTAAGTCTAAAGGCATTCGGAGTTAGATGAAAAAGGCACTTTGCCTGAGACCAGCTACAATTCCATATTTATTTTGACGGTGCATGCCGGAATGATCTTCAACGCAAAAATGACAAGTTAACTAATACAGAGATCAAATCTGTAGTTCTGTGAATTACCGAAAGCTGTGTAATACATTTTGTAATCTGTGGCAGCCAGTTTTATACTGTGTGTAATACTTTTTTTAAAAACTAATGACTTACTTACTCACTGTACTTCCTATCACAGACTCGGACCTCATAGTTCTATAAGTAAGCATGCCACTGTTCCACAGTGCACTGACCAGGATTTAAAATAAGTGTACATCCGGTTACACACACACTGAAGTAAGCAAATTAACCAAATGAGCTTTCCTACCAGAAAAATGCATTTGCCACAGATACATTTAATTTGCATTTAATTTTCATTTAAGGTGTGTACACTATATTTTACATGTAGTTACCTGTAGGTGAAAGGTCAAAGAAATTGTCACAGAATATTTTTTTTCTTTTTAACCACATCTCTGACCACACTCCCACACCTATTGATGCTGTCCCTTTGTACTCAGGACCACAGTTCCCATACTTTCCTTTGTGGAATTCGACAGCTGTCTTCGATTATTTTCGATTATGATGAGTTTTCAGCAATTCAATTAGTGCATACATCAAAGGAGAAGGTATATGAACAGCATCGAATTACAGTCTACATATAGTTGCTCTGAAATGTACACTAAAGTTGGCCAAATTTTGGGCCTGATTTAGATCTCGGCGGACGGATAACTCTATCACAACGTTGATGGATATCACATCAACCAAAATATAAATCTCATAGGATATAATGGGATTTATATTTAATTGGATGGGTTATCCATCACCGTTGTGATGGAGTAACCTGTCCACCGAGATCTAAATCAGGCCCTTTGCCTTCTTATGCATGCCTGTGTTAAAGAAGTGAGCAAAAGCTAAGCTAAAGGATGTCCTTTCTTCTACTTGCCATAAATCTAGTTTCCAATACTTCAGGGCGATTGCTTTTGATAATACATTTTCTAATTTGTTCCTATATCTATTGTTAATATAAGAGAGTGCTTTATAATGTTTTTGCTTTTTTAGTAAAATGTACAATTCTTGCCAAGATCAAAGATGTGTTTTCAGGAAATCAGCAAACATTTTTTACAACGAAATTAAGTTTTGTTATTCTTAATTCATTTTTATTGTTTCCTTACTTATGTTGTGCTTTGATCTTCTTTTGGGCTAGGGATAAGGTCATTGTATGTGCTTCTATATTGGGTGACTAAACATGAATGTTATGTCAAGACAAAAGGTTCGCATTATAATGTTCTCTAATGTATAATTAAATAACAGCTAGGTATTGACAGAGAATATACAAACAATGAACAAACCATAATCCCGGCACGCCCTGGTTCTGGGCCACAAATGCAGGCAATACAGGTGCCTCATTATGAGGCTATACAGAGTCCCCCCTAGAAGTCTCCCATTTCCTCCTTCTTGCTGCTGGCAGTCAGTTAAGTGGAGACTCCCACTCTGCACTGTATTACTACAGTGTTATTGTTTGTTGTTAAAGATTATTTCACATTCTGTATATACTGCTATTTCAACTTTTCTTACTCAGGTGGGTTTTTTCCTGGGAGTACGCAATGCTTTGCCTTCATGCTTGTCTTGCTGGCATCGCCATATGTGAGTGGAGTTTTCCCACTCATGTTTTTTCTCACACCACAGCGTTTCACTAGTCGTCAGTGTTCTTAGCGGGCTGAGTAAAAGCTCGTACTCTGACATCCTTTCCCATGTGGGAAACCTATTTGTTTCAACATTGAGACATGCCTCCATTTCTATGGAGGAGCAGTAGACTGTTTGCTTTCAATTGCTTTTGTCCAATTGCCTTTTTTGAGAAAGGACACCCAACATAAAGGGCACCCAACAAGCCCAACAAAGATTTATTTTCATTTATCATTATCTCAATTGTACCTTTTGACACAGAATGACTGATCCCTCTCAAATGAAGGGCATGGATGATAGTGAATACATTTTTAAAGGAAAGTTAAAAAAGCCATCAGTACCTGTAGAATTGGCGGTGAATGTGTCAACGGAGTCCATTGTGAAAAACATTGGCAGAAATGTTAAATACATGATTACAGACCAAACCCTAACTGCTGGTGGTAGCAGGACTCGCTTGTATAATCAAGCGACAATTTCAAATTCTGATTCTTATGTCGCTCAATTTTCCCGAATACATATCGGCTAACAATTGGCAAAACATTCAGTATCTGGGAATGATGGGCCTGCAAATTCAGCAGGTAACGTTGCTTATAAGAATAATGAATTATGATGCTGTCAGAGATATGATAAGGTAGATGATTAATCTGATGACTGTGGCAGTCCCTACCAAAAGACCCTCCAAACATGAGGTAAATTTATGCTCAAGGAAGCTTTATTTCCCAGATCCTCTACTGGACCAATCTGATGATGAAACTGATACTGAATCCAACATGCAAAACTATTGGGATCTCAATTAGTTTGGCCCCAAAAAAAAAAAACTCAAGAGATTATCCAAATGTCCAAAGGAGAGGAAGAACTTGTATTCTTCACATGAAATCTGTGATGCAATAGGAGAGCCCTTGTTTGACCTCTCGCTACATTATCATCTGTTGTCAACTGATTGGTAAATTATTCCTCATGTAGAGGAATGTATTCATAGAAATTTAAGATTTCCTCTGCATAAGGTAATTAGAAACGTATCTTTCAGTCTTGATGCAACCCCCATTGCAGGCTCCTTCAATTACAATTAAGGGACATGTTACCAATTCACTGAGTCTGGGCGGTGAACTCCACTCCGCTCGCGGAGTTGGCAGAGTTTTCCGCACTCCGCATTATGCGGAGGTCGCAGAGTTCCGAAAAACTCTGCTTTGCGGAGCGGAGTTTTTTTCCCCGCTCACGTTCGTCAACGTCAAGTTGGCAAGCGCAAGTGAGAAAAATCCACCTCCCGGCGAGAATTTTCCTCATTCGCGATCGTCAACATTAAGTTGGCGAGCGTAGAAAATCAACCTCCCGGCGAGATTTCTCATCGCGGGCGGTCAGATTTCTCATTGCGAGTGGTCGCGTATACTCGCCACTGTTTGCGTTGAGAAACCGTCCGTTTGCATTGAGAAAGCTGCCGCTCGAATAAAAATGTACTCGAGCGGCAGAAAGGAAGCAGCGCCTGCTTGCGATGTGCATGGTGCCGTTTGCGATGATTGCACAGTGCGGACAAGCACCTGGCTCTGAAAATCACCGCAAGCAGCATTTATCTAACGCACTCCACTGCTCGCGGAGCTCTGCGTAGCGCAGCAGAGTTTTTTTTGCACTTCTCGGAGTTCCGCATAGTGGAACTTCGCCCAGGCTTACAATTCACAGCACTTCCTTTTGGCCTTTCATCAGATCCTTGGTGCTTCACCAAGACAACATTCTTACTCTGTCATAAAACAGGGATGTTCTCATACATCAATTATAAATTACAATTTCATTTCAGGAAAGTTTGAATTTTGTCATAAATCAGCAAAAGCTTTTGCATACCCTTGTCCAATCAACAGAATTTCTGAGATTCTTAGTGAACTCACATACCTGTACTGTTCAACTCACAAATTCGAAGCTAGTAGCTTTCAGGAAAGAACTTTCCCAATTAATCTCACCCTCTCATATATCGCTGCATCATCTCACAAGGATTCATCTATCCAAGCTGTGTTTCCAGGTCCATTTAATTATTATGCACTCCAAAGACTCAAAATGTATCACTTAAGGTTTGGCCACTACGTAGCAGTGGCTGATATGCTACAGGGTCAGCCCTTCTCCCTAATAAGCATCAACGCACCCCGTCCATTATTGGCAACATTCCTTAGGATCTTGAGAAACCTACTGATGCTGACCGGTTCCTGGGTGATTGGGGTGACATCAATGGGGTGTTTGCTGGCATAATGGTACATTCTGCAATCTGAGATAGGTGGGCAGGTTCGATTCCTTTGTCTGGTTTTATGAGATCCATGGGATGGATGTGTGGGGGTTGCGCCACCCTGCCAAAAGATGTTACACTTTCTTCTCCATGGTGCATAGGACATTTTCCTGCCTGGACTACTTCCTGCTGTCTAAAGTTGACTACTCAAGAGTGGATAAAGAACAGATCTTGGCCCACGGTCTCTCAAACCATCCCCGGGAGAAATGATGCTTCAATGCGGGCAGGGCAGGAGCACTGGTGGCTGGAGAGTAGGCGAGTGGAGAATTTTGAGACTTCCTCCTTGAGACTATAGATGCCTACAGAGCGGCAAACGGTGGGTCGATTGACTCCGCTGTAACGCTTTGGGAGGCCCCAAGGCCAAAATCAGGGGAGGAATCATTAATTACAGGATGGGGCAAAAGTGCGAGACCCAGCAAGACCTCACGGACCTAGAGGAATGAATACAGGATCTAGAAGTGAGACATCTCGTCTCACAAGGTAGTACTATTCTCAAAGACTGGCTCCATACCCAAACGTAACTCCAACGGGCCTTTTTGAACAACGCAAGAATCTCCTGGTTACGTAATGGGGAAAAAGCAAGTAAAACTGCACTGGCTCAGCTTGACCCATCTTGTGAGGGAGCCTGCAACCCACCACATAGACAAGAACGGGGTACTGATCTGTGGGGACCTTCTGCTGGCCCATAGATTTGCGACATATGGCACCCTGCTATATGCCATGCAACAATCCCCACTACTGACAGACCTGGTACCCTTTATGACAGATCTCCCATACCCGTAAACTGAGCGAGGAGGAGAGACTCCTCTTGTAGGCAGATTTCACTGCCCATGAATTGGGCGAAGCACTGCAGCAGCTTCAGCCAGGCAAACCCCGGGCTTGAATGGCTTCCCAGAGACCTTCTTTAAGGCCGTCTGGTTGCATCTTGGGCCCCGGTTGCTGGCCGCCTTTCGAAAAGCACTGGAGCAAGGCATTCTCCCACTGGACCTGAAGATGGTTATTCCAAAATCAGATCTGATTGGATCCAGGGCCTGACTGTGACCCCTTTCAGTCCATATCTCGTCTCAACACTGAAGTGAAGTTTTGGGCCAAGACCCTGGCGCTTCAGCTGCTGAAGATGGTGGTGTCATTGATACATCCTGACTAGTTGGGCTTCATGCATAACCGAGCCACACAACACAACATCCAGAGAATCGACAATGCCCTGGTGCCCCGCCTGCCTGGCGACCACGTGCTGCTCAAGGTTGACTTCCGCAGGGCCTTCATCTCGATTGGTTGGGACTACCTGTTCACCCTCTTGGCCAAACTGAACATTGGGCCCCGGTTTATTCGCTATTTGAAATTGCTATACTCCTCACTCACAGAGAGCGTGCATCTGGGTAGAGCCATGTCAAGGCCCTTCCCAATTGAGAGGGGCACAAGGCAAGGATGCCCACTGTCACCCTTGCTGTTTTCATTAGCAATAGTAGTGCTTGCAAATTGTACACACTGATTAAAGTGTTCGAGTGGGCACCAGGAATGGAGGATATGGTTTTTCTACACGTAGATGGTATCCTCCTCTACCTTGGAGTCTGGACATGGTCTGCCCACCTTTCCTACAGATACTTCATATTTTCAGTAACTTCACTGACCTCCAGGTGAACAAAGTCAAATCATCCATTTTGCTTGACAGCGCCAAATCAATGGACTTATTTCGGGCACCTAGATGGAGCTCTGTCCTTGAAGGATTCCGCTACCTGGAGATTTATGTGACTGTTGGCTGCCAGAGGGCATGTTGCCAAAATTTATAAACACAACTGGGCAGGATGGTAAAGGACTTCTGTTTCTGGAGCTCTCTCCCCCTTCTTTCCTAGGGAGATCAGCCATCTTCAAGATGGTTACTCTTCCACGCTTGCTCTATCAGCTTCAAAACTATCCCTACCCTATAACGCAAAGCTTTTTCAATTATCTTCAAAGACCTTTTTTCAAGATTTTCTGTGGAACCACTGACCCCTGATTTCACTGCCCAACTGCTTAAATTCAACGTAACTAGCAACACTGGACATGGTCTCTGACTATCGGGTCTAACAATTGGCAATAATAAATGACTGGTGGTTTGATGGGTTTGGTGGGTTGGAGGGTTGGATAGTGGAGGGAACACAACTCTCACATATTCTGTATGGAGGGAAAATCCCGCAGTCCTTCCCACAGGTGATACAACTAGTGTTCAGGGTCTGGAATGATGCTCTCAGAACCCTAGGCTGATCCCGTGTACTGACCCAGGAAACTGTCCTGTGATCCGGCACATGACTTTGTCAAGTTTGCACAATATCGAGATTTGGGAGGTGGGACCTCATTGGTATCTCCAGGTTGGGGGACCTGATCCACCACTGTGCTGTGAAATCATTAGCCGAGCAGAGTTCGCTCTCCACCATACTCAGTTCTAACGTTACATGCAGGTCAGGCATGTAGTCACCCCCACCCACATCCTAGATCTAGAAGACATTCCAGAGCACAACCTGTTAAAGGCCAAAATCCTGCTCACACACCTCAAACTCCACCACATGTCTCACATACAAGACCCTGGTGGTTAACATCCCAGACACAATTACCACTTGCAGGCAGCATGGTTGTTGGACTTGGGGCACTCTTGATGACGATGACTAGAGAGAGGTGCTGGCTTCCCTCGTAAAACCATAATAGACCCTCAGTTCTGGGCCATTCAACTCAAGTACTTACAGTGATCCTATTATACTAGGAGGCAGTTGTGGCAAATGGGGGCAGCACAATCACAAATGTGTTTGTGGTGCTCTGCACCCCCAGGGACTTCTTACTCATTGTAAGGGACTGTGCCATTCTGGTGCCCTTCTGGGAGGGAGTGCTATCGTCCGTTGAGGGAGTTCTTGTAATAGAGGCTTCAGAGGAATCTCAAACTGGTCCAGCTTCACATCTCAGACTCTATAGACGGGAACAGATATAAGGGCCTTGCGGTGGTTGGGCCTGATGGTTACTAAGAGAGACATCACCAGACACAGGGCAGATCTGACGGTGCCCCCCTGGAGGGGTGAAAGCATGGGCTGGACCGCTGTCTCGGTCTGGAAACAACCCATTTTCCAGGACACGGGCAGCTCTCAGAAACATGGGAAAATTTGGAGTGACTGGGCGAGGGTCAGAGTGTTCCAACTAGAACCTTGTGAGCAGAGACTGTGGTCCATAAAGAGGGACATATGTCTATTTGAGCTTCAGGAGATTGGGGGCAGGAAAAGACAAGCGGCAGAACACTGGGGTGGAGTGGTATAATGTAGATATCTTGACTTTGGAATGGTGGGACACTTGCATTTACTGCATCTGTGACGTGGTTTGACTGCAGGCTTGTATGAAAACATATAAAAAGTTTTATATAAAAAATGTCCCTTAACAAAATACTTAAGTTATTGAGACCTCATTCTGTTAGACCAGAAAACAATAGAAGAATCAAATAGGTGATTAGAACACCTGCTCACTATTGTATTCTAATGTGAAATCCTTTATGTATTGATGTAATGTGGGAAAAGAATTCTAGAATGTTTGGATATGAACTGGAGGAAGGTTGGAGCAGGGCTGAGGTGGCTGGGACTTGGTTGGCGTCTTCCTGATTGCATCTTACCTATCAAATATAAAAGTCTCAAAAGAAAAGGAGCATCTTGGCTTCTTCAAACGGTAATGGGTTTCAGTGCTCATCAGTGAAAGACCCCGATAACCCTTGCTTTTCCTACAATTTGCTGATTTTCAATAGTGCTAAAGGAGTTTCATACAAGGAATACAGACAATGAAAATGTGATTTATGTCAAAGAAAAGGTATGCGTGATCATCACAGCTGCATAAATACTGCTGGAGGTCTTATCAGCAAATATTTCTGACGCATTTGTTTACTTTGGAGTCTTACTGTTAAAAGCCTCTGTTTGTTGAAGCTGCTGCTGTTGCCTGAATTATCTAATGAACGTGTCAACCACACTCACAATCAATGTTCCCTCTAATTTTTTTCCTCTGTGTGCGGCAGTGTAGGGTCTCTGTGCGCTGCAGCCATGGCTATGTGTGCCAGGAACCAGACCGCGCGTGTGTGCAGCGCCAAATATCATTCCAAACTTTTGCTTAAAACCCTAGCAGCCCAGCTCTGTTAAGAAGAGAAATTTTATTCCTCCGTCTGATGTAACATTTCATATACATTGATTTACACACAATGATTCAGTGTCTCTGTGTAATGTGTATGCGATGTAAAGTGCTTAACACCTTACACTGGTATGAGTGGCGCTGTTAAACAAAATAAATATGAAAGAGAGAGGGGTTATGGAGACTTGAGGGGCACTGTTAAAGGTTGGTAATGAGAGTATCCGTGGCGGAGGTGGTCATTGGGGCACCAACAAACATTGTCACACCAGGCGCCACCAGCACTAAAGCGGCCCTGTTCAAATGGCACTAATAATTACAGTGAAATTATGAAAACATCCCACATTGCAATTTGAAACCTTGGCAGCTAAGTTGCTGCATTTCTTTTCTTAATAAGTTTGGGCTGCGGGGTGATTGTGTGCATTTGTTGAGGTTTTCGTGTTAATTGCAGCTCATGATGGGTGCTGCGATTAACATGAAAACTTTAACAAATGCACAGGGACATCTTAAGGATTTTGAGTGCCTTGGGCCAAACTTATTTCTGGTGCCCCTGATTAGAACAGCTTTGGATTTATGATCCAATTTCAGCTTTTTCATGTCCTTTTTGGCCAGGTCACCGACACTGCAGAGGCACACTGGTCCAAATTCTAAATGTGCTTCCATCTAATATTCAGGGATAGTGGTATGTGTTTTAAAAATTGTAACAGCCTGAAGAAAAAGGTGAGGAGACTAGTGAGAAATAGGATTTAGTGGCAGAGAAAGGGGGAGAGAGGAACAAAGTAGAAAAAAAGTCAGGGCGCAAAGACAAGAAATGGGGAAGGGGGTAATGGAGAAATTGGTAAGAGAGGGACGGAAAGAGAAAGGCAGCCAGAGGCTTTGGAGAACTGGGAGGGAGACCGGAGAATGGAAAACTGGTAAGAGAGAAAGCAAAGAACAGGCAGTGAGAGGGAAATGGAGACAAGAATGGGATGGGGAGAAGGGGAAAGTGGGTAAACGTGGAGCGGGACTGATATGAGGAACAAGAAAAAGAAGAGAAGGAGACGGCAAGAGCAGCTGGGGAGTGGAAGAAAAAAGGACAAAAGATATGTCAGAGAAGACAGCGAGTGTGGTATGGCAATGCTTCAGAAGTAGCGTCTCTGCGTATCGACGTTGGGGGGTTCTATAAGGAGCCTTTTTCGTCATCTTGTCATTTCTAAACGCTTGCTCTATGTAACCGTGCTCACCTGAACAAACTAAGAAGGGTGGAAGGCTGGTTAGGCCTTGCCAAGATTTTTAATCTTGCCAAGATGCAGGTCTGAGCAGATGGCAGCTGCAAGTGTGTAAATGACTGATCCATCTGTCGGGAGTATTCTCTTCACTAACACTTGCTTCCCTTCTCTTTTTGAAACTCTGGGGCAGCAACATTGTCGTGGTGTCACCAAGGCCTTAAGTGGAAGCTTTTTCAATATTATATAAAAGCCATAGTTGCTGCTTATTTATCTTATGCAACTAACAACCACTGACAAAGCCAATAGTCCTACTTGTTGTAGGTATGATATTACTTGTTGTATCATATATCTGGATGCAATGACAGAAACAGGAAAATACAAGTTGGGGGGCACACTATGCCAAGCACAGAAAAGTTTAAAAAGTCACACAATCACCCCGCAGCCCAGCTCTATTAAGAAGAGAAATACAGCAAGTCTACAAACACGGCATGTGCTTTACACGCCATGTTTGTGGAGTTGCTGCATTTCTTTTCTTAATAGAGCGCAGCTGCAGGGTGATTGTGTGCCTTTGTTAAAGTTTTCAAGTTAATCGCAGCGCCTGTCTGGAGCTGCAATTAACAAGAAAACTTTCAGATGAAGTTAAACGGGATGAAGTGCGCTTAGATGCTTTTATAGGTGAGAAAAGTGATTACTAAACTGCTATGCAACTTTCAAATCCTTGAAAAAATACAAACTTAGACCAACATTACAACGCTGACAAGAGATCTGTGAAAACCTGCACCATCACTGCACTGGTACATCACCTAGTCCCATGGAATGCTCAGGTCACAGATCATCATGCATAAAAAACACACTCTTTCTAGATGTCAGTTTCTCAAGACAATAATAGAACAATAATTAAGACCTTAAAACAGACTCTGCTCCTCCACTGCTCGAGACTACTATTACCATCATCAGTGTCTCACTGGGTCAAGGTTCATCTAGTCTATTCCTCAGACTTGCCATAATGAGCACCTACATTAAAAAAATAGAGAAATACCACAAACATTTCCCCTTTCTTCCTTCCTCTGACCCCATTAAACCTGGAAAGAATAATCACCCTACAATTTGAAAAATATTTAGAAGCAAGCCAACTGTTGAATTCCCATTAGTCACTTTTCTGTCCCAACCACAGTACGGAAGCTGCACTACTATATGTATGGCAAGCTCCTATCACAAGACAGTCTGCTTAACCTGATGAATTTCAGAGCTGAGTTTTGTACAGAAGATCACCCCCTTTCGCCCTATTATATGCAAGTACAAAAAGGGAATCTCATTAACAGTCAAACTGCTTCGTGTTAAAATGTCACATTTTGTCTAAAGGGGTTGTTAAAACTGTACTACCAGCATGACCATAACAGACACTCAAGCAAGTCTCTGTCATTGGCAGCCTCATCACAACTAGAAAGATGGCTGGAGAGTTTCGCTATTTTCAAATTCAGATGGATTTAATTTATACAAGCCATTGTTTCTGCGTATTTATCTTATGCAACTAGCAACCACTTACATAGTCAATAGTCCGACTTGTAGGTATGATCAGGGCTTTAAGTGGGTCTAGTCTCACCGGTGCTGAGCACCGGCAGTTTTTTAAAGGGGGCCTCGAAACGGGTCTCTACCGGGCTCTGTTTTGTGCCCTGGCACAGGCGGTCAGTTTTTTTCCAGACTGCAGTGACAGTAGGCACATCGATGTGTGCATGCTCACACTGCTCACTTCTCACTAGTAGAGAAGTTAGGGCATGACGGCATGCCAGGTGAGCCTTGTAGGTAGGGTGACCAGGAGTCCCGAATTTGCCTGGACCGTCCCGGTTTTTCAACAGTTGTCCCGGCAGATTTTGGTAAAAGTGGCTCATGTTCCGGTTTTTTGAGAGGGTGAACTAAAAACAGTGAGAGGCATTTTTTTAGGTGTTCCAAAACAGGGCTAGTAAGCAGCTGTTATAAGTAAGCAGTTTAATTAACAGGTATGATGCTGGTTTTGAAAATTACATTTTATATATTATCTTAGTGCCTGCTCTGTGTATCTATGAGGACTGTCATTATTTGCCACTGTATTGATGTAAATTTGTAGTCCTTCCTCTATTTTTGCGTAATGTCCTGGTTTTTGGGTCGCACGATCTGGTCACCCTACTTGTAGGGGATGGGAAATCCTTTAAAGAGAGTCATTTTCTCTCTGGATTTCCCTTCTCTTTTTGAAACTCAGGAGCAGCAACATTGTCGTGGTGTCACCAGGGCTTTAAGTTGAAGCTTTTTCAATATTATATACAAGCCACAGTTGCTGCTTATTTATCTTATGCAACTAACAACCATTGACAAAGCCAATAGTCCTGACTTGTAGGTATGATGTTACTTGTTGTAACATATATCTGGATGCAATGACAGAAACAGCAAAATACAAGTCGGGCGGTACACTATGCTAAGTACAGATTTTTAGCTTATGTGTCTTAAGCCACGCCCTTAATTACACTAGCCACGCCCCTTTGCGAGACCCCCCAATTTTTTCATCCCACTTAAAGCCCTGGGTATGATGTTACTTGTTGTATAATATATCTGGATGCAATGACAGAAACAGGAAAATACAAGTAGGGTGGCACACTATGCCAAGCACAGAAAAGTGTAAATCACCCCACAGCTGCGCTCTATTAAGAAGAGAAATTCAGCAAGTCTACAAACACGACGTGTGCTTTTCACGCTGTGTTTATAGAGTTGCTGCATTACTTTTCTTAATAGAGCGCAGCTGAGGGGTGATTGTGGGCCTTTGTTAAAGATTTCAGGTTAATCGCAGTGCCTGTCTGGAGCTGCAATTAACCTGAAAACTTTAACAAAGTCACACAATCACCCCGCAGCCTAACTCTGTTAAGAAGAGAAATTCAGCAAGTCTACAAACACGACGTGTGCTTTTCACGCCGTGTTTGTAGACTTGCTGAATTTCTTTTGCTACCTAAGCGCGGCTGTGGGCAGATTGTGTGCTTTTGTTTAAAGTATTCATGTTAATCGCAGCTCGTGACAGCGCTGCAATTAACATGAATACTTAAACAAAAGCACACAGTATGCACCGCAGCCAGACTCTACATGTAAGAAACACCCGTTTTTCACGATGCTCGCTTTTTAAAAGCAGCGGCGTGAACGTTCTCGTTTGATGTGCTGTGTGTGTGCGCACTCCACACACAGCACTGCGCGCTTCAGGTAACAGAGGTGCACGCACCTTATTGGGAACAGTGCTCACAATTATTCAAAGCACTGCGTGCACTGTGCCCACCTTTCTGTGCTTTTCCGGTGCAGCACAATGTTTCTTATTGTCGTCACCTATAAAAAAAAGAAAGAGAAAACTAACAAAGGACTTCAGTAAGGCACCATAAGGCATAGATACAAAAAGAGGATTTCTAGGCATGAATTCAAGCACAAGCTTAACATGGATTTAGACAAGCAGAAACAATTCTCTACATAACATATATATTTACAAAACAAAAGAACTATAACTTTCCATTCATATGACTACAATGACAGCTTTTATTCTTTTTTCATTTATTGTAAACAGCATTTCATGATACAAAGTCACAATGGTGACTACCTTTATTTTGTTAATGTATTATTTATATCTACAACCTTCCAAAAGACAATGGGGTCTACTTTATTTTGTTTAACTATTGTATGCCAGTGAAAATGGAATCAATAGTAGCTCCACCTGTATTTTTACAAAGTCCAGGCTACCCAGCTACGCGATGGGATAATTGGAATGAAGCTTTCAAGACTTATTTAGAAGCTATAGGGGACGTTTTTAAATCAAAAAAATAAATTAACCATATAAAAGCTCAGTCTGGTCCTGAAGGTATAAAATAACTCAGATGTTTACCCAATTTTGACATATCAGAAATTGATGATATGGACTTTAAGGATAATGACGTATACAAAAGGGTCTTAGCCAAGCTGCAAGAGAATTATGGTAAGAAATTCGATATTGTTGTAGAGAGACAACTTTGTTTCAAGACTTTCGTTTGAAGGAAATAGCATTGAACAATATGTTGATTGCTTGCTCATGCTGGCAGCTACATGTAGCTTTAAAGATTTGAGAGACAAGATTGTTAGGGATCAGTTGATAAATAGAACTGCAAACTTGAAAGTCCAAGAGAAACTGTTAAGTTTTGAAAATAACCCACTTTAGAAAATGTGATTACCTCCATTGCCCAAAAAATTGAGAGTACTTCCATTTACCTAAAGGTATAGAATCCAAGAAAACCTGATTGTAAGGGTGATATAAATGGGAGTGAGAGTGCAGAAGCAGAAGAAAATGAGATAGTCAACACAAACTATTCCAACGCAGTAATAAGAGGAATAACATGTTTTAGATGTGGGAGTTTCAAACATCTTGCATCATCTTTTGCTTGTCCAACTATAATTGTCAAATGCTTTGAATCCCAACCACCCTCATCAGGTGATGGTAATGAATGTATCAGATATATTCACAAGGAAAAGATAATTCCTGGAGTTTTTTCAACAAAAGTTGGGACCATTGAAGGGTTCCACACATCATATTATTTTGTGACAAGGTTCTGTGCCTAAGGTACATAAGATGAGGAATGTCCCTTTGGCATTAAGAGATTCTCTTAAGGAGGAACTATATAAGTTGTGTGAAGAAGGACTAATCAAGCCTATAGAGTCACCAGACTGGTTAATCCCAGTGGTTTTAGCTCACAAGGCAAATGGCAAGATACCCATGTGTGTTGATCTTTGCGACCTTAACAACTATATATGGGTGGATTGACACCCACTGCCTAATATAAACAAAATGTTGAGCACAGTAAAGGAAAGCAAGGTTTTTTCTACCATAGATCTATCTAAACCATACATCATGCATCTTTTGTCACACTAGAGGGTGCATTAGATATTGCAGAATGCCATTCAGTTTAGCTTCAGCTTCTGCTGTGTTTCAGTGTATGATAGAAAAAATCATGATTGGAATAGAACAAGTAGCGCTATTTCAGGATGACATTTTAGAGTGTGGAAAAGACAATGCAGACCATGATCGGATAATAAGGCAAATTTAAAAACGAGGTTGAAGGAGTTTGGCCTTACCATCAGAGAAGACAAATGTTGATTTGGATTAGCTGAAGTGGAATATTTGAGTCATTGCATTAATGGTGATGGAATAAATCCCAATTTTTAATCGCTTAAAAGCCATTGAAGATGAGCCCACGCCTGCAAATAAAGATCAGTTAAAATCTTTTTTTGTATTTGGCTGAATATTACAGCAAGTTTATTTATCATTTTTCTAACAAGACTAATACTACAAGACTATTGTTGAAGAACGGTGAGACATTTGTCTGGACTAAGGAGTGTCAAGAATCGTTCATGCAGATAAAGAAAGGCATAGTTAATGCACCAATACTGAAACGTTTTAATCCTAAATTTAAGACAGTTGGTATAACCAATGCCAGTGCTTGCAGGTTTGGTGCTATCTTAATACAGTTGAATAATGGGGAAGAAAGAGTTGTGGCATTTGCGTAACAGGCTTTGCGAGGTGCAGAACTTAGCTATTCAGTAATTGAGAAGGAAGTTGGTTGCACATGCAATATTCCAGGGTGTGCGGTTTGAGTTAAGGACAAACCCTTTGATTGATATTTTATCTACAAGTGGTGCAGGCAAGCCCATTTCCACACTAGTAAAATGGTTGTTCTGTCTACAAGAATATGCATTCAATATGAAATATGTGCCTGGCATTAGAAATGTTGCTTCAGATTGTCTCTGTAGAGTCTCTAGGCTACCACTGGAGGCTTCATTTGAGATCAATGAAGAAGACTGGCAAGAAGACTAGTGGCAAGTGTGGATTAAGTTTTCAAGGGCATCGTTTCTACGTAAGAATGGAAGAATGGAGTAGTGAGAGATCCTGAATTCATAAGTGTGAGAAATCAATTGCCCCATGGTTGGAAGAGTTTAATAAAAACACAAGTTGTGCAAATTTAGACTAATCTGGTTAGAATTCTTGGAGGAGGATAATCTGATTTAGTGAGGTGACAGATTAGTGGTGCCTGCCTTGTTGCAAGAGAGAGTAATGATTACAAGAGGGAAATGGGGAAATGACATCCATGAAGTAGAAGACAGTATGGACTTCTGGTAGCCGGGAATCAAGATCAAGATTTGGCAAGATGTGTAAGGAATTGCTTGCAGCATGACAAATCATTTGTGGTAAGAGAGTCTCCTGTCTTTCTTTTGCAAATCCCTAATGGACAAGGGAGGAAACTTAATTTTGATATTTGTGGTCCATTTGGAATTGGCAGTTTGAAGGCCAAATATGCAATAGTGATGGTTAACTATTACTCAAAATGCCCAGAGGTCAGGATGGTAAATGAAACACGTTTTTATTTTCTCAGTGATGTCTTTTCAAGAGAGGGAATACCAGATGCAACAGTCACAGATAATAGTCCTCAATTTACATCTTCAAAGTTTGAGGAGTTTTTGTTGAGGTATGGAATTGAGCATCAAAAAACTGCCTTGTATCATCCCAGGGAGAAAGGCTTGGTCGAGATGTTCAACAGGGATCTGAGCAATTGCTTTCAGATGACAATAAGCTGTGGATTTCATTGAAAGTATGAGTTGAAGTATATGTTGCAGAACTACAGGGCCACTCTTCATTCAGCTACGAATGAACCTTCTTTTGTTTTGTTACGTAGATGGGTCCCTGAAACAGTGGCATGTCCGAACTGGAGGAAGAGAATCAATAAAATGGTGTGTGATATGGAAACTACTCAGGAAAGATTCAAGACAAAGCAAAACACTTATAGGCATAAACACTTTGAGAAATTGATGAATAATAGATGTGTGTTCAAGAAGGGAGATGTGGTTGAAGTTAAGGTAGGCATGGCAACAAGAAAAGGTCAACCCAAATTCTCTGACCCTAGAAAGATAACTCATGTATATGGCAATACTATCCTTTTGGATGACAATGAAAAATGGAATGTGAGAAATTGGTGCTTTGTAAATGGAATCAATTGTGTAATGAGGATGTTGCAAATACAGATATTGAAATTGGAACAAGAAGATGATTTACAAGATGTATATGTTTACCTATTAGGTACAGGGATTCTGTACAATGAAAATGAAAAAATGGCTCTCTGATGTTTAATCTAGTATACATATGTCGAAACTATGTATATATTCATATATATAATATATATATACGTATATATGTTTATAATATATATATTATAATATATGTATATATATAAATATATATATGTACATATATGACATGTAAACATCTTGATTTATTGTAAAATAAATGTTATATTCTTTATTCATTATAGAAGGGGGATGCGTTGTTTCTAATGTGGAATCCTTTCCTACCTTGATGTAAGATGGGAAAGGAATTCTAGAATGTTTGGATACAAACTGGAGAAATGTTGGAGCAGGGCTGAGTGGCTGGGACTTGGTCGTGATCTTCCTGATTGCAACTTATCTACCAAATACAGTAGTCTCAACAGAACAGGAACATCTTGAAATCTTCACTCATCTAGAATGGAAGGTAAATTGTGAATTCCACCCTGGATCATTTTTTAGAATATGATGCAAGTTTGCCAAGGTGTGGAGCTTGTTACAACCAGTTCTTGACATCTGGTACATGGTGTTAGATGGAGTTTCTGTTAGGCTTACAAGGTTATCAGATTTAGTAATTCTTTCAGATTTTGTAGAGAGTTTTTTAAATATATCGGATAAGACTGACCAATATATGCCAGAGAAGATTTACGAAGGTATTGTGGACCCACCTTTATCCTGAAACTCTGTATTTTTCAAGTCTGCTATAATAATACGGTCTCTCAGGTAAGAAAGGGGGAGGACTCTCGACCTTCAATCTGTATCTACAAGCAGTTGGACTTCCTTCATCAGATGTGGATGTTAACCTGTAAGAGATTGCAGACTTTAGGCAGATTGATACCCCTTCTAACCTTTAATATAATTTTGTATATATTTCTAATTACTAACCAAGACTAATATGTCTGTCCTGTAATTTGAAGTTTTATTTTTCTTTCCTACTTCTTATAATCCAACCGAAAAGGCAACTCACTTCCTTGAAAACTAACAAGAGCTAAACAATTACCTTTATATTGTTACAAGCAAATACAATTACCTTTTGTTGTGAAAATCCCTCAGTAGAGAATTACAACCCAGAACCAATACTTCACTCAAGAAACTTGTACAAATTTTGCAATCATCACCAACTTCCTCTGTGTTACAATTACCCAGTGCAATTCCTCACTACAGAAATGAGGTGAGACCCTATCTAAAATAGATCAAATTGTTTGATTTCTCTAAAGCATGACTTACATAATGATCAGGTACACTCCAATACCAAAATGAGAACATATTTGGGAAGAATCACACGAGTAACAAGAACGCCCCGTAACTTCACCAGTACTGACAGTACATAACCTGACTTTTTTCCAAAAATCAGATACAAGAATAAACAATAGTAACATCATGCTCATAAGAAGAGGCCTTAAGAGTTCAGCAGAATAACCAAAAACACATAAACTTCTATCGGCTCACCCACAAGCCTTAACAAAACATGCCGCAGATCCATTCAATTGCAGAAACAAGGAAACAGCTCTAGAACTCACGGACCATGTTTTGAATGGCTTCCACACCAACAAGTGTACACCAGCATAGTTCTAAAGATCCCTAATATGTGATATTACCACACTTGAGCGACAACTCTAAATGTAAAGTAACTATGTAAAGTATCTAAATATGAGCACTGCCATAACTTCTGGATTGGTTTTCAAAGCTCTTTGGCCCTACATCTACAAAAAAATTGTGCAGTATTCATTTCTCCTCAGAATGGACAATCTCTCAACATATGAGATATATCAATCATCTCAGTGGTACTCAATTTAAAATTTTAGCAAATACAGCAAAACATTATCCAGAGTATTATCTTCAACATCACATCTTATCAGCACCGAAACAGCGCTTATAAAAGCCACTGAGGAAATAAGAGCAGCAATGGATGCAGGGGATGCTGCGGCTCTTGTCCTGCTTGACCTGTCGGCGGCCTTTGACACGGTCGACCACAAAACCTTGCTTAATCAGCTGAACTCTCTTGGTATCTCTGGACAAGCACTGGCATTGGTTTCCTCTTTTCTTACTGATAGGACACAATCAGTCGCTCTGGGTAACTTCACCTCCCCGTCCTTCACACTCCCATGTGGTGTCCCACAGGGTTCCTCTTTGAGTCCCACACTTTTTAATGTATATGTCTTTGAGCTGGCACTAGTAATTAGATCCTTTGGGATGGAAATAACATCCTATGCAGATCATACCCAAATTGTTGTATCCATCAGTAAAAATACCCAACCTCCAGTACAAAGATTTAGGGAATGTATGACAGCAGTCAGCTCATGGATGAGCTTGCACTATCTTAAACTAAATTCCGGGAAAACTGAGGTGATTTTGTTCGGTAACTTCTCCCCTTCCTGGTCTCAGATCTGGTGGCCAGATGACCTAGGAACAGCACCAATCCCAGTCCCCAAAGCAAAAAATTTAGGTGTGATGATAGACCAAAAACTGGACCTTGAAGCCCAAGTCAAGACAGTTACAACATCTAGTTTCTTCATCCTTAAAGCAATCAAGAAAATCCTGCCTATGATTCCAACAGAAAGCAAGAAAACTGTAGTCACATCCCTAATCCTGTTCAAACTCGATTACTGTAATGGACTATATCTTGGTATACCCTTAAAGCAAGTACGAAGGCTCCATATGATCCAAAATGCGGCTGCAAGAATCCTCCTGGGGATTCCCAAATTTCAGTCCGTGGGCAAACACCTCCAGAGTTTGCACTGGCTGCCAATTCAAAGTCGTATCAAATTCAAAACCTTGTGCATTACATACAAGGCACTTCACGGGACCGGTCCTCAGTTCCTGAGGCAGTCACTTCATTAGTACTCGCCAAACAGATGCCTCAGATCTCAATGGGCAAAAGTGATCCGCACTCAAAGAGTCTTTAAATCAAACTGGGGGGGGGCAGAAGCTTTGCGGTAGGAACTACAAGGCTCTGGAACTCCCTCCCTTTTACCATCAGAAATCTTCCCTCCTTAACATTGTTCAGGAAGGCCATTAAGACCTGGCTGTTCCTCGAATAGTGATCCGGCTTGCCCCTTCTGGTTCTGCTAGCGCCCCAAGACACCATTTGGTATTCGCACGCTGTATAAATGTTTTTTAACATAACATCACTGTGACATTGGCTAGGTTATCTGAACTCAGTAGTGGGTTGGTACTATTGACATCTCTGACATTACAATAAGTGGAAACTCCATGTTGCAGTTTTTAAATACATCCAAGCACTATGGGGTCCTCTATTGATAGACCTTTTTGCATCAAAACTAAACAACCAAATTTCTCAGTTCTACAGTGACCTGATCCGTTGGCAACTGCCATGGATGCATTCTTCCAGCCCAGCAACCAGTATATCCTTCACACATGTCCTCTTTTCCTGATGAATTCCTGTAGCTGGTCCAAAATCAGGAGAGATCCGCGGTGATCATAATAACTCTATTCTGGAAATCACAACTTTGTTCATGGGCATTCCAATTCTGCTGTCAAATATTCATTATCTCCTACAGAATCTGCCATGCTATTGTCAGAAACTCATACTTTCAATCAACCTCCAACTAATAGAAAGTTTCTGTAATCCCTGGTCTGCTCCAGGACTTTGGTCAGGAATTTAATTTCATCAGCAGAGTCTTGGCCTAACAAACATCGAGAATTTATATATCAGCATGGTCACAATGGGCTTGCTGGTGTCTGAGATCAAATACAAATTCCATTTCAGCAGATGTCACTTCTATAGCCAATTATTTGGGTCATTTAACTGCTTCAGGTACGTCTTGCATGGCAATCAAAAGTCACAGATCTGCCATTTCATTACATCATCAATATTTTAATGACAACCCATTGGCGAGCATTCATATATATGCAATTAACTTCATGGTGTTATGGTAAGTGTCCCTCCTACTAAATACAGTGGTAATGGGATTTTAACCTGGTGCTAAATCTTTTCAATGTTTGATCAGAAAATAGGTAACAAGCTTTTTATGTGAAGTTAACAACGTTATTGTGCCCTGTCTCTTACAAAAAGGTGCCTGTTGCCAAGGGACTTTGGTTTATTTTGAGCAGGCAATTTACTCCATCAGGCATTCATTCTTTTCAATATGTCAATGAGAACAAAACTTCCTATTTCAACTGTTGAGTATCCTACATTTCTGGATCACCTGAAGTTTTGTGATGTAAGATACTTAAAGGATTACAATTCCCAGAATGTCTACTGTTCAGCCACTGATCCTTCATTAAACCACATTCTCCTATGTCATTTGGTACTTTGACAAGGTGTATTCAATGGATATATTCCAAGCAGGTATCGGCATTTCTAACTTCGGGCTTATTCCTCTAGAGGGGCCATGGCATCCAAAGGCTTTTTGGCTGGGGTCAGAGTGGAAGACAGTATGAGAGCAGCTGAATAGGCTATAGCTTCTACTTTCAAGACTTTCTATCATACACCCAGTGGTGCAACATTAGCCCCCGCAGTCCCTGAGCTCCAGTGGGCCCCCTCCGGCACTGTGCACGGGAGGCGGGCCCCTGGCCTGAGAGCTCCTGACTGGGTCCGGGGGAATGCCCTCCTTGTACTTTGCAGGGGGCCCGCACAAGTTGTGTTATGCCACTACCTACACCAATTAATCATGTTTCTCTTTCAGTTGTTCATTCACTTTAAAAAAGCATAATGGGAGCCTTGGGTGACAAAATTTGGATCTCCCAAAAGCTGGTGTTAGAAAGTCCTGATTTTATTAAATGCACAGAAGCGAGTATTAGCCCACCTCAATGCTTATGATGTAATAATGTAATGTAATTCACACCCACCCCTTGTTTATTGGAAGTTATGTGTTGGTTTTTCTTCTCTCAATGCCCAGTCTACAATCCGTCAATCATCTCAATAAACCTAAGGATGCCACAGAATGGGTTACCGTTTTCCTATTGACAATCTGCATTTTATTCATTTTCTTTCAGTTCTTACACTGATTGGATTGAGTTTGCAGCACCGAGAACGACGAAATGGTGGACTTTGAGGGGGTCTCTATGTAGCCGTATAATAAGGCACCTGTTTTGTATGGATTTGTAGTCCAGCACCAAGGTGTGCTGGGTATTGTAGCTTTTACATTATATGTTCTGCCACTATCTGGCAGCTATGCAATTAAACAGAAGGAAAAACAGCATAATACTCACCTTTTTGCCTTTAATGAAATTAGACCTTTCCAGCAATAGCTCTTAGATAATTCACGTTTCTACTCTCTCTATACATGTTTGAGTGATTTCTAGTAATGAAGGACCTCTGAGGCTTATATGTTTTGGTTTAAGATGACGTAAACAGGAAACATGAACTGTGACAGGGTTCTACTTTTTAGACTGGTTTCAGCCTGAGACGGAAGGGAATGTTGGTGCACAGAACCAAAGTGTCCATGATGCGTGGGAAGGCACCTGTCTGATGACACTGCAGACAAGAAGCTACAAACAGCACCATTTTGCAGCTGAGAGCTTCAAATATATCACTTTTGCTGGGGCGGATGAGTCATGAGCTAAAATACATTTTTGCCTCTGATGTCAATTCTGGTTTTTAATATGCCACACAGATGTCAGCATCAGGGCGTGAATACTTTCAACTGTGTTTTCTATAACAAGGTTATACTTGTCTACTTAAAATATATGTGGTTTCTGGAAAATGTATTCTCATAAGGGCTGCAAAAACAACGGTTCTGTTAGGTTACTGTATATATAATAAGGACCTCCCTCCATTATGCCCTATGTATTGGCATGTTGTCTCATGTGTGACTGCACATGTGTCATGACAGAGATAAATTGGGGCTGATTCATATAGGTAACTTACACTTTTGGAGTAAGTTTACACTTTGGAGTAAGTTTACTACTTTTGGTATTCACAAACTCCGAATGTAAACTTACTACAAAAGTGTAAGCAACATGTCTCCACCCACAGAGTTAATGCCTTTCTCTTGTGTGAATGGGTGACATCCCCCCTAAACCCCTCCCTAAACCCTTCTTACTCCTCCATAATTCCATGCCATTATGAGTAAGTCTGTCCCTTTTCCTACCCACGCCCCTGTGTCCCTCACACATTTACTACTAAAACCTTTAATGACATGTACGGTGACTGCAGTCTCGGCTGAGAAATCTGCACACATAAGAATAGGTAAAACTTACATTTTGTATTACCTTTTGTAGTGCAACAAAATTTACTACAAAGTACAGTTTGTGAATCAGGCACTAGAGAGGATCCAAAGACTTACATCCCCACATGCTGTCCTGAACCTGTGCACAATAACTGCGTCTTTGAAGTGAATTGCGACCTTAGTACTCCAACAAGATGAAAGTGGGAGTAGATTTATTTTACGTGTATTTACTCAGCTCTTCCTACCTCTAACTAGGCACCAAGCCGCAAGGATTGTTGGGGGGCACGGTGCACTGTGAGTGAGTGCTTGTTTGGAAAGGTATTGTTTTGTGGCCTACATGGGACGCTTTTTGATGTTGTGTTTGATCGGTAAGAGTGATGTTCTTATCCTGTTTTAGGTCAAAGCACTTAAGCATATAGTGGAAGGAAGGCGAGTGAGAGAGAGAGAACGAATGGCAAATACATTAGTTTAATTTTGGTTTATAGGGGAATAGGTTGTGAGTTTAGGCTCTGTGGCAAGCGTTTTGATGTTATGTCACTGTACTTATCCATGAAGTGAAATAAAGTAGTGTGAGAGAAAGCTACGGTTCTTGATTGGGCTTGAGCAGCACAGGAATAATGTACAGGAATGTACTGGATTACAGACAGCCATGGTAAATTTTCTTTTGAATTCACAAAGAACCACAGAGGGAACCCCCCAGAAATACAGCACAGTAAATTTTCTATGCTAAACTATAGAGTACAACCAGGAGCAGCCATGGAGCAACCCACAGGCATGCACTGGATAAATTCAGCCCAGTAAATATTCTATAGTAAAAGGTCGATACAGTAAACCCAGGAACAATAGAGGAGCAACCTACTACAGACATGCATTGACAGCAGGGGTTGATATGCTATGTGGTCGATCTGAGAGTGACTAGATTGCAGCAGTAAAGAGGGTGTTTGGCACTTTTTGGAGTTGTAGAGTTGGTAGTAGGGTTTTGCAGTGCAAGAATTATGATTAGTAGATTAGACAAACTGGGAAGAGACGGGTCAGAGGTGTAAATTAAAGTGAAAAAAAAGTTCAATAAGCAGAGTTTCTACCCAGGGCACTTTCATTGTACTAACTGGAACCAGGAATACACCACTGAAAGTTACCCTTAACCTCTTCACCCTTAACCAGGGTACCATTGGGGTGAGAGGGTAAAAAGGCAGGGGAGGAATAGTGCGGAGGCAGACAACACTTATAAAGGAATATCCTGGGTGAAGAACAGGGCCACAAACATAAAGCAGGTAAGTAATAGTAAATCAGGGAGTAAGCCTCAAAATAGGTCAGATAAAAAAAACATTTTTCAACCAGAAATGTGTGGCAAGTAAGTAGCTTCTTGGTGCATGTGGGTCCAAGCAATGATACGCACCTCTTTCTGTCAATTCACTAACATATGACAGACAAAAGGACCATGCACGTCCAAGGGAAAGGCTCATGCATCAAAGGAATACACTGGCCAGTTGGAGGTGACAGACTGCCCTAGGGAAAGTACAAGGTCATAAACATGAAGCCGGGAAATCAACTGTAGATCAAAACGTAGGCTGGATAGCTAGTCATTTAAAAGCATTTTTCCACCTACAATCTGTCCCAGTGATGTGACAAAATGAAAAGGGATAGTCTGGGAGAAGCACAAGGCCACAAAAAGTAGCAAGGAAAGCAATAGTAAGTTGAATTTACCACTTTTCCTCGTGGAAGGAGAGTCAACTCATTCCCTCCTCTTACTAGACTGGCCATGTTCCCCCACCTTGGGGGAGCCACATGCATGGAATTGGGGGGTTAGCAGGGCATTGAGCTACCGTCCCTCTGCAACCAGTGCAGCAATTGGCCGCAGGCGGGGCTGTGACCCCAGAAGCAGTTGGTGTGATGCTGGGGCGTGCATCCAATAGGACCCTGAAGTCCTGCCCATAAAAAGGAGTGCGGGTCTTTTTACTACCACTCGCCACCTCGCAAGGACGCTGCCCTTGCTGTCCTCGCTGCTCCCGCCGCACCGTGCCAGCTGCATCTTCTTTGATTTTTCTCGTCTCACTCTGTTTCTTTTTGTTTTGTGTTCTACAGGTCCAGCGTGCTTCCCACTCTACATGTTGCTCTGAATCTTGGGGCATCACGAACAGCAGCGCAGCCATCTCCAGTCCAGGGGCCGCATGGGTTCAAACCTGGCTCACCTGACCAGGGTACTTTGTGCTCGGTGGCAGCTCTGGCTGGGGGCTGCTGTTGCTGCAGGCGAGGGGGGAGAAGCAGTGGTGTGGGCATTGTGTTTTCTTTTGTGCAATTTTGCTGGCACTCGCAGTTGGGCACCTTTGCTGGAGCAGTGTTTTGGGGCATTTTTGAGGCTGCAAGTGTTGGGCAGAGGAGGCCTATTGGCAATTTGCCTATTGGCAGCTCGTGTTGACCGTGGGGCACGTTGCCTTTTCATGCCTATTGGTGCTTTGGGTGAAGGGCTTGTTTTCACCGCCTAGTGACCTGCTTGTGTTAGAGAGCATTTTTTGGGCTGTTTGGTTACAATTTTAGGAGCTCTCAACTAGTTTGCACCGGTTCTTAGACGTGGGCAATATTTTGCCAGTAAGGTCACAGGGTTTTAGTTTTCGTTAGCTGCGAGGCTAGGTTTGTGGGCCACGCGTTGTGGGCAGCATTATTGGTGGTATTGTGGTTTTTCTGTGCAGGCAGGTAATTTGGGAGCAAGATAGCAGAATGTGCAGGATGCTCCTGACTAGGATTCCTACCTATTTGCCAGTTGCATTGTGAGCCAGTGTGTTTCGTTTTCTTAAGCTGCTACTATGTCTGGAGGACGGAAAGGTTTAAAGTGCTCGAGGACCGAGGTGCTCTTAGAAGCCCTAAACCGTATGGTGGGCCCTATGGATGAGGCTATTGCTGCATTGAGGTTGCAGCCTTCGGGGCGGTGGCTCTGGAGGATCAGGTTGAGAGACTTCAGAGGGCGGTAGTGCCTCCCAAACAGGAATTTCCCACGGTCCCAAAGAGGGTCAGGGCACAGGGTAAGCGCAAGGGAGTGGGGCAAGTGCAGGCTGTGGCTGCCACCGGGTCGTTGAGTGTTCAGGACCCCACCACGTTGGGGGATTCTCCGGTGGGTCCGACCCCAGGGCCTAGTGAGTCTGGCCAATGTACTGTGCAGGGTGCTGTCACCACAATAATAGGACCGACGACAGGCGATCGCATTGTGCAGAATGGGGCTAGCCCCCGTAGCAGGACCAAGGCAGGCAGATCTGGTGAATAGCTTAGCACGTGTTTTGCTATGGCTCTCTGGTGTTGGGATGTTGTCTGGTCCTTCATTGGGGGTGCTGTTGGGCACTAGTGATCTTGATAACCTCGAAAAGGCCAAGTGCTTGGCAGCTCACCTGGGAGAGGGAGGGGTCAGGTGCCCCAGGGGTCTACTGCGGTCAGGGGGGCCCCTGCGGGGAGAAGTGTGAGTTAGAAATGGGGGTCTCTAGTTGGCAGTGGCTTGCACCCTGTCCAAGTAGGGACCCTTCCTTCTAGTCAGGGTAAGGGGATTACACAGCTAAGATAATCCCGGCTCACCCCCTTGGGAGCTTGTCACGAGCAGTCAGACTTATCTCAGAGGCAATGTGTAAAGCATTTGTACATAAACCCACAGTAACACAGTGAAAACACTACAAATGGACACCACACCATTTTAGAAAAATAACCAATATTTATCTACACCAAACAAGTCTAAAACAACAAAAATCCAACATATATATATCAAAATATCACTTTTAAAAGCTTCAAAACAGTTCAGTCCATATAAAACAATGGATGCTTCACTTTTTGTACAAAGTACCAGGGATGTGTCAAAATCACAAGATGAAAACAGGCGCTGGGGAGGTGAGGCACCGGAAAGCGAAGCAATGCTCAGTTCCTTACATGCAGGGAAGGTGATGCATTGGTTCCTTTCTCCCAGGGGAGGTGATGCGTCAGTACCTTACTACCATGCAGGGGAGGTGATGCATCAGTTCCTTACTGTGAGAGGAGGTGATGCATCGGTTTCTTACTGTGCGAGGAGGTGATGCGTCGTTTCTCAGGACACTCAGCCTCAGTTCCTTACTGAAGTCCAGCATCGATGTAGACTTGGCGTACAGCTGCAATGCATGGAAAATCCGGATGTACTGGAGTTGATGCAGTGAAACAGGTGCTGTGTCGATTCTTCCAGCCATGAGCAGGTGATACATCTATTCCTTCAGCCCCACAGCAGGGCCTGCGCCGGAGTTGGAGGGGGGGGTCTTAGATGTTGGAGACACGCTGCTCTGGACTCGGGCTGCAGTGGTTCTTTGAGCCACGGACAGGTGCTGCGTCATTTTTTTTCTGCTGCACCGTGGCGATAAGCTGGTTTTTCAACCGCACGGCAAGATTGCGGCAGGAAAAACAGCTCTGAAGGGCGATGCGTGGATTTTCATTTCTTCTTGCAGCAGAAGCCACCTCCATGGGCCCAGAACTGGGATTGGCACCAATTGGCAGGTCAGAACTCCAAGCAGAGGAGTTCAGGGACTGCAGATGAAGTCTTTGTCGGCCCTGAGACTTCTTAACAGGAGGCAATCGCACACAAGCCCTTGGAGAATCTGCTCAATCAGTATACCAAAGTTAAAGTCCAGTCCTTTGTCTCTCCAAAACAGAAGCAGCAACTGCAGGCCAAGCCAGCAAAGCAACATAGCAAAGGGATAGTACTCCTCCCAACAGCTCTCCAGCTCTTCCTTTTGGCACAATCTCCTCTTGGTCCAGAAGTGTTCTAAAAGTATGGGGTTATGGGTCCAATACTTATACCCCTTTTGGCCTTTCAAGTAGGCATATTTCAAAGAATCGTCCTTGTAGTGCACAGATCCTACCTTGCCCTGTCTTGGCTCCAGACAAACAATCGGGGGTGGGGGGGGGGGGGGGTGGACACCGCATTGTGAGAGGCCAGGCACAGCCCTACTCAGGTGTCAGTGACAACTCCTCCCACCACTGTAGCTCAGGAAGGCCCATCAGCCTGGTGATGGGCAATCAGGCTATGCAGGGCACACCTCAGCTTCCTTTGTGTGACTGTCTAGAGTGAATACACAAACAACCCAGCTGTCAGTCTACCAGATGTTGATTCCACAGGCAGGCAGAGGCACAGGATGGTAAAGCAAGAAAATGTATACTTTCTAAAAGTGGCATTTTCAAACACACAATTTAAAAACCAACTTCACTAAAAGACGTATTTTTAAATTCTGAGCTCAGGGATCCCAAACTCCAAATCTCTATCTCTTCCCAACTGAAAGTTACACTTGTAAGATGTTACAAGGCAGCTCCAATGATAACCTATGGGAGAGATAGTCCTTGCCAGAGTGAAAAATTAAATTGGCAGTATTTCACTATCAGCACATGTAAAACACACCAGCACATGTCCTACCTTTCACATACACTGCACCCTGCCCATGGCCACCTTGGGCCTACCTTAGGGGTACCTTACATGTAGTAAAAGGGAAGGTTTGGGCCTGGCAAGTGGTTGCACTTGCTAGGTCGACATGGCAGTTTAAAACTGCCCAGACAGACACTGCAGTGGCAGGCCTGATTCATGATTGCAGAGCTACTTAGGGGGATGGCACAATCAGTGCTGCAGGCTCGCTAGTAGCATTTGAATTACAGGCCCTGGGTACACACAGTGCATTTTACCAGAGTCTTACCAGTAAATCAAATACGCCAGTCATGGATAACCAATTACAATCACAATTTACACAGGGAGCACTTGCCCTTTAGCACTGATCAGCAGTGGTAAAGTGCACAGAACTCTAAAACCAGCAAAAACGAAATGCAGCACACAGTCAGAAATAGGAGGTCAGAAGCAAAAAGACAGCGGAAAAATACACCAAAGATGCCAGATCTAACAAATGGCATTGCTGCGGCTGCCGCAGCACCTTCCGTGGGGACTCAAGGGGCACGCTGGGTGCCATCACCATGACCAGACTTGGAGGTGGGCCCCCACAGGTGATGGGCCTGGTGCTATTGGCCCTCATTGGGGGGCAGCGTGCCCGGGTGTTCTGCAGCAATGGTGATAATTCCCCCGGCTCAGGCAGCGGCTCATCCAGGTATAAAGGCTCCATTACCATCCATCAGTTTGGGTGAGGTGCAGACGGAGCATGAGCAGTTAGGCAGGCATGTTTCCATGGAGGTCAAGGAAAAAATCTGGAAGGGGACGTATGTGGATATCTTTGATTTATTGGTAGATAAACCGGACAGGGAAGAGGCCAAGCCGTGCAAGGAATGTTCGCACTCTAGAGATTGTAATCACTGGCCACACAAGAGGAGACTTTGGGGAACTGGATAAGAGGCTTTTCGATTTACAAGGCCATATTGGAGGGGCATTTCGGTATTCTGGGTGCCCGACTCGCTTTCTACCAGAATAGGATTGTGTACGCTCATGACGAATATGGTGGGGTGGGTTGGAAGGAGTATGATAAGGAGTTTAGGAGGGCACTGGCATGGGATCAGAGTGAGGTGATTGCATAGCTCCATCACATGAAGCATTCCTGCGCAGACACTAATGCCAGTCAGTCCTTTCGTGTGGGAACAGGGTCTGCTAGCAGCCCAGTGGAGGGCGAGGAAGGGGGCCTGTTGGGATTTCAACATGTGCACCTGTACCAGGCCAGGGGGGACTTGTAGGTTTGAACACTGCTGCTCCGTCTGTGGTTTGTCATCGCACCCCAAATCCAAGTATTTAAAAAAAAAAAACAAGGACAGAGGTGCAGAGAAGCAGGATTGATCATCCAGTCTTGAGAAGGCTTCCTCACTGGTTATCTTGTTGGCAATGGTTCCATGACTCACTGTGTACAATAATAATGTGGCAGTGCACAAGGCTTCAAGGAAGGTTTTAGGATCCTCGCAGTGGGTTATGTGGGTTTCCCCCACTGTAAAAATCAGCAGTCGCTCAGGGCTAACCTAGAGGTGGCCAGGGCAAAAATTCTGAAGGAGTTGGGTCTGAACACTTCATAGTGTTCAGAATTATGAAGTCAGATCCCACTGGCAGTTTGATAATGTGTCAGAGACCCAGGAAAACCCGTGTAGGCTGGCTGTGGAACAAGAAATTCAGTTTAGTTTAACCATTTTCACTCATTGAATCTAAGATCTAAGTTGGTCAGTATACTACACATGCATTGTCTGATATACTTATTGCACTCATAAATTTCCTCTTGACTGTGGGCCCCTGGAAATAAAAGAATTTTGAGGAGGTGGGTGGTGTTTGTTACATTGAAGCCTACCAGACAGTGCAGCTGTCTGGTTTGCTAACGACTTCTTGAGGGCATTCTGAAAGCTTCCCTGGGAATGCATTCCGCCCAATGCTGTCTATTGGTTTTGTGGTCTGTAACTCACATTTGCTTGCTTTCTATTTGTTGGATTTTTTTGTTTTAGGCTATCCAGCTTGAGTGTGTCCATCCAGTATAGCATTGCCTGTTTGCTGTATCCTTCGGCGTGCTTGTTTTCTAGAAAACATACCTTTAAATCTCGTTTTTATTTTGTCACATTGATTGTGCATTCAAAGGCCAAGGTCAAATGTCAGGCTTTGTCTTCCCAAGAGAGCTTGGTGTTTACTTTTCTTTCTCTGACTTCAAAGTGAGAGAATGTATGTGATAATCGTGCTGTGAAATTAAAGGCTTTTTTCTAGCGCACAACAAAAATGACCTGTGCTGGTATTTCAGTATATATCAAAATTAGGAAAATAAAAATGAAGTTTATTTTTTTGTAATTGTGTGATGGAAACAAATAGTTGAATACGATCAAAACACATCAATACACTAGGTGCTGACATTTCCACACATTAACGTTTGTGCACAGTAAAACTGCATGTCTATGCAAATGCAATGGTCATTTCAATTGAAAATATGTTGTCTGTATTGGCAGTGCGCTACAACACTATGCATACTCCTCACTACACCACTCCACTTTACACCACTCCACTTTACAACACTCTACTCCACTCAATGCCCTTGCACTGTACGCCATGCCCCTCTATGACTCCACGTTACTCCATGACATCCTACTCCCCTCTGTGACACTGTACGGTATGCCATGCCTTGCCACACCACACCACTCTGTTGCAGGGATTCTGTGCAAAACAGAACTATGTGTAGGATTATGGGACCTTAGTATCTAGGGACTGAGTCATCCTACCACCTTAGTACCCATGAGCCCGGGATCGACAAGCTATAGTGTCTCATTTGCCCTCCTACTCACTCACAGGGGAACAAGTGATTAGACACCCCAGAACACAACACTCCCAACTCTCTCAGGAATCGCGGTTGCAAGACACACCCTTTCTCTCACACTCTTGTACTTGTCCACAATAAGATCTGACAGAGACACGAACAAGTTTAAAATATTTATTTTAACTATCATGCTCTAACATGCAGTATACGTGCCACAATAAGCAGAGAAATGCATAACACAAATACGGTCAGCAAAGCAAGTAGTCCGTAAATCAAAAAAGGAGCTGTCATTGTAAAAGGCAGCGTAGCCTAACCTCCCTCCCCTTGTATAGAAGCAGGATGATTATATATTAGAAGATCTCTGGGCGTTATCTGCAAACCCCGTACCTCAGTCTATAGATGGTAGATCTACATCATAGGTGATGTCATGATCTTCTCGCTGAAAAGGTCCCTCTCCAAGTGTTTGCTACCTATCCGTGTATTCCAATAGGACCAAAGTACGTATTCCCAAACAACAGCTGCATCTGTATGTTATGTCTAGGTGCTAGGACCTGACCAGAACAGAATAACAAGGGGCATTGTTATTCAACCTTGTTCACAATGTTCAGACAAAATCCCAGGAACCTGCAGAGAATGGAAACAGTGGTAGTTTCTTGTGTGAAAATATCAAAAGAGGCATTTGCTAAATAAATTCATGTAGTAACATGCGCAAAGCAGCGGACAGTCTGCAGCGTGCTCATGCTAACCTAGAGAAGTCGACAATGTCCCTATGGGCCATGTGACACCCTCCCCTTGGTCAGGACGTTAGCCCTGGACTAACACACAGGTTAGAGGTAAACAGAGCCAAAGACTCTAAGTCAAAGGCCAAATAACAACTCAAGTCCAAAGCAAAAAACTGGATGGACTGAGAAACGAAGAAGGAAAAAAAATTATTGTATGTAACAAAATATCCAATCACAGCGTATCGTCCGGGGCAAAAACCTCGCGGGACAAGTGCATTGCCATAAGCTCCAATAAGGCATCAGAACCTTCCAGAGTATAAAGGGATGCCATCCAATTAAGTAATTCAAATGAGCAGACATGCTCCTCATATCCAGAGGTCGTTAGGAGCATGCCAGGGTAACCTGTGTCAACTTCGATGAAACTCTGTTCCAGGAGGCGCTGTGCACGGGCACAGGGACTCGATTCAGCCACTGGCCCCTGTGAAGGATTGTACATAAGCCGCTCACCCATGGAACAGTCCGAGTTACGGGACACTAATGGACCCATCAACAGTTCATAATCCAGGGCAGTGTGTGACGTAGTGGACAGGCAGACGTCCAGGGCCCATTGAAAAGGGCACCGGATGCAGTAGAACACAGGTTGCACACAGGTAAAGTAGGCATAACAGAAGGTAAGCCAATAGTCGATGTCAAGAGCTTCCAATGGCATTAAACCAAAGAGCTCCCTCATCCGATTACAGTACAGCAGCAACTGTTCCTGGCTTGGCAGTACCACAGATCGAGCAGCCATTGCGGATCAGCAATAGAAGTACAAGAATGCCACAAACCAGGAGGAGCAGTAGGGGAAACCGTACGAATACGTTAGAAAAAATAGAATGAATAAAAGCAGGGATTACTCCAAAAATAGTCTGAAACGATGTTACAAGGCCACAACTTTCAAAAAGTGGGCCAGTCCAGCCGTATCAGACGCATTAAAGATTTGGTGAATTAATTCTCCAAAGTGTAGTGGGAGATTTGTGTTTAGCAGTGACTGAATTTCACTTGATGTTCTTGCCACCTGCAATTAGAAGGCCTCACGAGCTGACGGGAGAGCCACTTCTTATTGAAACAATAGTGCTTTGAGTCTGCTTAGCTTATTGAAATCTGTTTTCAAAGTGGGAATGGAAGGCCTCAGCGAACTATCTACACTCCCATATGGGGGGCGGGGAGGGAACAGGACTTTGCTGCAACAAGTAACTTGTTGTGAAACTGTTACTATATACGGGATGTCTGCCCGTAAGCCGCAGCAGTTCTGATTGTTGAGAACGAGATAACTGCCATTAGAAAGCAAAGTGAGAGTTGGAATAACAGCAGGAACCGGGGTTCCTTTTAAAAAACAAGCCAAATTAGGGTCCGAAACGTTGCAGGCACCGTGAAGTTTTACTTGCTTACACACAAGGGAGTGGCCGACTGTTGAGTCACAATCCTCCCCTGTAAGGAAAACTTCCTTTTCTGCACTCTGGCAACGGAATGCGAAGAGTAAGGACCACACTTCATGAATGTAACTTCTCCCGTGTGGTTCATATCTACCTACAGGATAGTGTTTAATGCAAGCTGTAAACTGTAAACGTGAGCTGGGCAATAAAATAACACCATGTATTAACCACACCGCTGAATCTGTTTCCGCTACAGTAAATGGTAACTGTTCTAGTTTTTCAATATGTAACATAGTGTACGTTGTGTCTTTCATAGACATCAGTTTCTGTTTATCTGTCAAATTGTGAAAGCAAGCTACAGGAGGTTACCCATAAACCCAGTAGAGACCAGGGCAATTACATACAACATAAACAAGGTCTTGAGTGGTATCGTTTGAATGGGGAATAGTTAGAGAGCAAAATAAATTGCTGTGGAGGGGCATAGGGAAACACAAGAACGTGGCCGCTTCCTGAATTTCTTCCCCTCCGAGCCCGCACCGATCCATTAAAGTAAGTGCCTGCCTCCTTCACCATTCTCCCATTTCCCACCTCCCACCTCACCCCTCCTTAACCGGAATTTTAATTTCCTCCATAGTTCACTCCTGATAGAGCTCTTCTCCGCCTATCACTGGGATACGCCGCCCATCCAGATTCCTTCTGTGACAGCTGCCCAATAAGTGTCCCCCTTCTCACATGTGTCTATTATCACCCGGACCCATTGTTTACCTCTTAATTCACTTATCCTGACCTCTCTCGTTCATCTGCACATAGACACAATAGTTTTTTCTCCCAATTTCGGACTCTATACCCGTCATTTTTCCTCTCTCCTTACGCTGCACTTTACCTGGACACAATAATGTTTCTTAAATGGTGTGCTCTTTCTAGCTGGCTTGTTCAAATTATTTCTCCCTAACTCTTCTGCTCATCTGTACTTTGATACATCATTGTTTTGTAATGACGCATTACGCAATTACCTGTCCTAATTTGACCTGTTTGGGGCCTTTATTGACCCGACTATTCTATTTACCTTCTGCTCACTCGTGACCCATTTCCTTGCCCTCATGGCAAATGTAATGTTTTCTCTCTATACCCTCTATGTGTCCCGCCTTTTAAGGTCCACCATTGAATGTTCTCTTTACTTCCTTATACAGCACTGTATCAATATTGTAACCTGGTCCTGATGATGGCCTAACATTGCATACAGGCCGAAACGCCGTCGACCCCCACAGCGTAATTCACGGCACCTTCGCTGTGATTGTCCAGAAGATCCCAATTTGTACATAAGTGGATTATTTGTACAGGCATCACAGCCAATTTCACTGTATATATAACCCTGTTTGCGCCTCCTTTTCCGCTGTACATACCCCTTCACGTGTTGCTTTCGCTGTTCACCTCTCACGAGCACTTGGGCACGGTATCACAGGTTACATGACATTTGATGTAACACAGTGCATTTTGTTTATGGATTCATTTGTTTTTGTGTTGACCATATCATTTACTTAAATATATGTGGAAAGCATTTGTATAAAAAACCGTCTTGCTCCACGTTCTTGTGTTTCTCTATGCCCCTCCACAGCAATTTATTTTGCTCTCTAACTATTCCCCATTCAAACGATACCCCTCGAGACTTTGTTTATGTTGTACATCTGTCAAATTGAAATGTAAAAACAGTGCAGTAGCATTCAGGTAATCCCATGGTACTCGCCCATTTTTAAGTGTCTGTAAGGTCCAATCAAATTGCATAACTGAGCACAGCCGATTCTGACCATGATGCAAAGAAGATACCTCATTCTGAACAATATCAATAACAGACAAGACAATATTATCTAAGGTATATATACACGAGAAGACACTGTATTTATACTGTTATCAACCACGGCAAGAACTTTTTCCAAATTATCCTGATCTATTTGGCGTAAGCGTACTGCAGCTTCCATTTGTGATAGCTTCCAAAATTCATTATAGGCTGCATAAACAAAACGTTCAATGCAAGGGGACTTTGGCCCTAAAAGAAAATCTGAAAGATTAATGTTACCTGACAAAAGGGAAAGATGTTGCTTCACAGCCGATAACGTGGAATGTTCCAACCATTGCTGACATAATTTACCAACAAATAAGTTGTAACTGTATGTGAGTGGGGGTAACGAGGATCAGGTCTATGTTGGGTAAACACATTTGTAACATTTATGAAGCGTAAATAACAAGGGTGTCTGCGGGCCATAGTAACCAACCCTCAGGGTTAACATTAGATGAATTAAAAGTGCCATTTTGTATGATACAAGTCAATTCTTCAATTGTATAGTTGGTATGTGTATGCCACATCTCATATTGAGTCAGGGACAGAATAGAGGGAATATTCAAATTTTTAGCAGTAGCTAAACCAAAACAAGTTGTTTGTTGGACCGTCTGATTTAAAAATATTATTTGAGACGGTATTAAACACGCACGATGCAAGGATTCAGTACCGTGCACCTGCCAAAATGTAGTGCCCCAAATAGACTTTAAATCAATATTGTCCTTCCAACAATCATAATCTTTCAGGGACAAATTTGCCATTAAGGATGATGAATAAATCAACTTAGTGTGGGTAAGCATGTATTTGTTCAAAGTAGGGGTATTCAATTTGAAAGAATATGATTCTGGGTCTGATAGATTGTAACCAGTAAAGTATATGCATTTCTTTTTCTGTGTTATAGAACTCCCCCCTAGATGGTGTTTGTTGGGCAATGCTCCCATTGCATATAATTAAAATGTGTTCGCTGAGTACTGGACTTGTGAAGAAATTGATGTCCATAGTGTTGGTAGCAAAATAAAACTGCATGATTTGCAGAATTTAAAAATAGATCTTCGGCATCAAAACAGTATAATATTGTAACTCAGAAAACAATGAATAAACAGCATTGATATCCCAATCATCCAAATGCATTCCAGGCAAAACGACATCACCCAAAGAAACACGGAAGACATTTGGAATTTGTAGAGTCTCCGTAGGACCATATACATCAAATGGCATCTTATCCCAAACAATGCCATCAGCGATTGGGACTGCTGAAATATTAAGAAGCATTTGATCGCTTTTCATTTTGTGCGATGACGTATGAGGGGCCAGTACTCCATCAACCAGTTCTACATTAGAGCGTTCAGGCAAGTAGTGGCCATTAATCAAAAGGAAAAAGACAGTCACAAATCCGATCCACAAAAAGAGGAACATCATTGACTACATGATCCAGATGTAAGTCCATGGAGGGACCAAGTAAGTTCTTTTCAACCACGAGATGAAAACACAAATCCGTGTAGGAGGCACCTCTACAGACAGAGACAACGTAGGTGTATCTGAAGAAAAGTTATCTTGGTCCATATAATAGCCACTGGAACTGAGCTGAAACAATGGGGGCTGTTCTTCATTGGAAGGTGAATGTATTATACTTTCTGGAATATCAACTGTAAGTTCAACTGGTAGGGAAACATACTCGTTTCCCACAGTTGTAGATGTAGAAGGCAAAACAGGCAATGAATCAATTGAAGACTCCATCTCCCCCTCCAGATGCCGGGGAGAATTCGGAGAAACAGATTTCATTTGCTGAAGTGAAACATCTTGGCACAGATTGCTTATAGGGATACTATTGAGTATCGGCCATATGGTGTAGCTTGACATGTTCAATAGAAATGAATTGATTATCTTTGCGACCAGGTAGTGGAGGTAAGATCACAGTTCGGGTGCCTTTTAGACCAAGAACCGGGACCGGTGTCCGGTATGTGGGACCAAATTCTTTCTTGTTCGCCACCTTTTCCCGTACCAGATCTCCAACTTTAGGAAGCGAGTCAGAAACAGGAATCAGCATTGCTGCATCCGATGGCGAAGGCAATGGGTTTTTTCTAGAGCATCTCATTCCTTTTGTAGATCTTGCAAGATAGCACAATGGTTATCTATGTCGAATGTGGCAGCAGCCGGCACAGCGCCTTAGACCGTGAAGGTCTGGCACAAACATCTTAATAATGTTCAACAGATACTGGGATGCACACCATTCTCTTCTATGATCGTCCATGTTTGTCCTAAATTCATCCAAGAGTGCGTGCGCACTGGTTTGCACCCAGCACAAAAAATGGTTAAAGCAGTTTAAACGGTTTCTGTAATGTGATCCACACTGACGGCGACAACATCCTGTTCTTTTAAACTTGTTTGGGGGCAAGCAAAACGTTCATTGAACATAAAGGCATGCTTATTTGAAAGTTGAAAATTGCACGAGTCAACATACGTTTAACAATTTAGCATGGTGTCACAGTTTCACAAAATCTCCTTTGTTTTTGATTTTTTTATTCTCGCAAAAAATCTTGTTAACACAGGGTATTGCATTATGGGAGTCGCAGTTGTTTTAGAGTCTATTGGGAGTTTTGAGGTATGAGCGGGAAGATCAGGTGAATAATTAGCGTATGATTGCACGAGGGAGGGACTCTCATGAGCGCGTTTGGTTTAAAAACCGAGCGGTGTCATGGGGGAGGTAACACTTTCTTTAAACGCGATGCGGATATGGAGCCGGTATATCGTCCTGGCAGGTATGTGTGGTTGCTGGTATAATGCAGTGAATGTTGGAATTGTTAATGGATGAGTGGGAAGGAAAGGGGGTTGCAGGAACGTCGGGTTAAGTGAGGTGTGCAATGGGTCGAGAGTCGCATTTGTTACAGGAGAGTTTGGCGGTAGGGTAAACAATAGGAGGTTGATTGATGATGTGCTAGAGGAGGGGGGATGTTTGCAGTGGCGAGTACGAATGGCATGTCAAATAAGTGACGGGGGTGTGAGTTGGGTAGGTTGGGAATGATGAATGGAGTGAGGTAGTGTGTTGAGGTATGAGAAGGGTGAATGTGGATAGAAATGGGATATGGGGTATGGAGGAATGTTTTGGGCATGGTGCGTTCAAAGAGAGCAGGTCGACAGTGGGTTAGAAGATGGTATTTATGTAGTTTCACGGAGTGGAAGGGGGATGTAATTCTGGTTTTGTTAGATATATTGGGGGATGATTGCCTAAATCAATTGATGTTTATATGTGTATGTTAGTGCACAACAGTATCAATATCACATTGTTGTTTTTTCAAACAGCTTTCTCAATAACAAATATGTATTATTGTATATGTAATGAGCAAGCAGTAATGGTGAAATGTTTTACTTTTAGTTACCCCTGAGGAAGGACTCAAGTAGTCCGAAATGCATTGGGTTTGAATAAAGAACATGCCTTAGATGAATTATGCGTTGGTCGTGTTTTTGATAGAGGTCCGGATGGTCACATCATGAACACAAGAAACTTGGGAAATAGCATGATACTCCCGTGTGGATCAAGCGTGGTTGAGTAGAAAAAGAGGAACAAAGCATTGATTATTTGGTGAAAAATGGATAAATTTCAAGCGTTGGATATTTTCGAACTAAGCTGTGCGACTGGTCTTGGGGCGAAATGTCGCCCCACATACTATGGTTCACAAACATCTTAATGCCAAAGAGCATTTCATACGGGGTCCGCCCACCCAGAGATCTTCTAGGGAGATTATTTAGTGCACGTTGGACCCCATAAAGATAAGTCAACCAGCCCGACCTGTACCTAACACCCTTGCTGTTAAAGATTACTTTAAGTCACGGTTCATCCGCTCCACATCAGAATTGCCCTCAGGCCGATATGGAGACGAGAAATGCACCTGCACCCCCATAGACTTCATCGCATCACGGTAAGCCTTAGAGGTGAAAGCCGGACCTTGGTCTGAATGAAAGGTGCCACAGGCAAATGTCCCTACAAAGACATGCAAATCTCTGATAACAGCACGAGCGTCAGCCCCGCTGTGGTACTAGAATGTATGTAACATACTTCATTCCATTACTTGCATGCTCACTGTTTCTGTTCCAACTGTGTTTGTATTCTTTTAAGTGCATTGTTATGATTCTACATTCTGGAGGCTGTTACATGTCAGTTGTACTGTTGCTCTCCAGAGGGTGGATGCTTCATTAAACTGTGTCTCAACTCATTCTACTTCAAGATTTTTATTTACTACATATTGGCGACGATTTATGGGATCAAGACTAAAAGGACCCAAGGATATCTATACTGAATGAGATTGAGCCTCGTGGAAGCTCGCGCTGGTACTCGCGCTAGAGCAAGTCAATGTTGGAGCACGTGTGCACTCGTGCCACAGCAAGCCGAACGCGAGCGAGACACTCCGTCTCTTCTTGTGGTGTACGCTGCTGCTGGGCGACTCAGACAACTCTGTGACATCATCAGGTCGCGTGCGTCTCCCATCTTTAATTGGGTAAACCTTCCGTTTTCATCGAGGCGTGCTTCGATGACATGCACATCGGAAAGGCTTACAAAGCGGGCATGATTTGTCTACGCGGCGTCACAATGATACGCACATCAATTTGACTACATTATTTGACCTAAGCTATTCATAAAATTATATGCGGTATACTCTTTCCCCCATAACTTACCTTATCTTGAAGGAAACAAAACTTTATTTAGCAAATGTTGTTTTGATGCACATTATTGTATAGTTTCAAGGTAACATAACTTTATTAAGCAAGTGTTTTTGCACAGTATAATTGAGTATTAATGCACACTATAGTATAATTTGTAGGAAACAATACTTTATTAAGCTAGTGTTGGTGCACTTTAAGTTTTCTCCTTTCCTTTGTACTTTACTTGCATATTGACTACTGTTTGTGATAATCCTCCGCCTCCATTCTTCTCTGGTCCCAATCAACCCAGCATGAAATGGGAAAAATGGTTCAGGCATTTTAATAATTATCTGTTAGCTATTAATGGAGATTGTTTTAATGCTCAAAGAAAAAAAAGGTTTATTACTGAACATGTTGGGGACACATGTTGAAGATGTATTTGAACATTTACCTCCATCTCCCACTCCTTTAGGAATGGAAAGTAGTGGCTATGATTGCTTCACAGAGGCAGTAGATAGGCTTAAGAAAAGATTTACTGAACAACCTCACATTGTCATGGAAAGATATCAGTTCTACACTAGACATCAGTTAGTTAATGAATCAGTTGATGCCTATGTGTCCTGCTTGAGAGTTCTAGCTACAGAGTGTGATTTTGGGGCTCAGATGGACAAGTATATCCGTGATCAGTTAATCATTCATTGTTCTAACAAGAAAATTCAAGAACAATTACTAAGACAACGCAATCCATCTTTACAAGAGGCTATTGAGGTTGCCAAAAGTGTTGATCACCTCATTTAACACTATTAATGTAGATAATGTATCTGGAGGTGAAGCTGCCCCTTAGTGTGACGGATTCCAGTAGTAAAACAAGTAATTCAAAAGGAAACTTTAACAAGCCTTTCTCATCAAACAACCCAGTTAATAAGCAGTTTCCTCATAATTCCTCTTCCAGTAAATCTTTGTGTACCCGTTGTGGTTCCAGAACACATTCTTTTCAATTTAGACATTGTCCAGCTTGGGGCAAGGAGTGTTTTAAGTGCAAACAAATAGGTAATTTTGGAGCTTTATGCCAGAGCAACAGAAGATTTGCAAGTCTTGCAGATGAGGAGGTTGTAGATTAATTAAATGTTGAGCCCTTAATTGAGAATACTATTGTATGTGTGAGAGGTGGTGCTGCAAATAGCCACATTTTAAGTCAAGTCACTTGCAATACTACTTGTGATATTGATAATGAACCGTATTTTCCTCCTATGTGTACCATTACGGTTGATGGTAAGGATGTTGAAGTTATGGCAGACTCTGGCTCCCCATACTCCATTATTTCTGATTCCTTCTTTTTCAAGTGTTGGGAGGACAAAGCTTTAGAACCAAATGATATTCCAGTGTATGGTTTTGGGGGTAAGGACATTGAGATGTTGGGCTACTTTTGAGCAATATTTCTTTTAAACACAAAACTATCATAGGCAAGGTATATGTTGCTTTTGATGGCTTGCAAGTTCTTGGATGGAAACATCAAGGCAAGTTCAATATTACTTTGCGTCCTAATGCAAAGATTCAAGTTTGTGTTGTAGAAGATTTGTCCTCAATAGACACTGTCCAACAAGACAACAAAAAGGAAGTTCAAGATATATTGAACAAACATAAGACTGTATTCAAGAAAGAGTTAGGGAGAGTTAAAGGATTTACTCACAAAATTGTTCTAAAGAAAAATGCCGTTCTTTCAAAACACAAATTAAGGAATGTACCCCTGTCGGGGGGCGTGGTCTGCCGAGCTGCGGAATGGCCGCTTGTTGAGCGTGCTCCGCCGGCCAAGAAGAAATCCTCAAGTAATCCGAGCAGCAGGAGAGACACTTCCGAGCCAAAAACACTTCCTCATGTCCACCGGCCCCCAGGGAATTGTGCGATCGGCAAGCAGAGCGTGAATTCTGCCGCAAAACAGCGAGACAGCCCGGCGAAGGTAGAAGGGGTGTGGCCTCGCCGGAGGCCTGTCGCGGAGGTAGGACGGGCATTCAAATCGAGCCCGGGGCTTCAGAGGGGGTGAAGGCCGTGTGCTACACGTTACCTGGCTGGCTCCCCCGCCCGCCTCCATTGGAACGGAGGGAAGGACTGTGCAATCGGGGAGAGGCCGTGGTGAATCTGAGTGCTGCGGAGCTGAGAGGCTGCAAATTTGGAAAGCAATACGTGGCCCCCCTGGGAGGAACGAGGCTGCGGTGGGCTCGCGTGTGATCGCGGACTCCCAGCGACAGGACAACGGAGCTGAGTGATAACAGGTGCGTGTCGGCTCACATACCGGTGAGAGCGCGTAGAGGCCCCAGTCCTGTCATCCTGAGTGCGGTCTCCAACCATTGGGAGTCGGGCGTAGTGAGGCTCATGGGCTGGGCGCCATTTTGGGACCAGGAGCGCTGGTCTATGTGACGGCACCATCGCGAGAGGCAGAGAGCAGGACACAGTAGCGCCGGCAAAGCGGAGATGACCCTGAGTGTACGGGAGAGTGCGTGGGCGATTGGCCTTCCCGCCGCCTTGGGTCATTGAGGTGCCCACGCTCGGGCCTGGACGGGCTCCTTGCCGGGTACGCCTCACTATTGCGTATCTGGCTCCTAGGGGACTCAATTATATGCATCTGGTCGTGCTGCTTTGGTGCGCGGCGGATGTAACAACAGCACGCCCTGCAGTAGTGGGGCTGGGGGATCGCTGGATCCCTTGGGAGGAGCTGCTCAGTACAAAGAAGAAGGGCCATACACCTGCTTCTAGCCACACATGCACAAGAAGTCCAGCCGTGAACAAAGCTGCCTGCGGAGGCCCTGGTGAGAGGGGCCTTAGTGGTTACTGACATGCTGACAACCTCTGCTGCACTGTAGGCACTAGGGTCAACTTAGGAGGGGCTGCCTGCATCGCTGAAGGGGCTCGGTGGACGGAGAGTTGCGCTTGTGCCGTGCTGTGACCCACATCGTGCTACGCAGGGCGTCCCGACTTGAGTGGACGGCGTGGGTCTGGCCACTGACGGCCTTTGTCTTAACAGCACAGATGGGGAAACAAGACGCAAAACAGCCGAAGCTCACATTCGAAGGCAGGTGCACCACGAGACTCACAGAGTCGGACCCAGAGGCCAGTGCAGAGAAACCGTCAGAGACCCAACCGGAGGACCGGGGGGAGGACCTCAGGTCCCTGATGTTGGAAATGAGATCTAGCCTTCGCAACATTGACTCCAAACTTGACACTCTTACATCTCAACTGGACTCTGTCAAACAGCAAGTGGGGGCGCATGAGACCCGTCTGGACGTACTGGAAAATCGCTGTTCCGACTTCCACGAATTCCAAGTGGACACTAAAGAACAACTGTTGCACATGGACAAGCTGCTGGGTATAATCCGGGCCAAGAATGAGGATTTGGAGGCAAGGTCCAGACGGAACAACCTGCGAATTACCGGGATTCCGGAAACGACAGCTATGTCCAAGATGGAGACTTACGTTTCCGATCTGCTCCATGAGCTTTTTGACCCCCATCTGTCCCAGGTGTTTGCGGTGGAACGGGCTCACCGTTCACTGGGTCCCAGGCCCCCGGTGGGCACAGCGCCAAGGCCCATCCTTGCCAAAATTTTGAATTACCAGGACCGCGACCTCATCCTGCGGCTCGCAAGGGAAAAGGGGTCTATCTCACACCAAGGGAACAATATATCGTTTTACCTGGACTTCACGCCGGCGGTGCAGGCGGCAAGGAGGAGTTTCTACCAGCGAAGCGGCTTTTGCTACAGGCCCAGATCCCTTACTCCTTGCTATACCCGGCCAAGCTAAAAGTGTCAGTACGACGGCTCGGCTCATTTTTTCACTGATGCGAAATCCGCCCTGAAATTTGCCAAGCACGTTGGGGGAAGAGGAGTAAACAAAGAACCAGCCCAACAGACCAGTCTGCTGAACGTCTGAGCGACAATGACTAACATGGGTATCGTATGAGCCGGACTAAGTGGGGGATGTGTGTATAGCCATAGAAAAAGGTGGGATATAACTGGCCTGATTGACACTTCAGCAGTCAATTTCTGTTATTTCGCCTGGGTATCCGGGGGGGGAGTTGTAAACTATCATACGTGATAGTGGATGTGCAGGACTCTCCGAACTTGTTCTTGGCCACCCTGCTTAACGCAGGGGAGTACGCAGGCGACACTGCGCCCCCATGAGAGAGCTCCCACTGAAGAAATGTTCTATTCAAATGTTGGGGACGGGATTTCCACAACCTGATTGGGGGGTTGGAGTGGGTGGTGTGTGGGGGGGGAAGGGTAGTTGTTATGTTAGTTGCTAGTATTTTGCCATGCATACTGATTTTCTTCCTTTGCAAAGTGTGGTTGCTTGCAGCGTGCATCACTGCCAAGGTCACCTTACACAATGTTAGGCGTTTTTACACATGACTAGGTTGAATTTCTTGTCATGGAACATCCGTGGGTTAAACGACTGTAGGAAAGCGAGACTGGTCCACTCATATCTCATCCGTCACCGGATAGACGTTTGTGTGTTGCAGGAGACGCACCTGAATGTGACACCATCCCCAAGGTTGAAACATAGTAGATGGGGCACCATATATTCCTCCATTTTTTCTAATTACTCCAGAGGGGTGGCGGTGCTGATCAGAAGGGGCCTGGATTGGAGGGAAAGGGAGGTCCAGACGGACCCGGAAGGAAGATTCATAATTATACTAGGCGATCTGGGGACAGTGCGGGTGGTGCTGGTGGTGGTTTATGGTCCCAATACTGACTCTCCAAGATTTTTCCAAGACGGAACTGTGAAACCATTATTGGGGGGGGGGATTTCAATGCCATACTACACGACACCCTAGACAGAGAAGGAGCATCTAGAACACTACACCCCGCGGCAGGTGCTGCCCTCCATGCAATTATCTCTGATGGTGCCCTTGTTGACATTTGGAGGCATGACCACCCGCAGCAAAGAGAGGGGACATGTATTTCAGAACACCACAAGGCCTGGTCCAGACTGGATTTCTGGCTTGTGTCTCGGGATGTGGCCACATGGGTAACTGAGATAAAACACCTCCCCAGGTCCCTGTCGGACCATGCGCCCTGTTTTCTGGGAGTTGAACTGCCAGATTCTCCTCCGTCTATGTTTATGTGGCGCTTGCCGCCGGAAGCCCTTTTAGATGATGCATTTAAGGAGGAAATTAGGACTGATATAGTGGACTATTTCGCCCTAAATGAGGGTTCGGTTGATACCCAAGCCTCACTCTGGGAGGCATTTAAGATCGTAATTAGGGGCTACTGTATAGCCCGACATACCGGAATCTTGAAGGCACTGCGTGGCACGCTTGAAAATTTGGAGAAACAAATTAAAGAGCTGGAAACACAATTTTTTGCTACTGGAGATAATAAGATAATGGCCCGATTAAAAGAGAAACTACTGGAATTTGAGGGGGAGGCACACCGGGAGGTAAAATTCTTAGGGAAACATGCTCAGGCCAGGAGATACGGGGAGGGAGATAGGCCGGGACGGACATTGACGTCCATGCTGCGTGCACCTAGGGCTACTGCTCACGTCACGGAACTCAAACGTACGCATAACTCCGTGATTAAAGGCCCGAAGGACACAATGGAGGCTTTCTCACAGTTCTATGCTGATTTATACACTACCAAGCAGACCTCTACTCCGGAAGGCCTGCAGCCCTTTCTTGAATCACTGGAGCTGCTTTGGCTGGGACAGGGAGACAGGGAGTACCTCGACAGACCGTTCACGGTGGAGGATGTAGCCCAGGTTATTAAGAGCTTGCCAGTGGGAAAGGCACCGGGGTCGGATGGCCTGTCCACGGCGTTCTACAAGACCTATGTGGAGGAACTAGCGCCACGTTTAATAGCGGTGTATGAAGAAGCACAGATGTCGGGAATATTGCCACCCACAATGCGTGAAGCCATTATAATCACCCTTTTGAAACCGGGAAAGCCAGAGGATGAGCTTGACTCCTATAGGCCTTTATCACTTATAAATGTGGATGTCAAGATTCTGGCAAAATTAATCGCAACTCGGCTGCAGCCCCTGCTCCCAATGGTCGCCCGCCCGGATCAGTCGGGATTCATTCCCGGGAGATCCACTGCGCATAATCTCAGGTCCTTTTTTGCAGTAGTGCATTACCTGCATCCTAGTGTCCCGGCAGCGGCAGTGTTTCTTGACGCTACAAAAGCGTTTGATTCGCTTGAGTGGCCGTACCTCTTTCAGATTCTGGAACGGATGGTATTTAGTCCGCTGTTCAACAGTCTCATTAGACTGCTTTACACAAGGCCGTCGGCCCGGGTGCGGGTTAACGGGCTGATGTCACAACCATTTGCCATCTCGAGGGGAACGAGACAGGGGTGTCCGCTGTCCCCGTTACTTTTTGCAAAAGCAATGGAGCCCTTGGCGGCTCGCATCAGACAGCACCACGCAGAGAGGAGAATAGGGTTCAGTACGAGAAGTCTCCTCATATCACTCTACGCTGATGACGTCACGCTGTACGTCATTGACCCAGAGACCAACTTGGACCCGCTATTGCGAGAGTTTATTAAATTTGGGGGGCTTTCAGGGATCTCCATTAACTGGGCGAAGTCAGTTATCTTTCCCCTAACGGATGCCAGCATTCCCACCCCCACCGAATTTCCCCTCAAGTGGGCTGACGAACCGGTGAAATATCTGGGCGTCTGGCTCAGCAGGAATATCCAAGACATTTGGGAAATGAACTTCGGTCGGGCTATAGCGTGGTTGGAAGGCAAGGTTACAGCGTGGGCTAGACTGCCCCTGTCCCTGGCGGGGAGGATAGCTTTGGTAAAAATGGTGGTGTTGCCGAAGCTATTATATCTTTGCGTCAACGTTCCCATCCCTCTCACCCAGGCCTTTTTTAAGAATCTCAGATCCTTGCTGGTTTCCCTGGTCTGAGCGGGTGGACAGGCGCAGATTTCATGGGCGCTCCTTACCCTTCCCCTGCGACAGGGAGGATTGGGAGCGCCGGACATGCAGCTATATGCAATGAGCGCCCAGGCGCAATTTTTATATCACTGGGTGCACCCAACCCCCTTTCTGTCACACACCGCGATAGAGGCGGATGCGGCGGCACCTATCCCTCTACAGGTGGCATTATATCAGCAATGCAGGCGGCCCCGGTTTGATGTTGATACGGTAAACACTTTGCGATGGGCATGGGGTGGATTGGGAAAGAGAGCCAATCTCTCCATCCTCTATGCCCCATCCATACCACTCGCGCATAACCCTATGGTGCCAACAATGGAGGAAGGCCCTAGCAGAACCCTAGCGCTCAAGATGGGAATTCGAAGCTTTGCAGATCTATATCCGAATGAAGAGTTTAGATCCCCTCCGGTAGCGGAGGACGGCACAAATGCGCCATTCTCTGAACTTTTTTTGTACTACAAACTTAGGGCAACGTGCAGATCGTTGCACAACACTTTCCCGAACCCTCCCCCCACTCTGTCTGCATTGGAGAACGTGTTGAAATCTAGCTCACCGTATAAACTAATCACACGTATCTACAATCACACACAAAATACCACTCCGGTGGTACGGCCACATGCCCTGCAGGCCTGGAACGAAGAGTTACAGACTCCGCTTACGGAGGATCAATGGACCTACTGTTGCTGCCAGCTTACTGCCCTGTCACCTAACTACAGGCTGCGCCTGATACATTTTAAGTTCCTCCATAGGTTCTACAGGACCCCTGTGAGCCTGCGCCGCATGGGACTGAGACAGGATGACAGTTGCTGGAGATGCGGCTCTGCATCGGCCTCGTTCGTACACATGGCGTGGAGTTGTCCGCGGCTCTCGGCGTTCTGGTCCTCAGTGTTCAGCACCTTACATGCTATACTAGGCACACCTGAGGTTCCAGACTTGCTGCAGGGGTTGCTGGGGTATGTGAAGGATACGCCTGTACGGGTCCGGAAACTGCATGCAATGCTGCTGCTTTTCGCAAAACGCTGTGTGGCTGTACAATGGGGGAGGAAGAGAGCTCCTGTCAGTAAAGAATGGCTGCGAGATGTGACATTCGGGCACTCGCAGCTCACTACTTTCTGGGAATTGATGCCATCTGCAGCCAGGCCTAAAGATATATGGGAGCCATTTGTGTCCTGGGCAAGGTCAGCACAGGAGAGGGACGGGGTAGATCAGGCTCGGGCGGGGGCTGTGTCGGACGGGGCGGCAGGGGCTGCAGAGGCGCAGACAATTGGCTAAACAGAAAGGTCTTGCTCCTTGGGGGGATTGAGAGGTGCTGCGGTGCATAGATTGGGATGCATGTGTACTACTAGATGAGATGTGTTAGTGATCATACCCTGGTCCGGTTTTTCTTGTTCTAGACTGTCTTGATTTTTAGGAACTGCCTGATTTGTACTATGTATAATGTGGAGTAAGATGCACAGATGTTACTATATTTGCAATGTAACAACAACATAAGGAAGCTTCAGAATCAGCTGTACTGCTTGCTAATTGGCATGTTTGTAACGGTTATGTTATTGTTTGGAAAAATTGATAAATAAATAAAAAACAAAAAAAGGAATGTACCCCTGTCTGTGAGAAGTGAATTGGCTGAAATGATTCAAAAATTGTGTGCTGATGGCGTTATTGAACATTTTATTGCCTCAGAATGGGTTTCTCCGATTGTTTTAGTTAAAAAACGGAATTGAGAACTTAGGATGTTTATTGACTTAAGGTAAGTAAACAAACAAATTGCGATGGAATGTCACCCGTTTCCCAAAGCTGCAAGATTTGTTAGCAAAGCTGGATGGGGCTACGTTTTTTACTGCTATCGATTTAAAATCAGCATATCATCAGATAGAATTAACAGAGGACTAGAGAGATATCACTACATTTATTATGCCTGAGGGAACATTCAGGTATGTTAGAATGCCTTTTGGTCTCTCGTCGGCCGCATCAGTGTTTCAAAGATTGATGAATTGTTTGTTTGGAGACACTGCTGGGGTTGTGGCTTTCCAAGACGATATTTTGATTTATTCTGATACTGCTCAAAAACATCCTGAAACAGTAGAAATGGTCTTGTCAACCTTAGAAGATAAAGGTATAACCATTTGTTTGGACAAATGTATGTTTTTTTCACCTGAGGTTGAGTATCTAGGTCATCAAATCAATTCTAATGGCATTTTCCCCAAAAATAGACCTTCTTATTTCTATAAAGAATATAAAAGAACCTCAAGATACAGATCAACTTAAGTCTTTTTGGGATTATGTGAATATTACTCCAGATTTGTCCCAAATGTTGCGGATGTGGTACTTCCTTTCAGGATGTTACTCAAAAAAGGTAGCAAATTTGACTGGACCATAGATCATTCATGAGCTGTTACTGCCATTAAGTCTGCTATTATTGGCTGTAAAGCTTTATCCCCTTTTTCTTCAACAGCTACAAATATCGTCACTGTTGATGCTAGTGCCACTGGTCTGGATGCTGTTTTCAGCCAAGTCAAGGGTGGTAATGAGGTTACTGTTGCTTTTGCTTCCAGACCTCTAACTTTGACTGAAACAAGGTATTCCACAATTGAAAGAGAAGCATTGGGTTGCTTTTGGGCAGTCGAACATTTTAAAACTTATTTGTGGGGCAAATCATTCAAACTCAAAACTGATCATAAACCGTTAATATCTCTTTTATCCAACAATGGAGTGGGAAAAGCTTCATCCAGATTGATTCGTATTTTAGCTAAGCTGTATGAATATAATTTTGAAGTGATTTATATACCTGACTCAAAAAACATGAGAGCTGATTGTTTGTCCAGACTATTATCTGATTCTCAACCTATGAATCAAAGTTATTCCTATAAAGAGTGTGTGGTAGCATCTATTGAGGATATGGTACTTTCAGTTTCTCAGGTGATTACCAAAGATGAACAGGTAAAGGCTATGTCTGAAGATAAAGATTTAGAAATCTTACAAAGATATATTGTTGAAGGCTGGCCATCTGAAAAAGTTTATCCAAAGAATTTGCTGTGTTCTGGAAAGTAAGACATGAGTTATCTATCAGCGATTGTCTTGTCTTAAAGGGTGACTCATTCGTACCCCCAATAGGTATAAGAATGTCTATTGCTCATTTGGGGCATCTAGGACAATCCAGAACTATCAAAAAAGTGAGGGATTTGTTTTGGTGGCCTTATATGGACAGTGTTATTGTTGACTTTGTTCAAAATTGTTCACTATGTGCTGATTCAGATAAAGTATTAAAATTACAACATTCTAATTCTGTACAAGTTCAGGTACCAGACAAACCTTGGGAAAAATTGGCATTGATGTTCTAGGTCCTTATGAAGGAATCTCTACACGAAAACTATATATTCTAGTTGTTATTGACTATTTTTCCAAGTGGGTTGAAGTCAAGAGGGTCACTCAAATGGATTCCACTGGAGGTATCAAATTTCTGCAAGAGATTTTCAGGAAAGAAGGTTTTCCATCAAACATTGTTTCTGATAACGGTTCTCAATTCACTTCTCATGTGTTTAATACATTTCTTAAAAATGCTAATATAAATCGCATAAAGACTGTTTTTACTCACCTAATGTGAATGGTCTGGTAGAAAGGTTTAACAGAACCTTAGTTGAGGGAATTCAATTGGCTCTTAAAGCTCGCATTGATGTTAAAGCTCATGTAGCAGAATTGATTTGGTCGTATCTTTGTACTCCGCACTGCACTACAAAATTTTCACACTTTGTGCTTCTTAAGGGTAGAAAACCTAGACAAGAGTTATCCCTGTCTTGGACGAAAGAGTCTAAGTCTACTTTGGATATGCAGAAAATCCACAGTATAGCCAAACAGAATTGTAATTATTCCAGGAATATTGTACCTGCTGAACAACCTGGCTTGAAGGTGGGTGACAAAGTCAAAATCAAATGACCGTTGCATGTTAAAAAGGGTCAATCTAAGTTTTCAGATTCTTTTACCATTCAAAAGGTTGGGAAAACATCTGTACTCTTAAGTAATGGCTCCTGGTGGAGTATCTCCAAAATTGCCAAAGTTAAACTGCCTAGTGGGGAAAGATTGTTTGTTCAATTAATCCAGATTTTACTAGTGATTCTGTGCAATTGAAAAGAGGAATGGAACCAGATTCTTCGTTATTGTCAATGATGTTATTTCTTTTGCCAGTTCAAGTGCTTCAATTCTAGATAGCTTAACTTGCACTAAGAGACAGAAATCATTACCAAAGAGTTTTGGGGATTTTGTGTTGTTTTAGTTTTTCATTCTTTTATTGTTTTCTTTTTATTTTAAGGAAGGAAGATATGTGGTACTACAATGTATGTAACATTCTTCATTCCATTACTTGCATGCTCACTGTTTCTGTTCCAACTGTGTTTGTATTCTTTTAAGTGCATTGTTATGATTCCACATTCTGGAGGCTGTTACATGTCAGTTGTACTGTTGCTCTCCAGAGGGTGGATGCTTCACTAAACTGTTCTCAACCCATTCTACTTCAAGACTTTTATTTACTACAACTGCGTTGCGGCCAAACCCAAAGGAATATCATGCACAAATCCACTCCACTCCACAGGACCGCAGTGATCAAGATAAATAGAACCAAATGGTTGATTAGAAATGAAGAGATGAGTATGTGGCGGATGAGAAACAGTAAAAGGTTTAATCTGTTGACAAATGTCACAGGAAAGCACATATTTGCATGTATGTTGGTATAAGCTGCGCCACCAATAACGTTGCTGTAAAAGTGAAATTGTTGCTATCACTCCCGCATGTGCAGAAGCCATTCCTTCATGGGCAGCCACAATCAATAAAAGCCTGCAGTCCTCGTTGGGACTCAAGCGATCACCGACTGAGGGAATAGTTACAAGTGGAATCTGATCAGTGGTTAAGTGATAGGTATAACGCGAAGGGAAACCCTGGGGCTATAGTGTCCCCTCCTTAGTTGCGGTAATGGCCGCTAAAATGTTATTATCAATCTTAGTCACGGATCTAGTAACCACGCTACTGAGCATATGGCTACTGCAGATTTCGCTGCCTCATCAGCCATATAATTACCAACAGCATGTGTTCCCACACGCTGATGGCCCAGTGTAGGGATAACATGTGTGAGTGGCAAACGTTCCTTAAGAGCGGCCACTTGGAACCAAAGCGTTTTATGCTTTATTGCGCTACCCTTAAACCCTTAGAATCATAAAAGTCATTCTGTTTCCAAAAAACAAGCTGTCATTCAAGGATTGTACACAGTAGAAGGAATCGCATACGTCAAGAGTTGGCACTTCAGGAGCAGCAAACTCAAGAGCCAAGAGCAAAGCGCGTAACTCGGCTAATTGTGCCGTGCAATCCCCAAGGAATTGTGTGTGAACCAAGGACGACTTAAAATCACCATCCACCATTGAGCCTGCCACAATAGCGCAGGCTGCCGAATAAGCATGTTTAGAACCAATGGCTGGCTGTGCAGAGCCATCAGTGTAAATGATACATTTGTACTGGTCAAGAGGCAGTTGGGACGAAGGAAGTGGATGGACATGTTCATATTGTAAAAACTTGCATTTGCCATGAAGGAGCAAAGATGAAATTGGCATCAGCCAACGTCAATGAGCTTTAGAATTCAGTAAACTTACCTTGATGACAGCTTCTAAAGCGGGCACAGGCGAAACCATGAAGATGCGTTTGCCCTGAGCCAGAGAGCATTCCTTTAGAATCACCATCTGTACTGCTGTCAAGATTTTTCCAGTAGAAGAAAAACGCATTTCTGCAGGGGTATACAAATGTGATTTATAAGCAATGGGAACCATGTCCCCTTCATTACAAGTCACAAAGGTGAATCCTAACGTTCCTGGTACAATTCTATGACCAAATTTGTGGTATTGTCTCTTGAATTGAGTTACAAGCAGATCAGACGGTAAAGACTGCAGCACTGCGGTATGTCCGGAAGCCAACTGGAAGATGAAAAAGACGGATGTATCAAAGCGTAGAGCGGTTTGATATGCTGGGCATAATCTGGAATGTAGGTTCGGCCGAAATTCTAGAAACCCAGCACTTCTTGAGGGTAGTTGGAGGTTTCAATTGAGCACATTTCTCCAAAAAGTGGGGTGCTAACACCCTCCCCTCGTTATTTAACTCATAACCAAAGAAAAGAACTGCCAAAAAAAGCAATATGAGATTTTTCAAAATTGAATTTGTAACCTGACATTGCGAAATGCGTGATAATACGATCTATGTGCATGAGATGCAGATTTAATTCATCATCTGTCAAGTAAATATCATCGATTTATGAAAAGGCATCAGGGTCAATTTTATGTAAAATCGAGACTATCCGTGCCGCAAAAACCCTGAGGCTATTTTTATACCCTATAGGCAATCTCGCATAGCGTCTCTGATTGTCAAGAGCGCTAAATGCGGTCAAGTCACGGCTTTCAGAAGCCAATGTGTGACTGAAAAATCCATTTGAAATGTCTAATGTAGTTTTACATTTTTTATTATTCACTAATGCAGAGCTGTGTGTGTTCTGTACTGCAAAAGTATGAACATGACTATTCAGATGTCTGTAGTCTAAGACTATACGATATGAACTGTTCAGTTTCAAAAACGGAAAAAGAGGATTGTTCATAGAAGATACACGGGGTTTGATTATTCCCTGATATTCCAGTTGATTCAGAATGTCACTAATGGACGCTTTAGCATCACGTTTAATGGGATATTGCTGTTGGGGCTGAGGTGTAGATCGTAAAGGGATAACATGCACCCGCGAATCGTTATCCCAACCCGCTTGATTGCGATATAAAGCAGGGGCTAAGGCTAGAGCACACTCCGAAGCATAAGCTTGTTTAGTTTCCTCTGGGACATATTGTGAAAAAGATGGTAGAATCACCTCCTCACCCCTAGAGGAAGCGAGGACAAAGGGGGAGGCCAATCAACCTCCACCAGTAAAATGTCAAAAGAAGATGTCAAATTGTCCCAAAAGACTGATTTACAGTGCGTTTAATGTCACCTTCAATTTGGAGTTCTACCTCATAGAGTCTATCGGGGGAGCCACGCGGGTGTCAGCAGTTTCAACGGTAATGTAAGTGTCAGTTGCTTTCACCTCCAGACGCTGGTGGAGTGTCTGCCGCACTATGGTAACTTCCGCTGCGCTGTCGAGGAGAGTCACTGCCCAACTCCTGTCTAGGAGGAGGGTTCTCACCGTCCGAGGCATACTTTGCAGTCAAAGAAGCAACTTTTTTCTTTTGAAACGGGGCTCGATATAGAGGTGGTGTTGGAAATGGCCCTTTTTGCAGGGCTATCCCCAAACTTTTTGCTTCTTCCTCCTATTTTTTCCTGACCTGCTGTTGTTGGTTTTAGGACTCTGGGCACTTTACCACTGCTATTCAGTGCTAAAGTGCATATGCTCTCTGTGTAATTTGTGTTATGGATTGGTGTTTCCAAGATTGGCATATTTGATTGACTAGTCAGCCCCTAGTAAAGTGCACTGAGTGTGCCAAGGCCTGTAAATCAAATGCTACTAGTGGGCCTGCAGCACTGATTGTACCACCCACATGAGTAGCCCTGAAAAGGTAACTCAGACCTGCCACTGCAGAGTCTGCGGGCAGTTTGTAACTGCCATGTCGACTTGGCAAGTGTACCCACTTGCCAGGCCCTAACCATCCCTTTTCTTACATATCAGTCACCCCTAAGGTAGGCCCAAGGTACCCCTGTGGGCAGGGTGCAGTGTATATTAAAGGTAGGACATGTACTGGTGTGTGTGACATGTCCTGGTAGTGAATTACAGTGCACTTCGTTTTTCACTATGGAAAGACTATCTGTCCCATAGGAAAGCATGGGAGTTAATTTATAACATCTTATAAATATATCTTCCCATTGGGACCAGATAGGAAAATAAAGTTTAGAATGCCTGAACTGAGAATCTAAAGATGCATCTTTTAGTAAAGGTGATTTTTACATTCTGTTTTTGAAAATACCACTTTTAGAAAGTAGGTATTTTCTTGCTTAGCCATCCTGTGTGCCTCTGCTAGGATGTGTATTGACTGTCTGGATTTGGAGTGACAGGGGCTGGGGATGCGATGTGGCTCCAGAGAGTCTAGATGGGTCAGGGCTGGGCTGAATAGACCTGGGCTGCATTCAGAGTAGTGGGAGGAGTTGTCACTAGCACCTGAATAGGCCCGGTCTGCATTTAGAGTGGTGGGAGGAGATTTCCCTTGCACCTGAATAGGCCCTGTCTGCCTTGGACAATGCTGTCTCCGCCTCCTGCTGGGAAGCTGGGCCAGAGAGGACCAAACTGGTTTGGACTAAGCACAGACACTCTCTGCCTGAGAGGACAAAGGAGTTTGGGCTATAAAAAGTGGGGCCCAAACCCTTAAACTTTAGACCTCCTTTGGACCAAGAAGACTGCCAAGAAGAAGAGCTGGAGAAGCTGTGAGGAGGAACTACCACTTTGCTGTGTGCTTTGCTGTGTTGGCCTGCAGTGGCTGCTTCTGTCTTGGGCAGTGAAACGACTGGACTGAACTTTCTGCAATCTCTTTTTTGTGAGTTTCTCCAAGGGCTTGAGATAGAGCTTGCCCCCTGTTCAAGAAGTCTCAGGAACAGCAAAGACTTCAAGTTCTTCTGCCATCAGCACTGGGGACAGTGTGTTTTGTGCTGCAACAGAAGAAAAAGCAATCCGACGCCGTCTACGACACCGCTGCTGACTCCGTGTCCTGAAGGCACCGCAGAGGGCACCGCCGCAACGCCGCACCGTGACCCTGGTCTCACCGACGATGCCATCTGACGCCGCCACCGAGCCACTGCTCGCACCGCAACCTGTGGGCACCGCACTCCGCATCGCCTCGCTTCACGACGCCGCCTTGGTATCCCCTACGATGCCGCTTCATGCCGAAATCGACGCCGCTGCTTGCACCGTGGTTCGAGGGCACTGCTCATAAAGTTACATGACGCACCGCCCTCATCCCGCAGCGTTGGCCTACCGACGACGGCGCCATCGACTCCAGAACCGACGCCTGCTGAGGCCGTGCTTTCGGAGCTCAACGAGAGGCCGCCAACGCCCTACATTTCTAAAGGTACTGTTTTGCAGGTCTTCCCGACACCGTAGTTGGCCAGCAACGCCACGGTCAGCCAGAACTGTTTGGATTTGTTTGCTCACAACGCCGTGATAGCCCCGGAGGGAGCTATCGACTTCAAGGAACTATATTTCAAGGTTATTTTGATAACTGAAAATTTCTAAGTACTGTATTGTGGATTTTTATCATTTTTGGTCTTGTCCTAAGTATATAAAAATATTAGATATTTTTTCTAAACTGGTGTGGTGTCCTTTTGTAGTGCTTACACTGTATTGCTGTTGGTTATCTGCAAATGCTTTACACACTGCCTCTAAGATAAGCCTGCCTGCTCGTGCCAAGCTACCAAGGGGGTGAGCAGGGGTTATTTTAGGAGTGTAACTTCCTTATCCTGACTAGAAGGAAGGGTCCCTACTTGAACAAGGTGAAAACCATTGGCAACTTGAGACCCCCATTTCTAACATTGGTTGTCAGCGGTGAGGATAGGACTTGCGTTTGCACTTGACTTACAGTGATTGGTGTGCACTACTACCATATCGCAGACCATTACGTACCACATACTGTTTTTTTGGTCTATTTTTGCCTTTCCATCGGTCTTGAGCTTGAACTTCCCAGTACAACATGCCTGAATCAATTGCATCATCTGCTGCATCCTTGGAAGTGGCCTTTGAGGAGGAGAGGTTAGAAACCTACAATGTTAAGGATTTGAAGGCGATCTGCAAAAACCTCAAAGTCCAAATCAGGGGCCTCACCAGAAAAGAGGAGCTACAAAAGGCACTGAGGGCCTGGGTAGCATCCAGACATGCTAGTGAGCTGTCTGGGGATCTTGGCATGGAGGCATGGAGCCTATTCTAAGGGTGAATGTGCTTTTGGGAGGGGGGCACCCTCTAAACCAGGCAGCAGTGGCTTGTCCCCAGAGGAGCTGGAGGACAGGCGGGAAGCAAGGAGAGTTGCTATGGAACTGGAGAAGCTTAAGTTAGCCATGGAGGAGAAAAGGATGATGTTAGACCATGAGTTTAAAATGAGAGAGCTCGACTGGGAAGCCAGTAGGGCTAGGCCCAGCCCAGATGGTGGCAGCAAAAGTATTAGGTCCAGTACTGAGGATGAGGTACACACACATACAGACTTGATGCCCTGCTTCAAGGAGGGGGTTGACATACACCAGGGGGTTCAGGATTGTGAGGTTACTCCAGTGGTGCACAGTGTCCCTGAGGTGGATTGGGGAACTGACACAGGGGATCATATTCCTAGTGGTGGGAGGGACACTCTACTGACTCTAGATGAGAGTTGCAGGGAGAGGGGTTCCCCCATGGTAGAAGCCCTGGTAAGTGAGTATGGAGACCAGCCAGAAGAGTATGGGTTGAGGGGCAGCAACAGTCAGACACTGTCTCACTAGTCTTGCGAGAATGATGTGGGGTACTTTCCTGAGGCACTGGATGGTTGGGTGAAGGGTAGTTTGGTTAACACCTGTGTGGGAATGTGTGATTCAATTGTTGGAGAGCATATTTTAAGTCCCTATTTTCCAGAGCTATGCCAACACCCGGTGGAGTGTGAGTTCTCCGACCCCAGGGAGCTCACACTGAAGGCAGACCTTTTGGTGAATTCCAGAGGGTCCCGCTAACAGGCAGCTTCCCAGCACCAGCTTGGTCTTTCCCGCGGCCGGAGCCGCTGTCACCGCATCCAGCCAATTGGTGCACCAGGAGGCGCTTCAAATCCGGGCGCGGGCTCCCGCAGCGCGGGTCCCGCTAACAGGCAGCTTCCCAGCACCAGCTTGGTCTTTCCCGCGGCCGGAGCCGCTGTCACCGCATCCAGCCAATTGGAGCACCAGGACGCGCTTCAAATTCGAGTGCGGGCTCCCGCAGCACGGGACGCACGCGGGCGTGCCCGGGCCGCGCCGCTGTCACCGCATCCAGCCAATTGGAGCACCAGGAGGCGCTTCAAATTCGGGTGCGGGCTCCCGCAGCACGGGACGCACGCGGGCGTGCCCGGGCCAAGGGCGGGCCCGTCTGCACCCGTCAGCATCAGGAGGTGGCAGGGCAGGGCCATTTCCCTTTGGCCTGCCGTTGGAAAACTGTTTTCAAACTACGGAGATATGCTGGAAGCAGGTTTATTAGGTGGGTGCCTTTGCTGTTTAAAGTGGCCAGCTGACTGATTACAACGGACTATTTACCTTCTTAACCCGGGCGTATTTTCTCCTGTTTGGTTGCCCTGTGTTCTATACAGCAGCCCTTGGTTGGATTCTACCCACCCCACATATTGTACTGTTATCTGCTATAAAGGATACTGATAAGAAAGAATACATCCTTGTTAGACAGCTAAAATGGGGAGACGTACCTGTATAGGGAAAAAATCTGCATTAACTGTGCAATCCCCAACAAGCCATCAGCCAACATCGATAGACAAGATGCTGCAGAGGGCTGTAGGTGTAGTCACTAATGAAATTGAACAAACTGAAAGATGGTTATCAATAACACTGGACCGAGTCCCTCCCCTGTCTAGCCCAGAACTACTACCGGTCCAAGAATCTGTGGAACCCGTTTCCCTAAGGGCCCATTCTAGGACTCGGGCCCTGGTTCATAAAGCACCGCCCCTGAACTTGCATATCGAGGATCCTCCTCCAGGTTCACGGAAGAGAGGGAACACTAAAACTGCTACGAAAGCTGGGAAGGCTCAGAAGAGGGGCACTAAAGATCCTGTAAAAAATGGAGGTTTGGAGAGGGAAGTGTTGGGAGGGGATGTGACCGAAGGTACAGAAAAACCATTGTGGGTGTCTACTCTGGTAAGGGATCTACACTCGGAAATTAGAAACATAGTTAAGGAGGAGTTGACTACTCTGACTTTTCGGGTTGACAAACTGACATCCTTATTAGATGCTTTTATGGGAAAAGTAGACTCTAGGGTAGATGTCCCACATTACCAATGTATGCCTCCAGCCTGCCCTGCCCACCAGGAAAAAGAACAGGCCCCGGAACGTATCCTGAGCCTGCCCCCACAAATACAGAATAACAGGGAGGATGGGGCCACTCACACAAATGTATCGAGCAAGCTAAGGGAGGCTACTAGCCTACAAAGCCAAGAGCCTAGAAAGGGTAGGGAGGATGGTAGGAAACAAAGACCCATTGTAGGAACAGCCCAAGTTGAATCTAATACGCAGAACCCGGGTCTAAAGCATAGAGCAACTGGGGGGGCAGGACCTAAGAACAGAGGCACTAGAGGGTAGCCCAGCCTTACCATGCATCAATCTCCCCCCTGACTCCATGCCATATGTTCTGATCCTAGCTAAAGTCCCAGAACTCAAAAAAGGACAAAGGGAAATGCACTATGACTTAAAAAACAAATGTATTTCCTGGTTGTCAAATCAACTTCAATTTTCCTATAGAGATGCAAACGAGATTTTATTCACGCGCATGTAGGATGGGTGGGCCAAAAAATAAAAGACGTACCTGGTGACATTATTGTAATCAATTTTAGAAATCCCCAGGTTGTAAGGACCCTCCTAATGCGAATCCATCAAAGGCAAGAAGGGGGGATTAGACCCCTTCCATTGGGGTATTTTTATCCCCCGAGATTTATCCCAGAAAGCAGCCCATGGATAGTCCGTGGAGCAGGACCCAGATACCAGCACAAGCAAAATTCCAGTGTGGGGCAAGACCAATTGAATTCGTTGTCTTTTAATCTTCCACTTATAAATAGATTTGCACCCCTTGAACAAGTTGATTGACTAAAACCATCTCAGCTATTAAAACCAGAGCCAAGTCTTCAGAGGGATTATTGGGGAAACCACCTGAAGGGGAGGAAACTGCATAAGATTTCCGTTAGCCCTGGACAGAAACTAATACAGGGATTAAGGAGGGTTGCCGGGGAGGAAAGTGTCCAAAATGAGGGGATGGAGGGGCCCTTTCAAACCCATGTTACACCAGATATATCATTGAACTCTGTGCAAACATCTATAGCCCAGTGGTAGTCAACCACAGCAATCATACCCACTAAGTCTGATGGGAATGGGAATGGCCATAAGCTGGCTGTAGTAGCTACTGATAACCCAAACCAGCCACCAAGAAATCTATCTAAACTTCATGTTTTATCGTGGAATATTGCGGGCCTAACCTCCAAACTAGAAAATCAAGAGTGGGGAGACCTCATCCATGCAAGTGATATCTGCATGTACCAAGAAACCTGGGCAAGGGAGGGCACCCATAGACTAGGCTATGTGACATTTTGCCTAGCAGCCACCAGTGGGGGAAGGGGTAGACCTGCGGGAGAACTCTGCACATGGATTGCCGTGCATCTGGGTTGCACTGCAAAACAGGTTGAGACATCTTCACGGGATATTCTTTGTGTCATTCTGACCTTTTCCACTAAGATCAGGGTGGCTATAATTAATGTCTACTCCTGCCCAGTTAGCTATGGCCAGGAGTCGTCAACTCTTGAACAATTGTCAAGTTTTCTGCACACTATTCCAGATAATACCCCAATAGTTCTCGCTGGCGAATTCAACTGCCAGTATGAACCCCTGAAAGACTTAATTGGAGGCGACTCCAATGAGGAAGACCAGCATTGGGCTATACCAGAACCGAATGCACCAGCCACTCGGGTTTGGACCCCATTGGTACTCCAAATGAACACCCTCACACTGACCCATTCTATTAGTTCTTGTAATAGGCGCACTAAATCTGATTCCCCCGGCAAACCATACCTACAATAGACCGGGCTGCTCCTCCATTTTGGATTATATCCTGTTGGACACTAAATCTTGGCACCAGGTGATTGAGTTTAAGGTAATTCCCCGCCACGATAGTGACCACAATGCCTTGATTTTAGAGATGGTATCGTTTTGTCCTATGGATACCCGTGCAAATCAATATCCAATTGGATCTAGGCCACTTTTATCTAATTGCAGGAGGAGAGTTAAATGGGGGGTTCTCTGTAATTCCCAGGAAAATATATCATCCCTTTACGAAACTATCATGAGGTCGCTGATCAATTTAGTTATATTGTTGCCTCCGATATTGCCCGAACAGAAATTGGGGAAAACCATCATGGCTTAGTGTGTGATTTGGCAAACTTTTTTTTCCCTTTAGTAAAAACTAAGAAAAAAGATCCCACAGGCCACCCCTGGTATAATGGTGATTGCCGGAGGGCTAAGAAAGCTCTAGTCTTAGCTATCAAAAATAAAGATCGCCCGATGATAAAAGACAAGCGGATAGCTCATAAAAATGTAATTAACATGGCAAAAAAATGGTGGGTGGTAGACAAATGGGAAAGTTTGAGATCTGCTTTATGCTCTAGGGACATGCGGTCTTTTGGGAATTTAGTCAATACTGGCTCCACAGAGGGCAAGTTGGCAATAGAACCAAATTTGGGGGCAGAAATCTGGAAGATCCATTTTGAAGCCCTCTATACAAGGGAAGAGGAAGAAGCAGGACAAGCTACTAATGAGTGCATTTACCTGCAGTCCCATAATTCCGCTGTCGTTGAAATTTCCCTGAAAGAGATAATGGGTGCACTGAGAAGGGTATCCCCCTCAAAGGCGCCGGGTCTAGATAAGATCCTGGGTGACCTTTTTCGCAACGAACCTAATATCTGGGCCCCTTACCTATGGACCCTGTTTAACGCCATCTTACATGGAATGCCGATTCCCCTGTCATGGTTGGGGGCGAAGATTATCCCAATTTACAAAAAGGGCTCACCACTCCTCCCCGCTAACTATCGTCCAATAAGCCTCATAGATGTCACCCAAAAAATATATGCACGAGTGCTATTGGATCGAATGGAAAGCTGGATGGAGGAGTATTCTATACTCAGTCCCTACCAGGCAGGTTTTAGAGCCAAGATGTCCACAATAGATCAGCTACTCAGGCTGCAACCTCTGTACTGGAAGACAGTGCTCTTGGAGGGAGGCAGCCTCTATCTGATCTTTGTGGACCTAAAATCGGCCTTTGACCTGGTCCATTTTATTAGATTTGGGGGCCCCCCTTACCTCTGTTATCAGATGAAGCGGCTCCACGAAAACAACTATGCCCAAGTTAGGTACGGCAAAAACGGCGAGCTTACTGATCCCATTCCAATAGATAGAGGGGTAAGACAAGGATGTGTCCTGGCCCCGACCCTCTTTTGGTTATTTATCAATGGTCTGGTGGAGGCTCTGAATGCTGGGAGGGACATAGATGCCCCTAGGCTGGCGAACAACAGGGTTCCGGCACTGATGTTCGCCGATGACACCCTCTTATTATCCAAGTCCCCAATGGGAATACAGAGGGCCTTGGATATTTTCCATCTATTTTGTAAAAATAGGGGTTTGGAGATAAACTCACTAAATACAAAATTTATGGTTTTCAATGCAGGTAACACCACGCGACCAAACCCCCTTTTAGATGGGAAACCATTAGAGAAAGTGACTGTTTTCGACTACTTAGGCCTAACACTTACTGATAAAATGGAGTGAAACGCACAAATTAAGAAGGCTAGCTTAAAGCTGGCTCAGACAGCCGGGGGGATAGCAAAGATGTCTAGGAAGTGCACTCACAAAATGGTTGGTCCAGTAATGGAAATTTACAAGGCCCAGGGTAGGGGAGCGGCCTTGTATGGGGCAGAAATCTGGGGCCATCGACCATCCGATCCCCTCTCAAAGAATGAGAACTCTTTTATTAGGCAGCTACTAGGTCTCCCTAAAAGTACACCACTGACGCCACTCCGTATGGACCTTGGGGTTAGCCCAATTGCAGAGGAAGCTGCCCTTAGGCCTCTTCTCCATTGGAGACGTATCTGGAGTACTCCAGAACTTGAGTTCTTTAGAGAAGAGCTAAAGGAGGTCCTAAATTTACAGAGATCTGCCAAAATCCCATGGCTGTCCTATATTAAAAACACCTTGGCTGCTATGAGGATGGGAGATCTATGGGTTAATGCTGAAGCAATTTGCACGATAACTCCCAAGAAGGGCTTGTCAAAGATCTTTAGAGAACTTAAACTTAACCAGATAAAGGCCAACTCCGACACTGGCACATTGACCCTATCCTTTTTAGAGGCCAAAGATCAATATAAGTTAGAACCTGTTCTTGATGTCATACAGCCTCCCCTTGCAAAAAAACTGTATTTACAATTTAGGCACGGTGTATTACCACTGCGTGCCTTTACAAATAAATGGGGAAACACTTTGACTCAGGGCTGTCCGGTCTGTGCAGATAATCCGGAGACGGATCAACATGTACTATTTGTCTGCCCGGCATACAAGAAGGTTAGATACCGATGGCTACAACAGGTATGCCGGAACCTTGGGACAAAGCATTGTGTGGAGGCCTATAGGCTCCTAAAATACGACACCAGTTTGTCCATAATGTATTCAGTCTCCCGATATTTATTCTCTATGTGGTGTGTACGTTTATCCATATTAAAAACTGGATCCATCGAATAATTTTAGCTTTTTATTGTAAATAAAACTTATTAATAATTTTTTAACTCCCTTTTTAAATGTTATAAAATGTCTATTTCTAAGTAGTACCTCTTTTATATCCATATTCAGAATTCTTTTTTTAAATACTGCAATGCACGCGCACTTTATCTTTGTAAGATTTATATGTATAAACTGTGCTGTATTCTTTTCTTTGTGCTTTTATGGCCATAAAGGCCGAAATAAAGAATTTTTTTAATTGAATTCCAGAGGCTATGGAGAAGCATCTGGGGGTGATCTTGAAGGAAGTGGCTTAGGTCTTTCCCAACGAGGCTGGTGGGAAAGGTTTGTGGTAGCCCAGATAGGTCCTGGTGTCGTAAGAAGGGTGTAGGGACTCATGTCCTGTCTCAGCGGAGAAGGAGTGGGAATGGGCTGTGGCCCAAGGTGCCCGAAACCCGGTCCCAGAGCCTGGGTGGTTCCATAAGGGAACACCAGGTGGGGAGCCTAGGCTGTACTGGAAGACCACCCATTGAGGAGGATCCCCTAGTGTCTGGGGAACTGGGGGGGACTGCTGTAACGAGCATCCCACTGGTTCTGGTGTCTGGCAGCACCGCTCCAGTTGGGAGGGTGCATGAGTCCAGAGAAAAGGGTGAGGGAGGGACGCCGTCCCCAGTGGAAGGACCATTGGGTCAGGGGTTGCCAGCTCTGAGGTCAGAGCTCCCCAGGACTGACCCTGGTGAGGCCACTTCTGGCCTGGGGGGTCTTCATGCTCTGTTAGGTGGACAGGTGGCTGGAGACCTGCACCAGGCAGACTCTGGCACAGCTCATGAGGAGTGTGATTCCCTTGGGGGGGGTTGGTGTACTCCCCCGGAGGTCCTGGGTTGCCAGGCACAGGTCCAGCCTATGGGTACAGACCCTGGGTTGTAGGACCAGGCTCAGGGTGTCCCCCCGACCTGTAGGAAGGGGCGACTGCTTACAGTGCCCCTACCAGTTTGTCTTCTGGGGGTGCTGCTCCAGGTGGGAGGGTACAGAGCCCCAGGGTGGAGGACTGGGTTTGGGAGAGCCCACCCCAGTCCCTTGTTCAGCGTCAGGGTACAGACCCTGTGCTGGTGTACCAGTTGCAGGATAGCACCCCTGAACTGGTGGGCGAATTGTGCAGGGCTCCTACCACAGGTGCCCTGACAATTCTAGAAGGGGGTACCGCCCCAGCTGGGAGGGTACAGGGCCCCAGGGAGGAGGACCGGTGTGGGAGAGACCACCCCAGTCCTGTGTCCAGCCTCGGGGTACAGACCTTGGGCTGGTGGACCAGTTGCAGGATAGCACCTCTGAACTGGTGTTGGGAGAGCCCACCCCAGTCCCTTGTTCAGCGACAGGGTACAGACCCTGGGCTGGTGTACGAGTTGCAGGATAGCACCCCTGAACTGGTGGGCAAATTGTGCAGGGCTCCTGCCACAGGTGCCCTGACAATTCTAGAAGGGGGTACCGCCCCAGCTGGGAGGGTACAGAGCCCCAGGGAGGAGGACCGGTGTGGGAGAGACCACCCCAGTCCTGTGTCCAGCCTCGGGGTACAGACCCTGGGCTGGTGGACCAGTTGCAGGATAGCACCTCTGAACTGGTGGGAGAATTGTTCAGAACACCTGCCACAGGTGCCCTGACAATTATGGATTTGAGGGGACTGCTCCTGGTGGGGGGATGCAGAGCCCCGGGGAGGGGGACAGGATGTGGGAGAGCCCACCCCATTCTCCTGTCCAGCCGCAGGGTACAGACCCTGGGCTGGTGGTCCAGTGTCAGAATGTCATACCTGACTTGGCAGGAGGGAGAGTGGAGAAAGGGTGCCAGGCACCTGGGGCTACCACTCTCCACTCTCTGATACCACAGATGTTAAAGAGCCCTGAGAGGCATAGGGCCTGGGTCTCATCACTGACAACTGTCAGTGACCACTGTGGCTTGCTGTCCTAGTGGACAGAGTTGCCCCTGGGAGGGGGAGAGGAGTCACACCCCGGGGGTGGACTGGGCCACACCACTGTGTTGGCAATGTGGGTACTGTCTGCCTGTTGGGACACATCTGTGAGCAAAGTAAGTTTAGGCGCTACACAGATGGGGTCCACAGGTGAGAGGAAGGGTTCCCCATGGGTCAGCTTAGTGGGCCCTGAGAGTATGGATAGAGGGATCCAACTGGTTTCAGGGAGGCATAGAATGGGAATAAACCCCTGCTGTTGCAGGCCAGGTTCCATGTTATATCGCCCAAAGCAGGGAAGCCCATCTAGGTATGAATTAGTCTACCCTGGCTTTAGGCTGGAAGGGGATTATGTTGGAAATGGCCCTTTTTGCAGGGTTATCCCCAAACTTATTGCTTCTTCCTCCTATTTTTTCCTGACCTGCTGTTGTTGGTTTTAGGACTCTGGGCACTTTACCACTGCTATTCAGTGCTAAAGTGCATATGCTCTCTGTGTAAACTGTGTTATGGATTGGTGTTTCCATGATTGGCATATTTGATTGACTAGTCAGCCCCTAGTAAAGTGCACTGAGTGTGCCAGGGCCTGTAAATCAAATGCTACTAGTGGGCCTGCAGCACTGATTGTGCCACTCACATGAGTAGCCCTGAAAAGGTAACTCAGACCTGCCACTGCAGAGTCTGTGGGCAGTTTGTAACTGCCATGTCGACTTGGCAAGTGTACCCACTTGCCAGGCCCTAACCTTCCCTTTTCTTACATATCAGTCACCCCTAAGGTAGGCCCAAGGTACCCTTGTGGGCAGGGTGCAGTGTATATTAAAGGTAGGACATGTACTGGTGTGTGTGACATGTCCTGGTAGTGAATTACAGTGGATTTCGTTTTTCACCATGGAAAGGCTATCTGTCCCATAGGAAAGCATGGAGTTAATTTATAACATCTTATAAATATATCTTCCCATTGGGACCAGATAGGAAAATAAAGTTTAGTATGCCTGAACTCAGAATCTAAAGATGCATCTTTTGGTAAAGGTGATTTTTACATTCTGTGTTTGAAAATACCACTTTTAGAAAGTAGGTATTTTCTTGCTTAGCCATCCTGTGTGCCTCTGCTAGGATGTGTATTGACTGTCTGGCTTTAGAGTGACAGGGGCTGTGGATGTGCCGTGGCTCCAGAGAGTCTAGAGGGGTCAGGGCTGGGCTGAATTGACCTGGGCTGCATTCAGAGTAGTGGGAGGAGTTGTCACTAGCACCTGAATAGGCCCGGTCTGCATTTAGAGTGGTGGGAGGAGATTTCCCTTGCACCTGAATAGGCCCTGTCTGCCTTGGACAATGCTGTCTCCGCCTCCTGCTGGGAAGCTGGGCCAGAGAGGACCAAACTGGTTTGGACTAAGCACATGCACTCTCTGCCTGAGAGGACAAAGGATTTCAGGCTATAAAAAGTGGGGCCCGAACCCCTAAACTTTAGAACTCCTTTGGACCAAGAAGACTGCCAAGAAGAAGAGCTGGAGAAGGTGTGAGGAGGAACTACCACTTTGCTGTGTGCTTTGCTGTGTTGGCCTGCAGTGGCTGCTTCTGTCTTGGGCAGTGAAAGGACTGGACTGAACTTTCTGCAATCTCTTTTTTGTGAGTTTCTCCAAGGGCTTGAGGTAGAGCTTACCCCCTGTTCAAGAAGTCTCAGGAACAGCAAAGACTTCAAGTTCTTCTGCCATCAGCACTGGGGACTGTGGGCCTGATTCACAGAACTAACTTACGTCAAAAACGTAAAGTTAGTACTTTTTGGTATTCACAGAATACACTTACTCATTTTGGTATTCACAGAATGAACTTACTCATTTCGGTATTCACAGAAGTTAGTAGTCCTAACTTTAGGACTCCTAAATGCCTTCTGTGAATACCGAAAGTCTTAAAGTCCTAACTTTACTACTCCTAAACTGAGAAAAATCCTAACTTTAAGACTTTCGGTATTCACAGAAGGCATTTAGGAGTCCTAAAGTTAGGAGTCCTAACTTTACTACTCCTAAACTGAGAAAAATCCTAACTTTAAGACTTTCGGTATTCACAGAAGGCATTTAGGAGTCCTAAAGTTAGGACTACTAACTTCTGTGAATACCGAAATGAGTAAGTTCATTCTGTGAATACCAAAATGATTAAGTGTATTCTGTGAATACCAAAAAGTACTAACTTTACGTTTTTGACGTAAGTTAGTTCTGTGAATCAGGCCCTGTGTGTTTTGTGCTGCAACAGAAGAAAAAGCAACGCAACGCCGTCTACGACACCGCTGCCGACTCCGTGTCCTGAAGGCACCGCAGAGGGCACCACCGCAACGCGGCACCGCGACCCTGGTCTCACCGACGACGCCATCTGACGCTGCCACCGAGCCGCCACTCGCACCGCGACCTGTGGGCACCGCACTCCGCACCGCACCACCTCACTTCATGATGCCGCCTTGGTATCTCCGACACCGCTGCTTCATGCCGAAATCGATGCCGCTGCTTGCACAGTGGTTCGAGGGCACCGCTCATAAAGTTAGACGATGCACCGCCCTCATCCCGCACCGCAGCCTTGGCCTACCGATGCCGGCACCATCGACTCCAGTTTGTCAGCTGACGACAGTGCTTCAGCAACGGCGATGCTGCTGCCTGCACCGTGACCTGCCAGCACCGCGACCCTGGTCTCGCCGACGACACCATCTGACGCCCCCACTGAGCCGCTGCTCGCACTGCGACCTGAGGGCATCGCACGCCGCACCACTGCACTTCGCACCGCAGCACCCGACGCCTGGCGACACCAGCGCTCCTGACTTTAACCGCGCGGAGTTCGATCTGCAACGCGTGTGACTTCAAGGGCCCAACGACTCCTGCACCGACCTCCGGAACCGACGCCTGTGGATGCTGTGCTTTCAGAGCTCAACGAGAGGCCGCCAACGCCCTGCATTTCTAAAGGTACTGTTTTGCAGGTCTTCCCGACACCGTAGTTGGCCCGCGACGCCGCGGTCAGCAAGAACTGTTTGGATTTGTTTGTTCACAACGCCGTGATAGCCCCGGAGGGAGCTATCGACTTCAAGGAACTGTATTTCAAGGTTATTTTGATAACTGAAGATTTCTAAGTACTGTATTGTGGATTTTTATCCTTTTTGGTCTTTTCTTAAGTATATAAAAATATTGGATATTTTTTCTAAACTGTTGTGGTGTCCTTTTGTAGTGCTTACACTGTATTACTGTTGGTTATGTGCAAATGCTTTACACACTGCCTCTAAGATAAGCCTGACTGCTCGTGCCAAGCTACCAAGGGGGTGAGCAGGGGTTATTTTAGGAGTGTAACTCCCTTATCCTGACTAGAAGGAAGGGTCCCTACTTGGACAAGGTGCAAACCATTGCCAACTAGAGACACCCATTGCTAACAGGTGGTTCCTTCTGTTTGACTTTCATATCAAACTGTCGCTTTTGGTCTCGCCTCGTGTGCAGGGACTCACCTTGTCTGCGACCCTGTCTTCCCCCTCCACCATCCGACGATTCCTGAAAGGAACGAGGAGAATGGGGATTAGGAACCTGGAACCACTCAGGTGACTTAATTTTAGAGCGATCACGTAAATCATATCTACGCTCAGAAGTGTCAGGTGGAGGCGAACCAGCACGAGACCTAGGCTTCTGCTGCTGCATATTTTTGTTCCAAGCCTTTTTCGTAAAGACCGGACGACCCTCCTTATCCGGAGGGGTTTATTCTGTACCTGCGTAAATGATCGGACTCCCAAATGATTGCGTCCTAGGGATGTATAAACATCCGCAATAATTATCGGCAACTGCCACTCCCGATCACCGTCCGCCACCGCCGCCAGGCGTTGGCACCCCTGCAAGCAAACCGCTTCACCTTTAATGTTAGCAAGAATCATATCAGAGACAATAGGGAACATGCCCACTAATTTCATCCCCAAATCCAGGGCTGGACCAGCCCCGTGTTCATACTGTACACGTTTTAGAACGCTCAGCAGAACGCTCATGGAGGGGGTGCCAAAGCACAGTGTATACACTGAGGCAAACACCGTCCCCCAGGTGTTGCAGTCTGCTAATGGAGGAATCAGACCACTCAGAAAACACATAGTTAGGATCCTGTGTTTCTCAACAGGACTAGTGTGTGGGAACACAGCATCAAGCTGTTCAATTTCTGGGCTATCCAAAACGGTAGGTCCTCACGATTCTGAGGACGTTTGCCCATCACTGAGTTAATCATGACGGGACTAAAGACAAGACCTCTGCCCTATACTGGTACCGGAGGTGCAGCTCCTGAAGGAGCCACTAAAAAAGAATGAGAAATAAATTGCATGACTCACCTATAAAGCTGAATTACTTGACCATATAGCAAACGAAGGTCCGCTATATTAACATTGAGATAGTTTGGATGCGGTGTGAAACCAGCCAAAACTGTCCAGAAGCCCCATCAATACTTAAGGGGTCCACACGAACAAATGAAACAGGGTGAGGAAGGTCACCATTAAACCAAATAGTATGCTCCCAGGATGTCAGCAGAACTTCAATCATAGCATAAGGACGATACACTGCTGGAGGAGCAGCGACTGTGTAAGCATGGAAAAAATTATCATTAGCATCAACTGCAGGAATATTAACCCAGGAGTAAAACACTTCAAAGCAGAATGCAGGGTCCGCCTTGACCACGAAAATAAAGGTACCCCCGCATTGGGGACCCCATGCTGCGTCAAGTAATGTGCAATCGCCGCCCGGTTATGCACCAGAATAGCGACCGGTTGTGCCAAAAGATATGGAAAATATCAAACCATACGGTAGTGCAAAAATGGGTCCAAAATATCTTTTAAAAGTCAAGCTTGAAAAACCTACAGAAACAGGTGTACCCTACAACTGCAGGAGGCTAAGCCCTCCCACCACGGACGTCTCCAGTGACCGGTTAGAGGGTATTGTGGACAAGCACAAGCGCTACTCAGGGGTCCCGTGAATAAGTACCAGACCAAACGTTGGTGGCGCCATGTTGCAGGGATTCTGCGCAAACACAGAACTATGCGCAGGATTATGGGACCTTAGTATCTAGGGACTGAGTCATCCTACCACCTTAGTACCCACGAGCCCGGGACTGACTAGCTATAGTGTCTCACTTGCCCTCCTACTCACTCACAGAGGAACAAGTGACCCCAGAACACAACACTCCTGACAGGAATCGCGGTTGCAAGACACACCCGTTCGCTCACACTCTTGTACTTGTCCACAATAAGATCTGACAGAGATACAACCAAGTTTAAAATATTTATTTTAACTAACGTGCTCTAATATGCAGTATACGTGCCACAATAAGCAGAAAAATGCATAACACAAATACGGTCAGCATAGCAAGTAGTCCGTAAATCATACAAGGAGCTGTCTTTGTAAAAGACAGTGTAGCCTAACCTCTCTCTCCTTGTATAGAAGCAGGATGATTATATATTAGAAGGTCTTTGGGCGTTATATGCAGACCCCGCACCTCAGTCTATAGATGGTAGATCTACATCATAGGTGCTGTCATGCTCTTCTCCCTGGAAAGGTCCCTCTCTAAGTGTTCGCTACCTATCCGTGTATTCCAATAAGACCAAAGAACGTATTCCCAAACAACAGCTGCATCTGTATGTTATGTCTAGGTGCTAGGGCCTGACCAGAACAGAATAACAAGGGGCATTGTTGTTCAACCTTGTTCACAATGTTCAGACAAAATAACCGGAACCTGCAGAGCATGGAAACAGTGGTAGTTTCTTGTGTGAAAATATCAAAAGAGGCATTTGCTAAATAAATTCATGTAGTAACATGCGCAAAGCAGTGGACAGTCTGCAGTGTGCTCATGCTAACTTAGAGAAGACGACAATGTCCCTATGGGCCATGTGACAACTCCATGCCACTCCTCTCTATGCCACTCCACTCTCTCTACGTGACTCTCCTTTATGCCCCTCCACTCCACACCACTTATCCCACTCCACTCCAATCTACCCCACTTCACTCCAGTCTATCCAAATCCACTTCACTCCTCTCCAATCTAACCCTCTCCACTTATATACAATCCACCTTACTCTACTCCAAACTACCCCACTTCGCTCCATTCTACTACAATCTACCCCAATCTTCCCCATTCCAATCCAATCTATCCAACTCCACTCTGCCCCACTCTACCCCTCCACCCCACTCCAATTCTCCAATCTACCCCACTCCACGCCAATCTACCCCACCCCACTCAATCTACCCAATCTACCCCACTCCACTCCAATCTACCCCACTTCACCCTACCCCAATCTGCCCCACTCCACTACAATCTACATCACGCCACTCCAATCCACTCAATCTACCACATTCTACCCCCTTAACTCCACTCCGATCAACCCCAAACCACCCCACTCCACCCCAATCTAACCCACCCCAGCTCAATCTAAACCTCTCCACTCCAATCAATCCCACTCCACTCCAATCTACCCCACTCCACCCCAATCTACCCCACTCCGATCTATCCCACTGCCAACTACCCCACTCCAATCTTCCTAACCCAATCAACCCCATTCCACTCTAATTTATCCCACTCCACTCCAATCCCCTCCAATCTACCCCACTCCACTTCACTCCAATCTATCCCAATCTATACCACTCCATGCTAATCTACCACACTTCACTCCAATCTGCCCCATTGCAATCCACCATCTACTCCACTCTACCCCACAACACTCTACCCCAATCTACCACACATCACTCCACTCTTCCACAAGCTACCCCACTCCACTCCAATCTAACCCACTCCGCCACATTCCAATATACCCCACCCTACTCCACCCCAACCCGATCTACCACCCTCCAAAATACCCCACCCCACTCCAATCTACCTCATTCCAATCTACCCCATTCCAATCTACCCCACTCCACTCCAATCCACCCCAATCATCCACACTCCACTCCACTCTAACCCACTCCACCCCAAACTACCCCAATCTATCACAATCTACATCAATCCACCTGACTCCACCCCACTCCAATGTACCCTACCCTAACCCACTCCAGTCTACCCCACCCCACTCTAATCTACCCCAGTCCACTTCAATCTACCCCACTCAAACATATCCCAACCTATCTCACTCCACTCCAAGCTACCGCAATCCACTCCAATCTGCCCTACTCCACTTTAATCTGCCCACTCCAAACTCCCACAATCTACCCCACTGCACTCCAAAATCCACTCCTCTATCCCACTCCACTCCAATCTCTCTTACTCCACTCCAATCTACCCTCACGCCAATCTACCACAACCTACCCCACTCCAATCCTCCATTATACCCCACTCCAATCTGCCCCACTCCACTCAATCTATCCAATCTCCTCCATTCCACTCCAATCTACCCAATTTCACTCTACTCCAATCTATCCCACTCCACTCCAATCAACACCACTCCACTCCAATCTACCCAATCTACCCCACTCCACTCCAATCTACTTAGTCTACCCTACTCCACTCCACTCCTACCAATCTATAACAGTCTACCCCATTTAACACCACTCCAATCTACCCCAATCCACCCCAATCTAACCCACTCTACCCAAATCTACCCTCTCCACTCCAATCTACCCCACTTCACTCCAATCCAATCTATCCCACTCCACTCCAATCAACCCACCCCAATATACCCTAATCCAATCTGCTCCACTGAACTCTAATTTACCCCACTCCACTCCATTCCTCTCCAATCTACCCCACTCCACTCCAATCTACCCCAGTCTACAGCTCTCCAATCAACCACAGTCTTTCCCACGTTGTGCCAGTCTACCACACACCAATCCAATCTGCCCCATCGCAATCCACCAAATCTGCTCCACTCTACCCACAACACTCTAACCCAATCTACCCAACTCCACTCTCCCACAATCTACCCCACTCCACTCCAATCTACCCCACTCCAATCTATCTAGCTCCACTCTACCCCAATCTACCCAACCGCTCCATTCTACCCCACTCCACTCCAATGTAACCCACTCCACCCCAATCTACCCCAATCCACCACATTCCAATCTACCTGCCCTAACCCACCCTCACCCCAATCTACCACCCTCCAATCTACCCCACACCTCTCCAATCTACCCCACTTCACTCCAATCTGTCCCAATCTTCCACAATCCACTCTAGCCCACTCCATCCCAAACTATCACAATCTACATCAATCAACCTGACTCCACCCCACTCCAATCTACCCCACCCTAACCCACCCCAATCTATCCCACCCCACTCCAATCTACCCAACTCCACTTCAATCTACCCCACTCCACGCAAACTTATCCCAATCTATCCCACTCCACTCCGATCTACCCAGCCCCCTCTACTCCAGTCCAATCTACCACAATCTACTCCACTCAAATCTACCCAACGCCACTCCACTCCACCAATCTACCCCACTCCACTCCAATCTATCCCACTCCACTCCAAGCTACCCCAATACACTCCAATTTACCCTATTCGACTCTAATCTACCCCACGCCACTCCAATCTACCACAATCTACCCACTCCAAACTCCCACAATCTACCCCTCTCCACTCTAATCTACCCCACTGCACTCCAATCTCCCCTCCACTCTATCCCACTCCATTCCAGTCTATCTTATTCTACTTTAATCTACCCCTGCCCAATCAACCATAATCTACCCCACTCCAATCCCTAATCTACCCCACCCCACTCCAATCTACCACACTCCACTTCACTCTACCCCAATCCACCCCACTGCACTCCTCTCTACCCCACTCCAATCCAATCTCCCCCAATCTATCCCACTCCACTCAAATCTACCCCAGTTCACTGCAATCTAACCCACTCCATCCCAATCTACCCCAATCCACCCATTCCAATCTACCCTACTCCACCCCACTCTATCCCAATCTACACCACTCCACTGTACCCCACCCACTCCAATTTCCCCACTCCAGTCTACCCCACTCCACTCCAATCTACTGCAGTCCACCCCGAAACAGGCCACTCCACCCTACCCGACCTCAGCCCACTCTACCCAACCCCACTCCAATCTACCACAATCCACTCCACTCAAATCTACCCCACTCCATTCCAATCTACCACACTCCCATCCACCCAATAAATCCATTTCACTCCAGTCTACCGCACTCCACTCCAATCTACCCCACTCCACTCCACCCTAATCTAGCCGACTCCACTCCACTCCCATCTTCCCCACTCCACTCCTATGTACCCCACTTCACTTCACTCCAATCTACCCCAATCCACCCCACTCTACTCTACCCCAAACAAACCCACTCAACTCCAATCTACCCCACTCAACTCTAACCCAATCTACCCCACTCCAATCTACACCCAATCTACCCCACTCCACTCCAATCTACCCCAATCCACTCAATCTACCCCACTTCTATCCAATCTACCCCAATCCACACTACCTCACTCCAATCTACCACTCCAATTTAGCCCACTCGCCCACTCTAATTTACCACATCCCAATCTCCCCTTGAATTTTGAACACTCTCACGGCACTTTGCACTGCTCATTTCACCGTAGAGTCACTTACCTCTCTGACCCTTCACCCCTTCAAAGTGCCAATTGCTTTAGTTTTTCTGCAGTGAAATCGCCTTCCCCAAGTTTCATAGAATACTACAGAGGATGGATAGTAGCAGTACCAACTTCCCTAACACAAAGCAAAATTACATGACTAGTGTCAGCAATGTTTGCTTCCTTCACTCGAACAGATACAATGATCAGCAACACTGCAAGATCCCCTGCATATTTGAAAGTAAACACGCCTACTGCTATCCATGTATCACCTATTCTGTGCATTACTAACGCTTATGGACATCTATTTACTAGGTACTTCAGCATGCTCTTTACTCTTTAAATTCAAAGATGCCCTTTCTATATGCCAATTTAACATTTTTACTAAAAATAACACAGAAAAATAACCTATGAGCAACATTTGGTGTTTAAAACTGCAAAGCCCATTTAACAATATTTACATCTCCTAACTACACACAGGCTTAACTTTAACTCAATGTATGAGTGTATATGTTGCTGCTCTTCCTACATGTTGCATTAGAGATAAAAATGAAAACCCAGAATTTCCATTACCAAACCCTCTAGTGTTCATTCTCATTGATCACAATCATTTACCCACATGGATTCGAACTCGTGCTTTGGGCACTCCTCTCTATACCAAATAGGTCATGTAGGTATATCACCAGCTGTTATGGTTCGACCCATGGTGTCGTATTTGGTCAATTAACATGCACGCGCAGGGCCGAGCACCTATGTAAACATCTCCTTCAGTATCCCACAGTATGTGATGCAGGATGGCCACGGTTCATATCATTTTTACTGGAAAGAAATAAGAGCTGTAAAGCACTGGATGTTGGTGAAAGTTACAGGAAACATTAACAATCCATGTGCTCAAACCCTCCTTTCATCTTGAGTCCATTTCAATCTGTTTCAAGGTGTTTGGAATTACTCTCAATCCGAATGGATACTTGTGTGCTACATGCCTGTTTTTTTTTTAAACTTTCCTTAGATTCAAATTCTCTTTCAACTCAAACCATGATCTTTCAGGTCTGGCTTCAAACTGCAACAGCTGTGACTACTCAACCGTTCAGGTGTGAAACGCTGTAAAAATATGATTATTGGTGGAAGTAACACCAGAGGAATTTCACGTCTGGGCCCACGTGACTAAAAGAGCAGCTTGTGGGGTTATCATGTATTAGAAAAGGGGCTGTAAAACACCGACTTGCACATGAATTGTGAGGGTGCTGTTCCAGCACTCGTACATAACATCGGCACACCCCCATGCACATTACAGATGTGATGTTGGATTCACCACATGTTCCCGTTAGAAACCATGCATCAGATCGAGCCCACGGTCAAGGGGCGCAGACAGATTAGACCACCATGTCTACATTTAGAACTAGCCATCCGGGTAGAAGCTTTAAAGAGGGTACTCCTTCCACGGCCTTGCCGGAGTTCCACAGCACAGCATCAGGCACTATGGCTAAGCAGGTTCAGCCCCATAGCCTGGTTCGGGTTAGTGCAGGAAATGAGGGGAATCCAGCCAGCTCATCAGTCTGCCAGCTATTATTGAGCTGGGTCTATGCCGGCCCCAGTTAAATGTGATCAATTTGTTCCAGAGTAATTTGCCAACACCAGGACACATTCAGTCACACCTGGATATTTTCTAAGTTCCCTTTGTTCAAAGCTACAACCTACAAGGGGCAGGATTCTCATTTTTACATCCTGCTGGGTCCAACACAAAGGTCTCACTTAGAGGACCAACAGCCCTTTCTTTATTGAAGTCTCATCCTGACTAGGAGCTATCTGGATCCTGAAACATAAATGCCAATGGAATGGAAGGAAGCAAAGACACTCAGCTTCTTATCCCTTCACAAGTGTGAAGTAAATAGGAGGTCTTGAAGTAGAATGGGTTGAGACACAGTTTAATGAAGCATCCACCCTCTGGAGAGCAACAGTACAACTTCCAGGAGGCACGATCTCCCAAAATAGAGTGACAATGATGGACGGAATCACTCCAGCACCATGAAAGGTGCGACAAAGACAAACAGACTCTCCCAAACCAATCCAGGGATAAGCTGCTGCTCGACGGTCGCCTCGCCTCTGTAGCCAAAGGAAATTCCTCACCGCTGCTGGCACAGTTGCTGCTCTCCTCCAATAATGGTTGGGTTCCCCACCCAACAGCCCCAAATCTCCTCAAGGATGACAAAGATATGTCAAAGGAATACAGATGGTGGCCAGTAGAAGATGATGGCCTGCAAGCACAGGAGAAAAATAAATCCAAAGGTAAGGAAAAGGTGTGGATGCTTCAGTATAACTATCCTTGGATCCTTGCAGTCTTGATCCCATAAATCGTCACCATTATGAAGTAAATAAGCGGTCTTGAAGTAGAATGTGTTGAGACACAGTTTAACCCCTTGAGTGCTTATGACGGAACCACGCCATCATGAGTCACGGGCGGCGTGTGCTCATGACGGCGTGGTTCCGTCATGCCGCTGCCGCTCCGCCCACGCGGGACTAATTCCCCGCCTGTGCGGGCGAATTAATGAGTGGGCGTGGTCATGACGGAACCACGCCGTCATGAGCACATGCCGCCCGTGGAGCCGTCATGAGCACCGAAGCGCCGCGCTCACCCCCTAGCCCCCCGTGCCGCCGCGGAATTCGCGCCGCGGCGAATGTGTTAATGAAGCATCCATCCTCTGGAGAGCAACAGTACAACTCGCATGTAGCAGTCTCCAGAATGTGGAATCATAACAATGCATTTAAAAGAATACAGACACAGTTGGAACATAAACAGTGAGCATGCAAGTAATGGAATAAAGAATGTTACATACATTCTAGTACCACAAAGTGCTTAAGAGAAACTATAATATGTGGGCAGGATTTTGACTTTGTTCAACCCCTGCATGTAGGAAATATGCATGTGCTGTCAGAATGTCACATGTATCTGGAAGAGTAAATACAACAATGATTTAAAAAGCACTTGCTAATTAATTTTTTTCATTTATTTGATAGTGGTACTCGCCTCCAAAGAACCTTACATCACACACAAACGCAGACACAGATAATAAATCAACGAAGTGTGCAAATCAATGTACATGAAATGTTACTAAAACAATAGGGCTACAAGGTGTTGAAGTCACATATCATCCGTACTAGTAAGCATTATACAAAAAGAGTGCTGGCTCTGGAGAAACATAATGGTGTAGTTGGGTATATGTGCACTAATAAGATTACTGCCCAAAGGAACCTATGTCTTGCAATTTGCATGCATCTTCTTGATGTCAGTTCATGAGTAACTGTGCCTTATTAGGAGGACTGTAGGTTATGAACTCCAAGTAACAAAATCATTTCTGTGACAAAAGCAGCAATCCTCTGAACTATCTACGTAAAATGCAAATTTGATCTCTCCACGTTGCAAGTTGTGCTTTGCAGATGGAACATTAGACCTCTAAGCTATGTATTGATGAGTCAAAGCTACAAATAGACAAAACACACATCTCTCCAGTGCATGCAATATTATCGCACGATAATTGCAGGACGTTATTCATGTAAGATAAGTTAACATGTTGGCCCGTATGTGTCCAATTATGTAACCCAGAACAGATTTATTGTTATAGTTGTCCTTGTTGTCAATTTCTTTGATGCAGAGTTTAAAAACAATAAATGTATACGTTGACTGACAGACTCTGCTTTTGATGACTTCTCCTTTCTTGATTCCACCCCATTTCTGCTACCACACCTTGATACCTTGACCCCTAATTTATTGGATCCTACAGTACATTTTTTCATTTCCAGCAAAGGTTCAGGGATGCAGTACCCACCTGATGTCTGCTAGGAAACGTGGACGGTAGGTTGCTTCACCCCCAACTAGAGATAGGCTAACCACTGAAGGTTCGAGTTCTGTTTCAACATGAGGTTCTCTTGGACTCTTGAGCCCAAAAGGAGGTAAGCGTGGATGTGGCTTCAGCCTGCTATCCACGCTCTTCTTACATCATGCTCTAAGAATTAAAAACAAACATTAACCTTTGATGGAAAGCAGGAGAAAAATATATTCATCTAATGGCTGAGCTGTAACAATGAGAATCAAGAAAACCTGGGATCAATCCCAGCTTCCCTGCTAGAGACCGGCCAACTTGGAAAATTCTTGCACCATGTGAGAGAGGAGGTGGGGCCTTAGAGGGGTGGGCACTGGGACTGGTGGCAGGGCATTCAAGCCATCACAGACATGTGTAAGTTGGAGGGACAGCCATAGGTGTGACTTAGGGATTGGGGCAAGGCGCAGAGCCATCTCAGTATGAGCTGCTTTGTCAGATGTGAGAGGGCTTGGACCTGAAGTGGGGGTGGCCACTCCGACCTGGGCCTAAAACACGAAAGGCTTCTGGAGCAAAGCCATCTCCATTTGTGTGTACCGTGGAGGTTGTAAAATCCACAGCGGATTTCAGTGCTTCAAACCCTGTTCAAACTAGCTGGAACCCAACTGAAAGCGGCTCACCAGGTGCTTACCATATGATATCAGCTCTTCATCAGGTGACAACATGAAGTGCGCCAATATCGTGTGGCACACAGTGGCACCGTGTGAGTACATTCGTCCGCTCCTTGACCGAACTGTGTGATTCAAGGCAAATATTTTATTTCACTGTGCTTCAGTTGTCTTTATTATTGAACATCAGAGCACCTTCAGGTTGTTGTTGATTGCACTATAATGTTACTCCATTTATAATAAAAATGTAGGCCCCATGTGGGGTACACATGACAACTGCCCTGCCTCTTAATTCACTAATAGCATTGTCATCAGTGCATTGGGGGAATTAATGTTTTAAATTCATATTTAAAAATAATCACCTATTAAATACCTCTCAATGCAGTGGTTTAATCTGATGTATTCTGGTGAAACACATCCGCATGTTAAAAGAAATGCCTTTTTTTTAATGTGGCGAGACTTCCCCATATTTTTACTTGATGTTTGTTACATGATGCACACGCCAAACATTTTAATGGCTGGGCTCTTGCAGGAGTCTTAGAGCAAAGCCAGACCCTTGCAAGTGGCTCTGGCTCGAGGGTCATTGTTAATTTGTTGGTTCGTTCCCTTCCACCCCAACCCCCTTCCACTCCTCACCCTCTCCTTATGGCTGCGGGAAACAACTCAAGGAAGGGAGGATCCTAGCTCTTGCAGTCTCATAGAACCCCCTGAGGTAAAAGGCACAAAAACCCACCAGCTCCAGGCCAGTCATCGAAGAGCTGAGCGCGTCCTCCTGCTTTTTCATGTTTCCACGCCCTGCCTTTGTCTTTCCATTTCGTGACTGGCCACTGGCGAGTTGTTCCCCACAGGTCGGTGGCAGGACACACTCCCCGTGTCCTCCCTATGCGAGCTGTTTTCATTACATTGCCCTGCGGCTCACAGGGGGTTACGAGAAATGCGGCAGCCAGTTGGCCCACAAAGAACAATAGGATTTCTTTGAAGTGGTGGTGGTTGAATTCTTCATACTGGCTAGCAACACTATAATTCCTTGCAGATTCCGTGTGATTAATGAGAATTACATCTAAGCAGAACATATTGCTGCTGTATGTGTGTTAATGCAGAACATTGCCTTTCTTTGTAGAGGCAATATACTGCTTTGTATTTTTTTATTTTTTTCCTATTGATTTGCTTGTGTTGGTCTTGCAGAAGGGCTAGGTGTGTTGGCACAGGATGAGAGCGCCTTTTACCCGCAGACCATCAGGTACATCTGGCCTGGTTTGGCGGTTATGCCAGGTACTTGCCATCTGGTGACTGCTTATTGGCCACCGCAAATGGCTCTCTTATGTCTGTTAATAGTTGTGCTCTGTTCGCACGAGCTTTAAAAAATAAAAGGGCACACAAAACAGCACAGAGGCATTATAACAATAAGACAAATGTTATGCCGTAAAAAATACTGCATTATTTAAAGTTTGGAAATGTTACAGATGTGTTTGTGTTGTTTTTTAAGTTAAAAGCAAAAGAGAGAGAATTGATGCCGTGATGTCGTTCTCTTGCTGGTCTAAGGCTCTAGATTTACCGAAGCAGGCATGAAATTCTATCTTTAAAAAGGGAGAAGGCCAGGGCAGAACCTGATTAGCAGCACATAGGGAACAACAAAGCCAATAGTCCTCTTTTTTTTGCTATGCTGTACAGCAGCGCGGATGCTTCGCAGTGTGTCTGAAACGAATTTTAAAAAGCGCTGTAACAGCCAGGGCTAATGCACTTTAAAAAAAATCACATTAGCACTGGATGCATCATAGTCCTTTTTTTATTATATTTTTAGCCATGCTGTACAGCAGTTACGTTGCTATACAGCATGGCTACAACTCATTGCCAAAGTTGGCAATGCCCATGCTGTACAGCAGGAACAAAAGGCAATGGCAGAGCCAATAGTCTCAAAGGATACACCTATTGGCTTTATAAATGCTTATTAGGTCTCAGCACAACACCCATGTGATTCTGAGCAAAATTTTCTTTTCTTTTTTTCTGAGCAAATCAGTTAATCTCCCCCATGCGTGAAGAAAAAGAAAGTAATTTGATGAAAAATCCTATACATAAAGAAAGCAATTGTGTCCATGTCTGACTGGTGGCCCCCAGAACTCGGTGTAGCCCCGTCGCCAAGGCAGGCAGTAAATAATTTTGGTATTAGGCTAGATCAGTTCCTGTCTATGAAAGAGCATGTTTCATCTGTTTGCGGCTCCTGTTTCGCTACTATAAGTGCACTGAGGAAAGTGTTTCCTTGGCTTCCATCTTCCGCCGCGAAAACTCTGGTCCAAATCCTAATCATGAGCCGTCTGGACTATGGTAACGCCTTGCTAGTAGCAGCCAATGGCACACTGTTGTTCAAATTACAGGCGGTGCAGAACACGGCTGCACTTTTGGTTTACAACCTTCCTTCACGCTCCTCTTTGGAAGCGTTCTGTCTTTAAGTTATGCAATCTCACCCACAAGCCTCTGAAGGGTAATGGTCCCGCCTACCTACAGAAGACGTTGAGCTATTACTGTCCCACTAGAATGTTTAGATCCAAGGGCAAAGTTTTGCTTAATGTGCCAGTATCCGTACCTCTAGATTCAGTAGCAGATACTTTTCCTACCTCACCCCTTCTGCCTGGAACAAGCTTCAGTGTTATATTTGCTCCTGTTCAGACTTTGCCAAGTTTAATCTCGTGGCTGTTTTAATCAGTCGGCTGGCACTGTGCTAGTGAAGCGCTGAGATATACCTATGGGTATGAGTCGCTGCGTTTTATCAAAGGCTAATATAATAACATGTCCATGTCTAATATATTTGATAGCAGATAACATCTGTTGTCACAACAAAAGCAGATAACATCTGTTGTCACAATAAACATCAATTTCGAAGGAGAAAATGGCTTCTTTGACGTGTGTAGGGCAGCGTAAAACATAGCTACAAACAGCAAGAAGTTCAACAAGGATGAGGGGAAAGAATACAAAATAAAAAAAATAGTACCTCAATCACAGCGCAATCAGCAGAAGGACAGAAATCAAGCTAAAGCAATCGGTACTTGGTCCATGCTCCAGCCAAAAGAAAAGGAAGTGAAGTCAGCATTTGCTGGCCAATTAGAAGGCAGCAAAGAAGAGTGACAATAAAGCCAAGGAATGTTAAGCAATGGATGGACTGCAAGCACCTTGTTGTATATAATATCTTTTGTACAATAGAGCTCATGCAGCACGTGCTGTCGCAGGCGAGACCTTTACAAGGAGATGCAGGCAGTGGATTCAAGGCAAGTTGGGATGGTTAAAAGAAATAGCATACCTACTTTTTTATTACATTCTGTAGGCCTTGGAGGGGACTAGGAGGAGTTTAATTCTCAGCAAACATATTATTACTGTTGAATGGAACTGGCATGCATCTTCAGTGTTTACTGATATAGAATCAGGAGCCTGGATTAGCATATCTCCAGTGGCTGAATTGAGCAGGAATGAATAGGAACAGAGTTCTGCAACTTTCATTTTACTGTTATAAAGTTTAATTACTTTTTACAACCATTTTACCAAGCTGGTTCTTTTCTTTTGAAGTTAAAACGTACCTCTTGTAATTTTACAATTCTGCAAGATAGTCTTTCAAGGGAGTTCATGTGCTTGTGTTACTGATGGACTGATAGGCTTGCAAGCTATAATCTATATGAAAATTAGTGTGAATTTCCAGGTACATGAGATTTCGCACCTGAAGCAAACAGAGCTGCTGGTCACAGTATCAACTATTAACACCATAGAAGCCTTTGAAGATCATAGGTAATTTGCATGTAAGTGGATAGCCTTCATCTGGTTTATTCCAAGAAAGAAGTAAATATTAAAAGTACAGAGGACATTGAGTTTTGGAGAAATTAAAAGGTAATCATAAGTAAGCCCAGGAGCTCTCGATATTTCAAAAATGGGAATGTGTCCGTGGCATATATTTTTGCATTGTGGGCCCCATTTACAAAAAAAAGTACTAAAACTACACCTGTAAATATATGATTTTACATGAGTGCTAATTTTCCACTTTCAGCAATTCATAAATGTTTCCCTGTTATTCCTAGAAAGCTGCTCCAGTTGCAGCTATTGAGGCAAAGGCACAGTTCTGGAAAGGTTTGGGGATTTTCTAGGTATGTCTATGAACTGCAATTGTGCCCTTTCAATTGCACAAGGTGTATGGTTGGTCTTCTGAAATTCCAGCACCCATGTGCAGTGACACATTTGTTTTATTTATATTCTTTCTGCATGAGGAAATTGTATTCCCCTGTGTAGAAACCAATTACCTTACACCCTTTGAAATATAGTGGATGTGCACTCTCCTTCTCACTCGAAAAAAAAAATGTACTCTTGCCTTTGAAAGGAGTAAATCAGTGTTCCACTTATACATCGACTCAAAAATTAAATGTGATCATAATAATGAGGTACAAAATAACATGACTCCAAAAATGTACATGTTTCTATTTGGTTTGTTGGGTTTATAGAGTGGGTAGTGTTTTTTTAGGTTATATATTAATTATTTTACTTGATTAATTTGATATTTTGTATTCAATATTTATTTCTTTAAATGTATAATAAAGTTGTATATTGTTTATTACATTTTGATTTTAGATTATGAAATGTATTAGGGGGTTTATACGTAGCTATTTATTTTTATTTATTTATTTACACTCTTAACAAAGTTTAACATTTTTCAGTACATTTTAATTCTGGCTTGTGGGGTTTCATTGGGGATTGTGTGGATAGTGTTTAAAAAAATGTATACTGAAAATAATTGATTAATTTATTCATTATGGAACTTTTTTATTTGAAACTAATTTTTTTAATTCTTTAATTATGTTTACTTTATAAAAAATATTTCTTTTTTAAACTATTATTATATGTATTTCAGTGGATTGTGTTGTGTATATGTGTTTCTGTGGGTATTGTTATTTTTAAAATGTCTATTATTATTACTTCTTCAAATATGTTACATTTTTAATGTTTGTTTTCAATTTTTTGCATCTATAACTTTTTTTTTGTGGGCCGTGGGGTACATTAGTGGAATGTGCACTTTGAGATATTAAAGCAATCCTTAAATTGTATTTAAATGGAGAATGTAAGTAAATTAGCATACCAGAATTTTTTACTTTTATTTTCTGTTATGTTGGGGGTGTTGAAAGATATTGTATATTTTATAAAAAAAAATATATATATCATTTTAAATTAATTACAATTCGGACATATATGTTTATTTGTATTATTTTGATGTGTTGTACATGGGCCATTTTCCCCAATGTTTGTTAAACTGGAGATAGAATAGCAAATTTGAATCCCACCCCTGTGTGTGCACTTTCTTCTGTAATAGTTTGTTAGACTGAACCTAAATATAATGAATCTGATCCCTGTAATGCATGCACTTTCTTCAGCGTTTGTTAGAAAGAAGTTAAATTAGTAATTGTGTCCCCCTCCAAACAATTTATGAATTTCCTAAGTTTTTTGTATTAACAAATTGTATTTGTTTTTTTATGTTTTAAAAAAAAAATAATTTTGGTAAAGCAACTCTATCTTGGACTTGAAATTTTATTAAGATAGTTTGGGAAAATTGAATTTAAAATTATGTATTTTTTCGCTATTGTATTTATGCTCTTATTTTTCTAGGGGGCTTTTTACATATTTCCAAATTTCATTTTTATTTGTTGAATACAATTTTAATATGTTTTTATATTTTTATAACAATAAATATTATTGGTATGATTACATTCTACAATATAAATTAGGAAGATATATTTTTATTAAGGATTACTTTATTGCACATTTTACATATTGTGCATTTCAGTTTAAGATTAAAATGCATTTATAATTAATTGATGTTTTTAAAGTTACAAGTATTTTTAATGCTTTTAAAGTAATAAAATAATGTCTACATATCATCTGATATGTTACATAAATATTTTTAAATGTGGAAGGTTCTTAAAAAAGAATGCACATTTGATTTAAATTATAATAATGTTAATTACCATGTGTTAGACCTGATACTTGTCAGGTAGTGTTTCCCTAAACTTTTTGCTTTTCCCTCCTGGGTTTTTCTGGTTCTCTTTTAGTGGCCTTAGGTCCCTGGGCACTTTGCCACTGTAAATACAGTGTGAATGTGTGCGAACCCTTCCTACACATGTTAGGAAGTGGTGCTGACACGGTGTTTCAAAACATATGTCAGGTCTGCCATTGCAGACCTGGGTGTGTGCACTTGCACCTATGGTGTTTTAATTATGTGACCAACCTGCCATTGCAGGCCAGTGTATGTGCGTTTGCGCCTTTAGTGATTTCAAACATGTGTCAAACTTGCCATTTCAGGTCTGCATGTGCGCAATTGCACTTATGCTTAGGTTGGCCTTTCTAAATCACAGGCCCATCCTGGGGGTATCTTTCACTACCACTAGATCACCCCTAGTGAAAGTCCTAAGGGGTGAAGAAGGTGGTAGGTGAAAGGCAGGGCAGGTACACCTGTTTGTTCCCTGCCCAGGTAGGGAAGAACACACATGTGTGTTTTCACTACCTATGAGGTTTGCTCTTCCCATAGGTTAACATGGGGCAATGAGTGAAATTACTTCAGGCTGCAATAGTAGATTGCAGTGGATCAGCCTCACCATGTTTCCTATCATTGGATTCACAATGACAAACCCTCTCCTGTGGTAAATGTGGTTTTGTCATTAGGAGCTTAGAAATGCCACGACTAGGAAGTGGGCATTTCTCTGCTTTGAAACTCTTTGTGTCACTTTTAGTTAACTCAAGTCCACACTGGAGGTTGGTGGAGCACATCTGTGAATTCCCCAGCAACAGCTGTAATACTTCGGTATGCAATTGGAACAAAAGAACTCTGCCATTTGAGGGCCTAGCTGGTAGATTGGATGGAGAGTTTTTGACACTAGGGGGTCGATTCCGATTCGGGCCGGAAAAAGCACCGACCGACTCGGATCCGGAAATAATACCGACCGACACGTACCCGTGGCGCCCGACACGCCAAGTACGATGCAAGGCGTGAAAACTCCGACCGACACGTACCGAAACCAAGTCGACCGACCGAGCCGCACGGAAAACAGCAATCCGGCCGGAAAAACACGCGAATTGAACCGACCGACACGCACCCGGAACAAATCCGACCGAAACGTACACGCGAACTCCAAACAGCAAAGTACGATGCAAGGCGCGAAAACCACGAGCGAGTCGGACGGAGGACAAGCCGTACGACCGACACGCATACAAAACCGAGCCGAAGCAACACAAAACACCGCGACCGACGCGTACGCAGCATAGAAAACTGCACAAACACAGCGCGAACGAAACGGAGAACACCGTACGAGACAAATGCAGGGTCCGACTCGGTCACAAGAACGTTTCCAACATACACAAACAGCACAAAGGAAAAAACACCCCAAAAAAAGGCCAAACAAGCAATTACCAAGCCAATAAATACTGGGTGGGGTGGGGACAGAGAACAAAGACACACCCACAATTCCACCTATATAAAGGACACAAATCACAACCATGAGCCTTTGCAAATGCCATTCCACTGCCAGCACCCAAGAGAAAGCAACCACACACCCACAGCTCATCCCTCACACAAGCCACACACCATCAGCACACCAACAAATACCTACCTCACATACACCCAGCAAAACACACACTCACACACCCTCACCTGCACACCAACACACACATCACTCACCATCACCACCCATCACCATGCCCCCCAAGAAGAATCCCAAGTTCCTAGATAGTGAATTGGAAGTCATGGTAGACGAGATCCTCAGGGTAGAGCCACAGCTGTTTGGCACACTGGTCCAACAGACCCCCATCTCCCAGAAAACCAAGATGTGGGAGAGGATCATCAACAGGGTGAACGCACAATCACCATGTCGGTGCACAAAGACCGACATCCAGAACAGGTGGTATGACGTGCGCAGGAGGGTACGGGACCTGCTGAAGAAAGACTACATCAACAGCCAACACACCGGCAGTGGCCCTCCTGCCAAGCCAATATACCTCAGGCCCTAGGAGGAGAAGGTGCGGGCCATCCTTCCGCCAGTGAGCGTATATGGACTAGAGGACATCCCAGAGCCTGGTGAGTACACAACAAATGTACACAATATTCTGCCACAATACACACACACATCACTGTCAAGGGGAGAGTCAAATCATGCACTCATAGCAATTACACAGCAACCAGAACAGAATCATCCCAAAATGTGTATGTCAGTCAGATAAACACAACACATGCCATCAAAAAAGTCACATCCAACTGTGCCAACACATGTACAAACACAACTACAACTACAGCTAGGCAGTGGCACAAATAGAACTAACAAACACATCCACACATGTAGCCACCACAACAACACCAACACACAGTGAAGACCACTCAAAGGAAGAAATCCTGTGTATGCTGGCCAAGTCAGTGTAGCCAATAGCATCATGGGAGTCGCAGTCACACATATTGCCCCCCCCCCCCACAACTGTTCCATCAACACCACCCTGAACCATGCTCACATCACAGGAAGTGGAGAAGGACTCACAAGATGGCTGACACTGGCTACTGCTGTGGGGAGCACAAGGCCCTGCATCAACTGTGCACCAACAAACAGCAGGACACCACTGACTGACATCCTGAGAGACAACTTACACTCCCTGCAATGCAAGCACGTTCCATGGTGGGATATCTGGCTAGCTGGGTGGGTGGGAAGGAGGACTTGCAGCACTGACCATAGTCACAAGCACCTCCCCTCACACACACCCCAACACAAACTCCACAGAACCCACCTGGTAGAATGCAATGCCCCCCATCCTAACACAAGATCCCATGAAGAACCACCACCCTGGGTTATGTTGTGTGAAGCACACAGACACTCTTGGGACCTCTAGCCAAACAACTGCCAGGACAACACTCCCAGCCATCCTGTCAGCACAGCCAGCCCACCCCACAGGGAAGCAGAGTCAAAAGGAAGGAAGCATGGGCATGCTGGGAAGGGGGTGGAGGCAATAGCATGATGGGAGTCGTAGTCACTGATATTGGTCACCCCCACAACTGTCCCATCAACACCACCCTGAACCATGCTCACATCACAGGAAGTGGAGAAGGACTCACAAGATGGCTGACACTGGCTACTGCTGTGGGGAGCACAAGGCCCTGCTGGCAACTGTGCACCAACAAACAGCAGGACACCACTGACTGACATCCTGAGAGACAACTTCCACTCCCTGCAATGCAAGCACGTTCCATGGTGGGATATCTGGCTAGCTGGGTGGGTGGGAAGGGGGACTTGCAGCACTGACCATAGTCACAAGCACCTCCCCTCACACACACCCCAACACAAACTCCACAGAACCCACCTGGTAGAATGCAATGCCCCCATCCTAACACAAGATCCCACAAAGAACCACCACCCTGGGTTATGTTGTGTGACGCACAGGGACACTCTTGGGACCTCTAGCCAAACAACTGCCAGGACAACACTCCCAGCCATCCTGTCAGCACAGCCAGCCCACCCCACAGGGAAGCAGAGTCAAAAGGAAGGAAGCATGGGCATGCTGGGAAGGGGGTGGAGGCAATAGCATGATGGGAGTCGTAGTCACTGATATTGGTCACCCCCACAACTGTCCCATCAACACCACCCTGAACCATGCTCACATCACAGGAAGTGGAGAAGGGCTCACAAGATGGCTGACACTGGCTACTGCTGTGGGGAGCACAAGGCCCTGCTGGCAACTGTGCACCAACAAACAGCAGGACACCACTGACTGACATCCTGAGAGACAACTTCCACTCCCTGCAATGCAAGCACGTTCCATGGTGGGATATCTGGCTAGCTGGGTGGGTGGGAAGGGGGACTTGCAGCACTGACCATAGTCACAAGCACCTCCCCACACACACACCCCAACACAAACTCCACAGAACCCACCTGGTAGAATGCAATGCCCCCCATCCTAACACAAGATCCCACAAAGAACCACCACCCTGGGTTATGTTGTGTGAAGCACAGGGACACTCTTGGGACCTCTAGCCAAACAACTGCCAGGACAACACTCCCAGCCATCCTGTCAGCACAGCCAGCCCACCCCACAGGGAAGCAGAGTCAAAAGGAAGGAAGCATGGGCATGCTGGGAAGGGGGGTGGAGGCAATAGCATGATGGGAGTCGTAGTCACTGATATTGGTCACCCCCACAACTGTCCCATCAACACCACCCTGAACCATGCTCACATCACAGGAAGTGGAGAAGGACTCACAAGATGGCTGACACTGGCTACTGCTGTGGGAGCACAAGGCCCTGCTGGCAATTGTGCCCCAACAAACAGCAGGACACCACTGACTGACATCCTGAGAGACAACTTACACTCCCTGCAACGCAAGCACGTTCCATGGTGGGATAACTGACTGGCTGGGTGGGTGGGAAGGAGGGCCGGCTGTCAACCAAACACAACCAATGCAGACCATGTTCACACCCCAGAAAATACATAGAAATGCCCAAATAATGCAGGACAATGTGCCACACCAATATCAACCCCTGACTGTGATGACTTAGGACAATGCAATGTACAGGCCCGCACCCAGAGGCACAGTCACAACTGTATTGTGTGTCAACCATTGATGCCTGCAGAAACATAACATACATTGTTTGTGTCTCCCAAAAACAGGTGATGATGGGGACACAGCAGCAGACGCTGAGGAGTCCCAGTCCCAGGCTCAAGAGGATGCCGAGCTCACTGGCGTCGTACAGCCTCTGTCCTCCTCGGACGATGAAGAACAACCTGGCACATCCGGTGCAAGTCAACATGCAGCACCAGCAGTACCACCAGCAGCAGCACCAGCAGGACCACCAGCTGCACCCCTGCACCCACCCCTCCAACGACTGTCACCACGAATACCATCCCTGCCGACATGGACAGAACAAGGAGCAACACCAGCACAGGGACCCTGGACCAACCTGGGGCCATGGACACCACCACCACCACCAACCCCCAAGGTGGACCAGGGTTATCTGTGCGTGCCACTGCACACACTGCACATGTCAGCAGGGGTGGTGGGAGGGGTGGGAGACAGAGGTCGCTGCTTGCAGACGTTGCTGGTGTGCATGATGACCCACAACTGGTACGCATAGCTGATGCATACCAGTCCAGCACCGGAGAGCTCAGCCAGGTAGTGGGGCTCCTCAGAGACATGAAACAGCAGCAGGCTGCCCATCATGCCCACTTGGACTCCCACATGTCCCACGTGGAGTCACACATGTCCCGTGTGGACTCACACATGTCCCGCGTGGAGTCCAAGTGGGATGCACTGCATGAGATGACGGCGGTGCACAGGGACATTTTACAATGCCTCCGCCAGATGAACAGCAACCAGTCCACACCTCCCTGTGTGCCAACAACATCTGGTGCCGAACAAACTGCAACTGCCACAGGGAGGGAGGAGGACTCTGGCGGAGAGTCCCCTGCACCGCAGCAGCCTGTACTTGAGGGGCCCCCCCAAGAAGAGGGGTCGTCCGAGGAGGGAAAAGTGAGAGGCCGATGGCCAAGCGCAACTCCCAGGAAGCCTGAACCTGTTCTGGATGTTCGCCTTTGTGCACAGACTGTTCACCCTGTTGACGGCAACACTACTCCCACACATTGCATGGGGAGTACAAGTTGGACCAATGTGTCAGACAACTGTGGCCCGATACTGGGGATCCTGTCTACCAGGACTTTCAATTCACCTAGGAACTTGGGATTGCAAGATTTATGTACAGCACTACCCATCCTATGCACTATTAACACAAATGTATCACAATAAACACACTAATATACCATACTTGCCTCTGTCGTGATTCCAACGTGGGTGCTGTTATGGGGATGATGAACTGCAAAATTACACTGTGTATGCGAACTGCAACAGCAAGGACAACACAGGCATGTGAGTACAGGCAACGTGACACACATGAGGGAGACACACCACCAGGGCTACACAACACATACACACCTAGGCCATCTGACTCATTGCCTACACTGATGTTGCCAGGGAAGACGGTGCAATGCACAGACACCACACCCATTCCCAATTGTAGTCAAGTAGCCCACAGGTGCAGTAAGCAAATGGCAGTCAAATGTGTGACCACAGACAACGCACATCACAAAGTGAAGCACAGGTTTATTACACAGTTGCAACATGTCGTAACCACTACAGATGCAAGGTAATCCCACCTGGCAGCGGGCACACAGTCAACAACTGTAGACGGAAGGAAGTCCATGGGTGTGGCGCACATCACCTGTAGGGACACAACAGCTACCAGCCTGGATGTGCAATCACGTTGTCGGTGGACACAGTTGACCAAACGAATCTGAAAGTACCCTGTGAAGGACAGAAATGACACACAGTCAAAAGCAATGGAGTACAGGACAGAACAGCAAAACTCATGCACAATACATGTTACAAGATACCCACCCAGAACCAAGTTAGCATGTCAACACTGTTGGGGAGTACAGCCCACCTGTTAGCACACATCGCAACACACATCCAGTCAAGTAGCCCATGGACACACTCCAACAGCACCAGAGCACCACCCACACATCATGCCAACTCACATCATTGACATGACACCTCAGGATACTCACATTCAGCTAAAGAAGTTGGTGATGAGCTGTGTGCGGACATCACCATCATCATCATCATCATCATCATCGTCACTGGCATCGTGGTCCAGGCCAGGATCCTCCACAGGTGGCGGATGTTGGTCATTGTCATCCTGGATGAGAGGCAACTCCTTCCGCACTGCCAGGTTGTGGAGCATGCAGCAGACGATGATAATCTTGCACACTTTTGCAGGGGCATACGGGAGGGACCCTCCGGTCTTGTCCAGGCAGCGGAAGCGGCTCTTCAGGAGACCAAATGTCCGCTCAATCACTCTCCTGGTCCGACCATGTGCCTCATTGTAGCGCATCTGGGCTGGTGTCACAGGGTTCCTGAGGGGTGTCAGCAACCACGGCATGTTGGGGTATCCCGAGTCACCTACGGACAGACAAGTGCACATTAGCTGACTTGGAAAAGTGGGCGGAATACTACAGATCAGATCACACACAATGGCACAAAGTCAGTACACACCGACAAGCCAGGCACGCTGGTTCTGCATCTGTGCCATCATCCTGGGGATGCGACTACTCCTCATCACAAAGGCATCGTGTGCTGAACCAGGGAAACGGGCACACACGTGTGTGATGGTCATGTCTGCAAGACACACCACCAGTGCATTGACCGAGTGGTAGTGCTTGCGGTTCCTGTAGGCCTGCTCCTGGGCCTGTGGTGGTACCAAAGCCACATGTGTCCCATCAATGGAGCCAATGACATGCGGCATCCTCCCCAGGGCATAAAAGTCACTCTTCACGTCAGTGAGTCAGTCGCAGTCTAGGGAAATAGATGTACCGGTTCAGGAAGAGCAACATTGCCGCCAAAACATCGCGGAGCACACGGCTCAACATGGTCTGTGACATCCCACCAGCAGTCGCCACAGTATGTTGGAAGGTACCGGTGGCAACGAAGTGTAGGGCTGCCATCACCTTCACCTTGGGGGTCAGCGCTGTAGGATACGGCCGGCCAGGCTGCAAATGTGGGGACAACTGCACTGCCAAATCCTCAATCAGCTGCCTGGTGAAGCGGTACCGTCGGATGCTGTCCCGTTCCACCATTGTTGCCAGGTCTGGGAATGGTCGATGGACAGCAGGAGCCCTGCAGTGCAGAGGAGAAGTAAGCAAGATTGTCAGTCACCCCACATATGCGGCATTGAACACACTCAAGATCCCAACATACATAATTATGAGGCACAACTACATGAAGTGTACAGTACCGGAAGGACATGTATGGTACATACATGGCCAACATCTGTCAACACGGTCCAACAGGTGGCATCAATTAGTCCCAGGTTGGCCCATTGGATATCATGAGGCCGTGTCACAGTTCCCATCTCCTGCTGCCGTGTCACAATAACCCCCACAGTGACATGTGAGGACAGATGTGCCCCAGGCACCACAGCTCAACGACAGGTACATTCCCAGGGACCCTGTAATGCCACATGGACACTGGCATTACATGGAGTATCATGTATACACCACAGCAAAACAACCATGACCCCCACAGGTAGTGGCCCCACTTGCCACGGCAGGACAGACATGGACGTCTGTGACACACACACACACAACATCAAAGTCCATGCACACACAACGTGGATGTGGAGACTGTCTCCCATTGTGCACATGAAATCAGAGACATTGTAAACACTACATGCACAAAGACTGTGGAGGACCATCACTATTGTGCCACTGGGACACCCTGGCTCAAACATACCATCCCACATGGGACTCACGGGGTATGTGACATGACATACACATACACCACCGTGAAATGTGACCATGGCACATGCACAGATATGAACAGTTGCACATCACAGTGGTCATGTACACGTAACACCCAGGATCCTGTCCCCATGAACACGTGCACAGCCTGGGGGTGGCTGCCCACAGGTGACACCCCCAGGACAACATGTACACCAACATACACACAATAGGAAATGCAGCCTTACATGCCTTATGATAAAGTTTGGACAGGCTGTCATGATGTAGGTGTGCCCCTCACTCCCTGGGAGCTATCTGTGGCTGGCATATGTCCATCTGAGACAGGCATGCTGACATATGCCAGTCACATGTACAGTGATGCGTTGTACTGCAATGGACCGATCGGTGCCTCCGGCCGGCCCATTGCATTCAATGTGTGCGGGTACGCGTTGTACCCCTGTGCGCGTTGTACTGCAATGGACCGATCGGTGCCTCCGGCCGGCCCATTGCATTCAATGTGTGCGGGTACGCGTTGTACCCCTGTGCGCGTTGTACTGCAATGGACCGATCGGTGCCTCCGGCCGGCCCATTGCAGTCAATGTGTGCGGGTACGCGTTGTACCCCTGTACGCGTTGTACCGCAATGGACCGATCGGTGCGCACCCATTGACAATGGGCTTGCCTGGCAACGGACGCGTTTCGAATTTCGAACGAGTCGGTTGCTGTAAATTCAGTTGGTCACCCACAACAATGTTGCAAAATCATGTATGTCATGAAGTTGAAGATTTGAAGGATGCTGTGGGCGTGTTTTGGTGCTGCTATTCCATGGATTGGCCAGATTCAGAAGATGCAAACGACTTGGACCTATCACTTTGGACACAAGGGACAGTATCTGCCTCTCCAGCACATATATATTGCTGGCTGTTCCCCTGAGAGCTCACTTGCCTGCACTACATGCTCCAGGACGACATCTGCCACTGCACTGCTGCTGTCTCTGCCCCTCTGGACCCTGCAATGGCACGTACTGTGGAGAGAGCCCCAGCCTTCAGCCTTGAAGAGAACCAGGCCCTGCTGGACAGCCTACTTCCACAGTACAGCAAGCTGTATGGGACACCAGGGGAGCAGGTGAGTGTTCTGTGCACTGCCTTTCTGAATGTGCATTTGGTGTGACTAGCAAGGCTGAAAGTCTGCACGCCACTGGCTAGCAGGCTCACTGAGTAGTTGTCACCCCCCATAGTGTGTAGTGACTTGCACTGGACAGGTATGGTGCAGTGACAGTGCATTTGAACATGGTTTTACTTCCCATGCAATGATACCATGTAGTGACGTCTGGCAAACTGTCCATGGGCAGCTTTGCACTGCCTGTGTACATCATGTGCCCCTGTGATTGAGACATGTATATACAACTGTGTCATGCACGGATATGTTGCATGTGTGGTAATGGCCTTTTCACTTTGTCATCCTGACAGGTTAATGCCCATCGGAAGCAGGAAATCTGGAAGGACATCGTCCGGGCCGTCCGGTCCGTGGGGGTCTACAAGCGCCGGATCCGCAACTGCCAGAAGAGGTGGCAGGACCTTCGGGGCTGGACCCGGAGGATTGCACGGGTCCAGCTGAAGCTGTCGCCTCCTCGCAGGAGGGGCGGAACACGGACCCTGACCCCCACATGCTCCAGATCCTGGCGGTGGTGTTTCCAGACCTGGATGGGCAGCTGAAGGCCAGACAGCAGCAAGGAGGGGGTGAGTCAAAGACTGCACTGTGAACTCTGTATTACATGCTTTGTGCCCTCCTCTGGCCTGGTTCAACTGCCACAGTGCAGCAGTCATGTTGTCCAGGAGCCATGTCCCTCTATTGTGCACTGCCCACTGCTCATCTGATACCCAGGTGTGGCCCTTACATTCAGGGAATTGTGTCACATTGGGACTGTGTCCTTGCAGTTTGCTTCACTAAAGGTGGGGGACAGCATCTGTTTCCCTAACTCTGTTGTGGGCATCATGGGTGGGTCCATTGTTCACACAACGCCTGGGTTTGGACATGTGATCTGCGTGTTGCTTTGATATGCGGTCCACTTGCTGAGCTGAGCCACCACATGTGCCTGGGGTATGTGGCACACGCCCATGCAGCGGGTGGGAACAATGTTTGGGCCCCAGGAGTGTGCAGATTACGTGTGTCACACATACATAGCCAGCTATCCACTGTCCAGGGCACATCCCTCATTCATGTGGAGCAGGACAGTCATGCCTACTCCAGGCCATGCAATGCACTCTGTACTCCCACTCCCGTGTATCAGCTGACACATTGTGCACAGTGATTTGACCCCTCAGGTGTCTGCCTCTGTGTCAGTGTGCTGTGGATTAGTTGCCAGGACTGCTGGGGTGTTTCTTGGTAGGGGCTCAGCATGCCCCTGGAGATGTGACCATAGGAGACGATACTTGTGTGTCACACAGGTGTTTGATCAGCTGCCCGTGCAGACTGGGGTATGCGAATGTGAAGTTCAGGCAGCTGTTCCCCATTCACAGCAAATTGTGAGGGGCTCAGGTTCAGAGGGTAGTGTCACAGGTCTCCCATATGTCCAATAGGTGTGACCTGGACAGATGAGGGTTAAGATGATGTGTTGTGTGGGGGATGTACATGTGCACTTGTGCAGCTCCAGGACTTGCATTCCCCATGACCTACTATTGTGACACAGTGCATAGTGTTGTTGTCTGGCTGCCAAGTCATACATCACTGAGACAGTGATGTATGACTTAGCAGTCATGCCTCTGCCATGGCATGTGTCAACTTATTGGTGGTCCTGCAGGGGAGTGACATGTGCTACATGCACACCATTGTGGCGATGGCTATCAGGACATGGGTGCATCATGGTGTCTGTCGCTGGTATGCATCACATGCATTTCCTATTTGACTCTGGGCATCCCTTTCATCCGGAAACCTGTACTGACTCAGTGGCAAGAGCTGTGATGTGTGCATGTCCACATGCCACACCGTGTCCTCTGCACTGTCCAACTACTGTGTACTTGGTGCATGTGTCCACACTGGGGTGTTGCAATCCAACAGACACCAGACAGATGGGTGCAAGGCCATGTGGGATGTGAGTGCCATGCTTGGCATCAGACTGACAATTGGCTTCTCCTGTTCAGTTCGGGCACTTTTAGCAATGTACAACTAATGATGCCAGGGCTTGCTCTGTAATGTGCTGTGCTCACAGTGGTGTGTGCGTTTGGTGCAGGTGACTGATGTCTGTCTGTTTCCCCATTGTTTGCAGATACATCCACGGCCACGGAAGGGGACAGCTCCACGGACCAGGAGGAGCCAGAGAGCCAGACTGGGTCAGCAGCCGAGGAGTGGTCGGAGGGACCCAGTGGCACGGAGGGCGAGGGGAGCCACACCGAGGAGTCCTCAGCACCATCCACCTCAGCTGAGGACCAGAGCAACTCGGAGGATGACTCCCTTGTGGAGGCGGGTGTCAGCAGCCACCACACCCCAGCTAGTGTTGCTGTCCCCGCCACCACCAGCACCACCACCGCCCTCCCATCGGCTCCCATTCCCCAGGTCCGTGGAGGCTCCCATGTTCGGGAGCGTGTCTCCTTTGGGCCAGGCACCGCACCCCCTGCCCCTGTGTCCCCTGCTGCCCTGAGTGAGGAGTCTGTGTACCTCCTTCGCCAGCTCCATGTAGGGCAGACAGCCATGCTGAGTGTCCTCCATGCGCACACCACACTGTTGACTCAGCTGGTGTCGTTCATGGAGGGCATCTCATCGGGCATGTCTGACCTACAGAGGGGCAACAGGTCCATGGACTCCTCCCTGACGGCAGCAGTGTCCCTCCTCAGACAGTCCCTCACCCTCCTGCCTCTGCTCCATCCACACTCCCCAGCACCTTACCCGTCCCAAGCACACACACACCGGCACAGGCACACACCAGCACACACACGTCCAGCACACAGACACACACGCCACAAACTAAACGCACACGCACGCACAGTCAGGGGACTGAAACCAGACTCACAGGGGATGGGGCCCTGGTACACACACACGCATCCACGGGCACTGCGCAGTCCTCAGTTGCCTCTCCCTCCAAAGCACCCTCCCTTGCCTCACCTGCAACCCCAAAGACCCAGCGCCTCTTCCTCAGTGACCTCGGCCTCTTCCCCTCCGATCCAGCTGCCCCAGCATCCAGGGGGAAGAGGAAGCCCCCCACACGGAGCAGAGTGCCCCTCGCCCCCGGACACCCTCCCCCAGGCGCAGACAGACTGAGGCCCCCACCCGCAAGTCCCCCGGAGTGCTAAGAGCAAGACCCCGCCGCCGCCCTGCAGCTCAAGCACCAGGTCTCCTTCCTCCATCCCTCAGGCCCCCACTCCACAGGTGCCCCCACCACACCCTGCCCCAGGTTCCCCCACCCACAGATATACCATCCCCAAGAGGCTCCGGCCTTCTCCCCCTGCCACTTGCTCTCCCGGAACCACACCCCCGCTGCGCTTGTCTGTGCCACTGATGTGGTGAGGGTGTCCTCCCCTCTGTCCAGCCCACCTTGCCTGTTCCCCATTCTCCTCCCCTGGTGGTAGGCACTGCAGTGTGAGTCCACTACCACCCTGTCTGACTTGGGCACTGCAGTGGCGGACCTGTCCACTCCATCTGCAGGGTCCACTGCAGTCGTGCCGGCACCCACAACATCTGAGCCATGCCCCCCAGTTGTGCCGGCACACACCATGTCAGACACCTCCACTGCAGTTGTCAGTGGCTCTCCAGCACCCACCACCCCTTCCCTGCTTCCTCCTGGTGAGCCCTGATCCTGTCCCTGCGGTGCCTGGCCTACCCCCCGGTTGCCCCTCCTAGTGGATTGTCCCTGGTTCTGTGCAGGCATGTGTAGGGTGGCATCTGCCACTGTCACCCACTTGTGACTTTGTTGATGGACTGGCCATTGGCCTTTGTTTATGTTCTACCGGACTTCTACTTTTAATGCCACATATGCTGAATAAAGCAACTTTCTGTTCTCTAGTGCTTTTGCTTCTGATGTACATGATGTTGATGATGCTAACCATGCCCTTGCTGCAGTGATGGTGATATTTGGTCTCATGATAATGAAGTGTTACTGTGCAGGAACCCATGTGGTCCAGGGGGAATGTGTCCTATCCTGTGGTGTATCCATGTCATCCATAGCACCATCTGAGGGTGTCATGTGTTCAGTATTTGGCAATGGGATTTCCTACTTAGATTGGCAATTTCACATCTGTGGCTTCCACCCCTGCACATCTGTTGTGCCTGCCATTGTTCAATTCGTCTACTTCCCTGACCGTGTGGCAATCTCCACTGGACATGCAGGTTTGGGCATCAAGGGGGAAGGACTCATCCGTGTTGTCAGTGCAACATTGCTATACAAGTGTGTTGGATCTGTGCTGATGATTCCGTTGGCACTTCCATGACCAGGCTGATGTGACGGGAGCCCTCATTTGGTGCTAATTGTTGATTGTGTGACCAAGTGCTCAGCTGACATGGTGGGGCCCTACTGAGGCAACATATGGCACAGCTTTCCTCACACAGGAGTGGAGTCCCCTCATGGCAGTGTGTACTCCTGTGACATTGCCTGCGCCCAAGGTGTGTGTTGTATGTGCATGTCTGTGTGTTCACTTCCGTTTAGCTGTGCATGCTGTGATCCCTAGTGTTGTACCTGTTTGTGATGCTAGCTGAGTTGAGCTATGTTCCCCCAAAGTATTCGCCCTGGGTTCTCTGTGATGTGGGTGCATGGCACATTACTGGTAATCAGGGTGTCACCCATAGGTGTGCTTGCTGTCAGGGCTGAGTTTGTGTGCAGACGCAGCTGGGTCACAGTCAGGTTTCCCCTTGGCACTTGTTGTTTGCCCCTGTCATGTGATTTCCAGTTTGTGTTATCTTTCAGTGATTGTGACATGTTGTGTGTGTGACTGCTGGCACTCCTCAGGGTCCGGGCTGCAATGTTGGTTGTTGTCTATGTGTGTTCTTTGTGGGTGACCTTGGCTTCTTCATTGGTGTGTGACTGTGGCTGTGATCCCATTGGTTGGTGTGGTATTGCCGTCATGTCCATGTACGGCGTAGTGTGCAGTGTGTCAGACATTCAGGAGTCTTGTTGAGTGTCCATGTGTGATGTGTTTCTGCACCTTGGTTCCCACCCACCACCCTGGAATAGTCATGGGTGCATGTGCAATGTCACCAGTGCATGTGTGCTTCACTGCTGCACATTGTTGGAGGTCGAGGGGTGTGGTGTTGAGTGTGTGCAGATGAGAGTTGTTGCCCGGCTAGGCCCCTGCCTCCATGTTGGCCTTGGCTCACTGGCCATGCTGTTTGATTTGTGCTTGTGTAGGTGTGATGGTAGTTTGTTGCTCAGGACACATGACTGTGGTTCACAGTGTGAACCACATTTAGCTTTGTCATCACAGTGGGATTGTACTGCAGCCCAGGGTCACCACATTGTGGGGGCCCTGGGGGTGGTGCTGTGGTATGTCTGTGTCTTGCTGTGTCAGTTGCTGTCCCTACGTGCCTGTGTGACATGTGTGATTTGTGCTCACTCTCATCTGACAATGCCTGCTTGCCCACATAGGGAATTTGGATCCATGAGTTACCTTTGTGTGGCACTGTATGCACATCTGTATGATTGGTATTCATGTCTCCTCATGTGTTGTGTGGTTGCCTGGGGACACTGGCACCCCCACCCTCACCTGTTGTGTATGATGTGCAGGGTGGGTCTGCCTGTTTGTGTTTGTGCATCTGCACCACTGCATTGGCATATCTTGGGTGTGCCATTGGCTGTATGTAGTTTGGTGGGTTTCCCCTGCTGTCCCTGGGACTTCTAGGTCATCGGTCAGCACAATGATCATGGTTTGTGTGTCCCATTGCTGCCATGGTATGGTATCTGTTCACCTCACATCTGCAGTCTCCACAGGGTATCTGCATGTGTGTGCCCATTGGTGCAAATATGTGGGTCTGCATTCTGATGGTCACTTCTGTCATTGTGTCATTGATGATTGTTAACGGTGTTAGCCCCCATGGGTGTTGTTTGTCTGCACATGGCCAAAGTTATGTCTTATTTGCACTGCAGGATTTGGCTCCCCCAATTTATGTTGCAATGGGACACATACACTACTTTGCCACTGATGTGTTTGTTGTTCTGTGACCAGGAATCATCCATGCAGTTTGGCAGTTGCACCTCTTTCTTTGTCAACACTTACCTTTTGGTCACTGTGATGATGGGGGTTTGGACCCCATTGCCACAATGTTCAAATTGTGCTTCAGCTATGGACCCCACACTTACATTTTGGTCACTGTGATGATGGGGGTTTGGACCCCATTGCCACAATGTTCAAAATGTGCTTCAGCTATGGACCCCACACTTACATTTTGGTCACTGTGATGATGGGGGTTTGGACCCCATTGCCACAATGTTCAAAATGTGCTTCAGCTATGGACCCCACACTTACATTTTGGTCACTGTGATGATGGGGGTTTGGACCCCATTGCCACAATGTTCAAAATGTGCTTCAGCTATGGACCCCACACTTACATTTTGGTCACTGTGATGATGGGGGTTTGGACCCCATTGCCACAATGTTCAAAATGTGCTTCAGCTATGGACCCCACACTTACATTTTGGTCACTGTGATGATGGGGGTTTGGACCCCATTGCCACAATGTTCAAAATGTGCTTCAGCTATGGACCCCACACTGACATTTTGGTCACTGTGATGATGGGGGTTTGGACCCCATTGCCACAATGTTCAAAATGTGCTTCAGCTATGGACCCCACACTTACATTTTGGTCACTGTGATGATGGGGGTTTGGACCCCATTGCCACAATGTTCAAAATGTGCTGCAGCTATGGACCCCACACTTACCTTTTGGTCACTGTGATGATGGGGGTTTGGACCCCATTGCCACAATGGTCATGGCCTGCTTGCATTGTGTGGGCCACACACATATATGTGTGGCACATGTGCTAGGGGGTCACATTGTATGTTCAAAGTCATGTTCGGTGTTGTAGGCATTTGACACAGTCTACACACGCTTGTCATGGTGTTGGGGGATGTCTTCTTCTTGCATTCCCTAGGTTGTGGTGTGCTGGTTGTGTCATGCATTGTCCATCCTATGAGTGGGGGTGGTAGTAGTGGTAGGCATCCTGCCCCCCTGGGTGAGGGTGGTAGTAGTGGGAGGCATCCAGCCCCCCTGGGTGAGGGTGGTAGTAGTGGTAGGCATCCAGCCCCCTGGCTAAGGGTGGTGGTAGGCATCCAGCCCCCCTGGGTGAGGGTGGTAGTAGTGGTAGGCATCCAGCCCCCTGGCTAAGGGTGGTAGTAGTGGTAGGCATCCTGCCCCCCTGGGTGAGGGTGGTAGTAGTGGTAGGCATCCAGACCCCCTGGCTAAGGGTGGTAGTAGTGGTAGGCATCCTGCCCCCCTGGGTGAGGGTGGTAGTAGTGGTAGGCATCCAGACCCCCTGGCTAAGGGTGGTAGTAGTGGTAGGCATCCTGCCCCCGGGGTGAGGGTGGTAGTAGTGGTAGGCATCCAGACCCCCTGGCTAAGGGTGGTAGTAGTGGTAGGCATCCTGCCCCCTGGGTGAGGGTGGTAGTAGTGGTAGGCATCCAGACCCCCTGGCTAAGGGTGGTAGTAGTGGTAGGCATCCTGCCCCCTGGGTGAGGGTGGTAGTAGTGGTAGGCATCAAGCCCCCTGGCTAAGGGTGGTGGTAGGCATCCAGCCCCCCTGGGTGAGGGTGGTAGTAGTGGTAGGCATCCAGCCCCCCTGGCTAAGGGTGGTAGTAGTGGTAGGCATCCTGCCCCCCTGGGTGAGGGTGGTAGTAGTGGTAGGCATCCAGCCCCCTGGCTAAGGGTGGTGGTAGGCATCCAGCCCCCTGGGTGAGGGTGGTAGTAGTGGTAGGCATCCAGCCCCCCTGGCTAAGGGTGGTAGTAGTGGTAGGCATCCTGCCCCCCTGGGTGAGGGTGGTAGTAGTGGTAGGCATCCAGACCCCCTGGCTAAGGGTGGTAGTAGTGGTAGGCATCCTGCCCCCCTGGGTGAGGGTGGTAGTAGTGGTAGGCATCCAGCCCCCTGGCTAAGGGTGGTAGTAGTGGTAGGCATCCAGCCCCCCTGGCTAAGGGTGGTAGTAGTGGTAGGCATCCTGCCCCCCTGGGTGAGGGTGGTAGTAGTGGTAGGCATCCAGCCCCCCTGGCTAAGGGTGGTAGTAGTGGTAGGCATCCTGCCCCCCTGGGTGAGGGTGGTAGTAGTGGTAGGCATCCAGACCCCCCTGGCTAAGGGTGGTAGTAGTGGTAGGCATCCTGCCCCCCTGGGTGAGGGTGGTAGTAGTGATAGGCATCCAGACCCCCTGGCTAAGGGTGGTAGTAGTGGTAGGCATCCTGCCCCCCTGGGTGAGGGTGGTAGTAGTGGTAGGCATCCAGACCCCCTGGCTAAGGGTGGTAGTAGTGGTAGGCATCCTGCCCCCCTGGGTGAGGGTGGTAGTAGTGGTAGGCATCAAGCCCCCCTGGCTAAGGGTGGTGGTAGGCATCCAGCCCCCCTGGGTGAGGGTGGTAGTAGTGGTAGGCATCCAGCCCCCCTGGCTAAGGGTGGTAGTAGTGGTAGGCATCCTGCCCCCCTGGGTGAGGGTGGTAGTAGTGGTAGGCATCCAGCCCCCTGGCTAAGGGTGGTAGTAGTGGTAGGCATCCAGCCCCCCTGGCTAAGGGTGGTGGTAGGCATCCAGCCCCCCTGGGTGAGGGTGGTAGTAGTGGTAGGCATCCAGCCCCCCTGGCTAAGGGTGGTAGTAGTGGTAGGCATCCTGCCCCCCTGGGTGAGGGTGGTAGTAGTGGTAGGCATCCAGACCCCCTGGCTAAGGGTGGTAGTAGTGGTAGGCATCCTGCCCCCCTGGGTGAGGGTGGTAGTAGTGGTAGGCATCCAGACCCCCTGGCTAAGGGTGGTAGTAGTGGTAGGCATCCTGCCCCCCCTGGGTGAGGGTGGTAGTAGTGGTAGGCATCAAGCCCCCCCTGGCTAAGGGTGGTGGTAGGCATCCAGCCCTCCCTGGGTGAGGGTGGTAGTAGTGGTAGGCATCCAGCCCCCTGGCTAAGGGTGGTAGTAGTGGTAGGCATCCTGCCCCCTGGGTGAGGGTGGTAGTAGTGGTAGGCATCCAGCCCCCCTGGCTAAGGGTGGTAGTAGTGGTAGGCATCCAGCCCCCCTGGCTAAGGGTGGTGGTAGGCATCCAGCCCCCCTGGGTGAGGGTGGTAGTAGTGGTAGGCATCCAGCCCCCCTGGCTAAGGGTGGTAGTAGTGGTAGGCATCCTGCCCCCTGGGTGAGGGTGGTAGTAGTGGTAGGCATCCAGACCCCCTGGCTAAGGGTGGTAGTAGTGGTAGGCATCCTGCCCCCCTGGGTGAGGGTGGTAGTAGTGGTAGGCATCCAGCCCCCTGGCTAAGGGTGGTAGTAGTGGTAGGCATCCAGCCCCCCCTGGCTAAGGGTGGTAGTAGTGGTAGGCATCCAGCCCCCCCTGGCTAAGGGTGGTAGTAGTGGTAGGCATCCTGCCCCCCCTCGGTGAGGGTGGTGGTGCGCATTCAGGCCCGTGTGTGCATATGTGGCATTGGTGATGGGCATCCCGCCCCTATGGTGCTGCTGTTGCTGGTGTACGTATATTCTGCATCCCTCTGTGTGTGTGTGATGTGTCGTGTACGTGTTGTATGTGTTTTATGGTTGGTGTCTGGCTTACCTTCTGCGCCGTACGCGTCCGTGCCTGTTCCGGTAGTAAATGTAGAATATTGGTATGATCGGGACGAAGGGATTCATGGTTGGTTCGTGTCGTTCGTCCTTCTCGTTGCTTCGCGTCGTCCTCGTCGCTTCGCCTCGTCTTCGTCGCTTCGCGTCGTCCTCATCGCTGCCGTGTTCGTCTCGGAGCCGTGGATCGTGTTGTGGCGCGAATCGGAGCTTATGTGCGCCTCTCCCGGATGCTTTGACGTGCCGTGCGTAGCGACGGGTTCGGCGCGTACGGAAAGCGCATCGTACTTGTCCGGCCGGACGGGGCTGCATTTTTCCTTCCGTGCGACTCGATTCGGCGTTTCCGGATTTGCCTCGGTCGGGGAACTGGACCTGGTTTGGGTGAGTACGGCTCGGCCGGATTCTTTGCTGTTGTGCGCATGGTACTTACTCGTTCGGTGTGCTGTACGGATCGGTCGGAAACAGGCTTTCGCATGGCTTTTTTCCCGACCGAATGGTGTTGGGTACGCCTCCGACCGAGATCGGAATCGGCCCCTAGGTCTCTGGGAGCCAGATCATGGTTCCACTAAAGATTAAGATCTGCATTCCATGTACCTGAACCTGGAACTGCGTGGTGCACACTGCCAGAAGAATCTGCTCTGCACAAGTAGGAGTACTGCTATTGTAAGGGACTGCGTGCCCTTCCTGAGTAGTGGCTTGCCTGCTGCTGTGTGGCACTCTGAAGTGTGCTCTCCAAGGGCTTGTTGGCTTGCCCCCTGTTTTACTGTGGAAGTCTCAGGGACATCAAAAACCTCCTGCGAGGGACCTACACCATCTACCTGCGACATCTGGAGAGCGGTGCCCTCGTAGGTCCCCACTTCGTTGGCTGGATACCAACTGGTATCACGGTGTGAGCTTGAAATCAAGAACTGTGCCTGGAGACCGGATTGCCTGGAGTGGAGCCCCAAAAGCAGTGCCTGCATCAAGGGAGTGGGGCCCCGGCATTGTGGGGCCCCCAACACTCCTAAGCATCTTGTTGGTGGTGAACGGATTCCTTGGTTGCGGGATCCAGCATGGCCCCCTTTGTCGATTGTGCCACATCTCTCTTGTGAGACACTCTGACTGCATGCTCATGTCAGTCCAATTCATAGGGTGCGACCCTCGGAGGTGAGGGCGTCCCCAAGTTGTGTCTTATTCTACCTTGTGTGGCATTGCTGAACGTGCGCCTGTGTGTGTGTCATTGGAATTGTCTGAAGCGACTCATATCATCACGCACTAGATGTTGTGCCTCATTTCCAGGGAGGCACTGAATTTGCAACCCTTCATCGTGTGACCGAAATTGTCTTGTGTGACTCAAATCATAGCACACCCAACATTGTGCCTCTTTTCCAGGGAGGCACGGAATTTGCAACTCTTTATTGTGTATGACCAGAATTGTCTGGTGCGGCTCATATCATCGTGCACCAGATGTTGTGCCTCATTTCCAGGGAGGTGCGGCATTTGCAACTCTTCGTTGTGTGAGACTGGAATTGTCTGGTGCAGCTCGTATCATGTTGCACTGGACGTTGTGCCAGGATTGTCTGGGTGGGACTCTGATTGATGTCTGCCTGATGGGATGCCTCTGCCTTAGGAGAGGCCCCCCCTGCTTTATTCCCTCTGCATAGATTGTTCTTTTGGGGCCCTCAGTGCGGTGGACCAACTGCCCTCTCCTCACCCAGCCCCCGACTACATCGTGTTGTCAGGTAGTATTGCCCGGAATGGACTTGGGGAGGGAGAGTGACTGACTGGGCTGAAGGAACGCTTCTGAGAGTGATCAGAAGTGGACCAAGAGATCGTGTCACCCTCCCTGTGCTTCGCAGAACTGGGCTGGTGCTGGAAGGCACAGTGTGGAATCCTTTGTGAGTGACTGACTATCCCCCTAAGCCTGCTACTGCTCTGCATCCTGTGGGTGAACTTCCAGAGTGGTGTCCAACCCTCTTTGACAATTGCCTCCTAATTAGCTTTGCTACCTACCACCACTTCCTTCCCGGGTGACCCTTACTAAGGGGCCGATTCCGATCTCGGCCGGTAGGGCTCCGAATCGGATTCGGCTTAACCGGATCCGATTCGGAGCCCTATTTCCTGACCGATTCGTACGCGCGTCCGGGCAAGCGAGTACGATGCAAATTCGCCGATCGACTCGTCCGGGCGTCCCGACCGCTCCGACCGACTCGTTCCCGGGTCGAACCACACCGACCGACTCGCTCGGACTCGACTCGCACCGCGCAATGGAGACGTTCCCCGGCCGGGTGAGTACGATGCGCGCCGCGAGCAGTCCGACCGAGCCGCGCACTCCGGCTCCAAAGAGCAGTCGGAGCCGTACTTCGGGGGAATGTGTCGGACCCCCCTGTACGCGTAGCCACGCGAGTCGCACACAGGGGGGACCCATGGGTCACCCCTACCTGTGCGTGTACGGCGCGAGTCGCTTCGCCGCGTACACGCTGTAGGGGGCGCCCTTGTTCGCCTCGCACCCATTGAGTCAATGGGAGCCCGCGTACGCGTTGTACGACAGGCTCCCATTGACTTCAATGGGAGTCCGACCGAATCGAGTCCGATGGCATACGTGCGCATCGTACTCGTTCGGTCGGGCTGCTAGGGTCCGATTCGGTCGGAAATCTCTCCGAGTCCGGCTCGGTCGGAGAGATTTCCGGCCCGAATCGGAATCGGCCCCTAAGTGTGACTTCTGCCACGAGTGGCCTATTTCCAACCTGTGGGTGTAAGATAGTGGGGGTGAGTTGGAGGGTGAAGGGAGGCTTGGGCCACGGGGTCTGCAGTGTGTTATCTATTGACCTGCCGAATATCGTCGGCACCGCATTACAGTGTTCTGTGCGTCTGTGTGTCAGTGCCTTCCCTATGAACCTGCCCAATATCCGTGGCACTGCATATCAGTGCAGAGTGAGTGCATGTGTGTGTGTTGGAGTGACTGCCTGTGGACCTGCCAGGATTCACTACACCACCTGCTGGTGCTGCTTGACACGTTGATTTCTTGCCAGCAGTTTACTGAGTTCGACATTGGTTTTCCCTGTGCGGCCTCAGCCCATGGTGCTGCTTAAAAGTGTTGTAATACATATTTCTGATTTCGTTGTGATCTAGGGTGCACCCTATAACTGTGTGATACTGCATTCTAATGATTGCCAGGGTGGGTCTGGGTGTGACAACGTTTTGCACTGCATAAGGGTGCTGGAGGTTAAAGTAGGATTTTCGTCAAGTGTACGTACTACTGATGCCAATTTAACACGGTTGGGCCAAGTACTGCTAGTAATATTTCCAAGTGTGATTTATGCCCAGACATACATGATCTTCGTGTTGTGATAATCAATGTGTGTGTTGACTATGAACATTATTTACATACACCATGTGTGAAGTCTCTTTTGTGACGCTCAGTGTAGTTATTGTGTGGAAGTGCTGTGCCAATGCTTTACACATTGCCTCTGTGATGAGCATGACTGCTCAGTGCCAAGCTACCCAATGGTGAGCGCAGGTTATACAGTGAGGGTAATCACCTGTCCCTGATGGGAGTGGTAGGTTCTGCCTGTCTAGGGCATACCCTCAGTCAACCAAAAAATGCCAGTTCCAACATTTGAAAGTCAAGCAGTTCGATAGGACTTGCATGTTTACAGCTTCGCACATTAACTAAGTGCGTGCCACAACTTCACTTAGACAAAGTGCTCCACTGTTTCCTAAGGTGTCTTTAAAAGGGACAGAGGGATAGCTGGAGAGTTGTGATTATTTTGTGTTCTTCATTGATCTCTATTTCTAGTTTCACTAGTTCGTTAACATGTCTGAGGGCCTACCTGAGGTAGAGTTTGAGCTGGCTGAGCTGGAAACCTATATGGTGGCACAGCTCACGGAGCTCTGCCAGGCAAAGGGGGTTACTTGCAGGGGAATAGCCAAGAAGGCAGAGTTTTTTTTTTTACAGAGTTTTATATAGCGCGAACTTGACCCGAATCGGGTATCAGAGCGCTTTACATAGCACCAGTTGCATTACATGAGGACACATTAATTTTTTTTTTGTTTTGTTAGGCACAGGGAGATTAAGTGATTTGCCCAGAATCACAGGATGTTCAGCGTCATTGCCGAGACTCGAACCCAGTTCCCCAGATTCGAGATCGACCGCCCTAGCCGTTAGGCCAACTCCTCTGCAGGAAGCCTTGAGGGCCTGGGCAGAGGCCCACCCCGAGTACGAGGTGGCTAGTGGAGGAGAATCTGAGTGTGGGGAAGAGTCAGAGCAAGGCCAGTGGGGCCCTGACGGACAGCGTATAGAGGGGGAGGATCCTCTTCTCCTAGACCTGGGGGGGCCACTCTAGAACTGGCAGCAGTATATCCTCAATGAGCCTATCCTCTGAGGAACTGGAGGACAGGAGGGAAGAAATGAAGCTAAAGTTAGAGCATGCCAGGACTGCCAAGGAGAAGGCCCTAGCCCTTGCTTAATTTGAAAAGGAGCAAGCCCTGGCTAAATTGGACAAAGAGCAAGCTTTGGCTGAAAAGAGGCTAGCCATGAAAGAGAAAAAGATGGCCCATGAGCTTAGTCTGAGAGAGTTGGACGTTAGAGCCCTACAAATAGGTTCCAACAACAGTAATGGTGGCAGCGCCCCTGCAGTGCCTAAGAGTGAGAATAGAGGTTGAATCACAAAGGATATGGTACAGGTTTACCAGGCGGAGATGACATAGACAAATGGTTGGGAGCCTATGAGGTGGCTTTGAAGGTACACCGGGTCCCAGAAGAGAACTCGGGAGGTAGTTTATGACAGCACATTTCCCGTGGGAAGGGACACCCTCCTTACACTGGTCATGGGGGCCAGACTAACTACCCTGCCACGATGACCATGTTGGTCATTAAGTTTGGACTGGCCCCGGAGAAATACCTCCACAGGTTTAGGGCCAGCCACAAATTGAGCACACAAAACTGGGTATACTTCTTAGACTACGCAGGTAAGGCACAGAAGGGATGGGTGTTGGGTAGTAAGGTCAATGATTATGAGGGATTGTACAACTTAGTCTTGAGGGTGCACCTTCTCACAACTTGTTTCACTGACCTGTACCAACACCTAGTAGACAGCAAGCTGGTTGATTGGCAGAAGCTTGCTGATGAAGCAGACCTCTGGGCCAGCAGCAGAGTGTCCAAAAAGATAACTGGGGGTGTCTCCCAAAAATGGGGCCAAGGTCCCCACTAAAAGACAGAGGGGGGTGACAAAAAGAAAGAGTCTTCTGTCAGCCCTCAAAGCATTCCCCGGGAAAAAGGTCTGGCCCGAATTCCCAATCTGGCCCCCCTAAAGAAAACTTGCCCTGATAAGTATCTGCTGCAAAAAAAAACCTAAGTGCTACAAGTGTTACGGGTATAGACACTAGAGGGGAGATCCTAAGTGCCCAAAGCGAGTGCCCTCACACACTAAAGGAAAGGCTCCGGGAGTGGCAAGAATAGTATTGGGGGAAGAGGTGGACCCAGGTAATGGGGGGGGAGTTTGGTGGTGTTAACCTAGTGTCCTTGGGTGACAGTGAGATGGTTCCCAGGATTCAAGTGCCTGATAATACAGCAAAGTATAGGCAAAGGGCCACCCTCAATAGGCAGGGGATAGAGGCTCTGAGGGATACAGAGGCCAGCATGACTATGGTAAGGAGTCTGCTAGTCTCCCAAGAGCAGGTAATTCCCCAAGCCACCCACCGGGTGGTGGTTGCTGACAACGGAGAGGGTAGTTTCCCAGTGGCCACCCGTGAAAGGAGTCAGAAGGGGCTTGAGTCTGGAACAATGGCCCAGCTCCCTGCTAAGAAAGGGAGAGGACAAAGATGGGGGAAACACACCTCGAAATGTACCTCCGGTGAGATGGATGGGAAACTGGCAGAAGGCACCTCGGAGTCTATTAAAGAGGACATTACGCCTCCTGGTGCCCTGCCCAAGCTTGCTGGTTAGCAAGTGGAAGGAGGCCCCACCAGGAAGGAGTTTTTTAGGGCACAGAGTGCCCCACCCTCGAGGGCCTGAGGTGGCAAGTTGAGGACCATGCAGTCAGTAATGAATCCTGGACTCACCACCTTTACTGGGAAGACAACCTTTTGTACAGTGTTATTGGGCCTTCTTTCTAGAACTGGCCCATGACATTCCCCTGGCAGGACATTTGCTCCTCACTTTTATTGGCCCAGACTCAGGATGTCCTCAGATGCATTCCAGAAGACCTGTGTGACCTGCCAGGCCAGTTGCAAGACGGGACAGAAACTTAAAGCTCCCCTTAATCTCTTGCCTGTCGTTGTCACCCCCTTTGAGAGGGTGGGCATTGACATAGTAGGGCCTATGGATTCCCATACCATCACAGAGCACAGGTTCATCCTGGTTCTGGTGGATCATGCCACTCTGTACCCAGAGGCTATCCCTCTGAGGACCACGATCGCATCGACAGTGGCGAATGCCCGGATGGGTATTTTTACACAAGTGGGATTCCCCAATGGGCGGTGTCTGACAGGGGCATGAACTTCATGTCTGCATACATACAGGCTATGTGGAAGGAGTGTGGCATAACATACAAGTTGACCACCCCTTACCACCTCCAAACTAATGGGCGTATGGAGAGAGTCACCAAGACCCTGAAAGGCATGATCGGAGGACTGCCATTGGCCCTTAGGAAAAACTGATGGTCCCCCAGTGTTATCGGGCCTTCTTTCTAGAACTGGCCCATGACATTCCCCTGGCAGGACATTTAGGCCAGGGCAAGACCTTTGCCCGGTTTGCTCCTCACTTTTATTGGCCCAGACTCAGGATGTCCTCAGATGCATTCTGCAGGACCTGTGTGACCTGCCAGGCCAGTTGCAAGATGCGACAGAAACTTAAAGCTCCCCTTAATCCCTTGCCTGTCGTTGTCACCCCATTTGAGATGGTGGGCATTGACATAGTAGGGCCTATGGATTCCCATACGGCCACAGAGCACAGGTTCATCCTGGTTCTGGTGGATCATGCCACTCTGTACCCAGAGGCTATGCCTCTGAGGACCACACTCGCACCGGCAGTGGCGAATGCCCGGATGAGTACTTTTACACGAGTGGGATTCCCCAATGAGCTGTGTCTCACAGGGGCATGAACTTCATGTCTGCATTGTTATGTTTTATATAGGTACCCTAATATAGGCCCGGGTAACATCATACCCCTTCACCTACATTACCTCCCCTACACTACACTGTAACAAGCCTTTTTAGGATTGAACCTTTACCTAGTTCCAGTCCTGGGTGCAGAAGGAGGGTGTCTCCTGAACAATAGAGTCCTATAACTCCACCAATAGACTCACACAGTATGAATGGATATTCATAAGGGTTCTTGGAAACCAGGCTGGGGCTACACCACTTTCCTCCCCACATCTACGTACACGGTTCATCCCATACGTCATCCTCAAATCCAACAATGGCTAATACACAAGCAACAAGGGACAAAGGAGCCCTAGATACTTTTTGTATAAATATAACACCTCTTGCTAGTGTTAGTTAGAGGGAACCGAGACTTCCAGGCCGACACACTGACCAGAGACGCTGAGGCTTCAGCATGCAGACGCTCCAGCTGACAGTGGTCTGAACATCCCTCGCGGGGTGTCCAGCTCGAGACCAACAGGGGCTCCTACATTCTCACTTCAGGTAATGGGGTTTGACTAAATCCTAGAGGGATTCTTGGCTTCACACCTACTCACATACTAGGTACACTTAGGTACATCTAGATAGGCATCGTAGGAGTACACGCTATCTTTTATCAATGCATTTTATATTCATGTATTTATTCATGCGTAGTGCAAGATGGTAGAACTGTACTATCCATTTATATTCATAGTACTGCTAATCATATATCTCTGCTACTGTCTATTGGTTGTTGCAGCTCATATATTCTACACAGGAATAACGACTGTTCAATAAACCCTTATTGAAACGCCCAGGCTGTTTATTCTGTGTATCTCTGAGACAAGATAAGTAAGCACGAGTGACTGAGCGAAAAGTAGTACATTGTTTCCACGATCTTGCGGGATCAGGGTTGTCATGCTCTAACGTTGCCAGAAACTATTCTCTCCCCGATAAGAAGAGACACTAGTGGCACTGTGAGCTAGCTTATGCAAACAGGCTAACATTTCTTGGTGGGGGTGCTCAGAGTTAGTCTGCCACCAAACCCACAGTTTATGTTATCCGAATGCGCAGGTCCTCTCTGGGTGATATAGGAACTACACGACATGGCGCCACCAACGATGGTTGGGCTTTTATTTTACAGTAGAATCTGAGTAGTTCAGTCGTGCTATTCTCAGAGACCCCTACTCACAAAACACCAGAGACGTCTGGAGTGGGTGGGCACAAACTCCGCCAAAGCTGAGTAGGCGAGATATCCTATTTATTGGCTGTTGGTTAATCAAGCTTGAAGGACATTTTGTTCCTAAAATTGTGCATAAAACACCTTATCATAGTCTCCTTGAAACATTAGTCTGTATTCTATACACTATGACTACTACCCGGTCTTAGACCCAGTGCAAATGCCACTGCCCCTCTCAGACGATGAAGAGGTGGACGGAATTCTCATTGCACCTAAATTCAGACATACTATCACCCTGAAACTACTAGAATATGGTTTAGTACCTAGGGGTGGCTTAGTAGCTTTCGTGATTGAGGCACACGAATCAAACAAAACAGAGATATTTTATTCGTGCGTTACATTCCCAGCAGCAGATGCAAGAACACAGACATTTCACTGCTGTACAGAAGGAGATGCACCACAGGAATATGGTCCTTGCGAGGAAATAGAAATTCCACTCACTTACCAGGAACACCTATACTGGTTTAAAGGCGCCCTACCCCATATAAGAAACAGAGTAAGATTAGGTCAGCTCGGAGGAGACGGTGCAACATGGCCAATATTAGCGGCCTACACACCACATCCTGACATTGAAACAACGCCGCAGCCAGACTTACTCTTACAACACAAGGATTTAATTAAAATGTGCAGAAACCTGACACAGTATGTCATGAGGACTTTCAAAGTCCAACCAACATCAGTTGCAACAAATGGAACTCAAATTCAGGGTACAGCAACTAAAATTACACCACAAACATTACACGTGGTAATGGGCAAAATGCTGACAAAACGTGAACAAATGCCATTCTGGGTAGCTCAGAAAATAACTCAGCTCGAGGCAGTATTTCCGAATACTACCCCGTTTGAAAAGCACAGAATGCTAACAATCTGCTTGCCCATGGGGATAACACCACAAATAGAGGACTGCACCTCTTGGGGTACAGTCTTTGCTGCCATATATACCAGGACACATGGTATTCCTTCATTAGCAGTAGTAGTACCAGATGTATTGAGACAAATACAAAACGAGTACAGAGCAGAACCTGCCCTGAACTTAGGGATGAAGTTATTAAATAACTATGACCAGGTATCAGCCATAATACTAGCTAATATTAAAGGGGAAGCAGCTTCAGTGGCAATCCGCCAACGCCTAAGGGAGTTCAGTCCGTTGGATCAGCAACACGAACTACCCAAAATAATTGAAACTGCGTATGCAGAATTAGGCAGAGACAGTTTGGGTGGGAAAGCATTAAAACCACAACTGATGGGCAGTCCTGAAAAGGACACTACCAAGCAGACACCTGCTTCTTCTAAAAAGAAGTGGGATAATGAAAAACAACAAAACTTTAAAAACATATCTCAATCCTGAGGCAGATCTCCTCCACAGGAGCCCTCTGAAAAGAGGTACAAGCTTAGGAACAGGGATAATATTCGGAAACCTGACAGGTATCAGGATACTAATACACGTTCCTCTCGTTCCTTTCAGGGCTCGACGAATAACTCAGAGAGAGAAGGACGGTCAGAACACGAAGAGGAGCGTACAAAGTCCAGAGACAAGCAGCACGCTCAGGTCTATACTTCCAAAAAAGAAGACAAGCCAAAATCAAAACCTCAGTTTAAGAAGAAGAAAGTTGCAGGCATAAAGATCAGACATGCCCAGAATTCTGAGGACGCAACTTCTGAACGGGGAATGGGCTCTGATGATGCTAGACAGTGCGGCAGAAGTAACAATAGCTCGCCAGAACCTGATGGAATTTCTGGTGACAGTGGACTTGAATGATTACATCACGGTGAAACGCCAGACAGAAGGGTGAGCGTCCCACATAAGTTACATGAAATAACACTCCAAATGGAGGGGGACAAGCCCAGGAAAGTTAAAGGTCTCTTTTGGGAAAATCTGTCATCTGGTTATGACATCCTATTAGCAGAACAAGATTGGCCGCCAACATTCGTTATGGAGTGCCCCAGGGGAGAAACTGTAATTTTTCCATCATTCTCCGACCTCGTTCCCATACATCTTAAACATGCATATGCACAGGAGTGGGCGGTTGCCCTAGATCCAGCATTGTACAAAAATCATGGCGGTTGGGATGAGGATTCAACCCACCACGTGATCCTGTTAAAAGTTTCACCAAACGCTCAGAGGCAATACCCAATAAAGCAAGAAGCTAAAAAACAGGTCAGGGAGTTCTTAGATCAACTTGAATACCAAGGGGTGATTGAAACATGCACCTCACCAATGAACAACCCTTTGTCTCCTGTATCAAAACCGGACAACACATATCGTCTAGTCTTAGATTACAGACATTTAAACTCATGCACAAAGACATTCGCTGTCCAAAATGCACGCAGTGCTGCATTAATGAATAACATTGTGCGGAAAAAATACAAAACGACACTTGATGTCTCAAATGGATTTTTCTGCCAAAATATAGCGCCTGAAAGCAGGTATTTGACCGCATTCTCAGCGTTGGAGTCCCAGCGGCAATTTTGTCGTCTCCCCCAGGGTATAAGAACAGCCCGGGGGTCTTCTCAGCAAGAGTAACTGAGATACTCCAAAATTTTGATGAGGAAGCATTGTCCTTTGTGGATGATATTTATCTGACGGACGATGACTTAAAAAAGCACTTGACCAGGGTGAGCACCATTATCATGGGATTCGCCTCTGAGGGCTACAAATCTAATTTTAAGAAATCTAAAATAGCCCACCTCAATGTCCTGTTTTTAGGATACGAGCTTTCAAGTGAAGGGAAAAGCCTGGCAGCTAACTTTTTAGAAAAGTGTGCGCTGCTCCAGCCTCCAAAATCATTAAAAAATCTACAATCAATACTGGGATTCCTGAATTTTGGTAGAACATACATTTTAGATTATGCAGAAAAAGTAAAACCTTTCTACAAATTAATAAAACCTGACTTTTCAGTCAGACATTGGACACAGGAACATTCAAATATCCTACGTTCATTACAAGAAGACATGATTGCTTCCAAACACTTACAGACACGCGTAAACGTACGCAACTTAGTGATCCGAATAATAGCGGGTCAATGCGGGTACACCTACTTAACCTTCAATGAAGGCGAAACAGTACCGATCGCATACAAATCACACCTGTACACAAATGCAGAAATGCGTTTTACTTCAACAGAAAAAATCCTGACAGCAGTTCAGACCGCTGTAGCAAGAGAAAGAGCACTGGCTCAGGGGAAACGCATAATTGTTGTAACCCCAGTACCAGCTTTAGAAGCTGTTACAAAGGCTAGCATTCCAAATGCAAAAGCTTTACATACAGGGTGGATACAATGGGCTAATTCTCTTACTGCACCGGACGTTGAATACAGATTTGACCCAAGTCTAAGAACACAAGCATTCCTGCAATACGAACAAGAATATCCTCTACCAAATGAGATTTTGCCTCTAGATCAGTATGAATATATTATTTACACTGACGGATCTGCTCAACCGGCCATAGGGAGTAAGCAACAATACAGCGCAGTGTGTGCAATCATTAAAGGTCGCATGCGGGATGGAAAGTTCCATCCAAGTTGCACCAAAAAGCAATCTCTAGGAGACTGCACAGCACAGTTGGCAGAGTTAAAAGCACTGATACTGGCACTAGTAAATGCGGATCACGAATTCCCCACACCAATTGTGTGTGATTCCTTCTACTGTGTGCAGTCATACAATGAGTACTTAAAACATTGGGAACTAAACGGGTTTAAAGATGCAAAAGGTGGCACAATTAAGCATAAAATGCTATGGGTACAGGTAGTGTAGTTGAAAAACGACCTACCAAGGGCTCACGTGATACACACACTGAGTCATCAGCGTGATGGCGTTCCCATTGAAGGGAATTCATTGGCTGACGAAGCCGCAAAAGGGGCTGTGCAAACGGCTTCCGTAGCTGCAATCACTCGTTCAAAAACGAGAATAGACGGTGAGATTATGGTGGCTGTTTTTGCTTCAAGCAAAAACAGTGGTGCAGTACCAAAGAAATTTCCACTCAAGTAATCCTACAAGTTAGATGCAAACAACATTCCATATGCTCAGATTCCTGGAGTGGGGGACAGAGTAATACCAAATATGGATCGTAGGCAAGGTTTAATACTAGCAGCACACAAGGGTTTGGGCTCTGCACATACAGGCGTTACAGCGACTATTTCATTGATGAAACAGCGCTATTGGTGGCCCGGTCTAACAAAGCAAACTAAAGACTATGGGGGACATTACGATGGTTTGTCCGCCCGCCACCGAAACGGTGAATGGGACCGTCCACCATAGGAGCGGCGGTCCCGCCGTAGGTATTAGGATGCGGTGGCATCCCCTATTCCCAGCATTGTGGCGGGCGGTGCTCACATCACCGCCCGCCACAATGCTGGGAATGCCCGTTGGGCATTCACATGCACAAGGTGACAGGCCACGCGGTGCCTGCCACTTTGTCCATGCCAATGGAGGGGGGTACCATAGGTACCCCCCATGTGCACCCCACACCCCCCAACATCTTGGGGGCCCACAACGGGCCCCCGAAAGTGTAATCCGCCTGGCTTTCCATGGCGGAGTCTCCGCCATGGAAAGCCCTGCACTGCCGCCCATCATCATATGGATGGCGGTGTCTTGCAGACACCGCCACCATATTATGTATGTTTTCTGCCCGCTCGACGAGTCGACCGGCGGAAAAGCGGTGGACGGTCTTTCCGTCCGCCGCAGACCCCCCCAGCCATCATAATATGGCGGGGGAAAATGTTAGGCGGGCGGTGTGAGATAGCGGGCGGATCGCGATCCGCCCGCTATCATAATGACCCCCTATGTCTTGAAATGCGACATCTGCCAACAGATGAAAGTCTCCACCAGGACCCGCCTGGCGCAGACACCATTACTAATATCTGACAAACCTCTTGCATGTGTGTATCTGGACCACTGCGGCCCCTTACAATCTGATGGGGCTTACAAGTATATCATGGTTGCAGTGGATTGCTGCTCAAGATTCCTATGGGTTTGGCCTCAGCGCTCGGCTGACGCTCGAACTGTTATAAAAGATTTGCGAGTCTCTATCGGGTTATACGCAGTTGGTACGTTACATTCTGACCGTGGCCCGGCGTTTAGCTCTCGGGCTTACAAAGAGGCCATGAAAAGTATGGGCGTTGCACTGCGGTACTCCTCTCCGTACCATCCTGAGGGAAATTTGGTTGTGGAGAGGAAAAAACGGGACTTAAAGCAATCTTTAACAGCTAGGGTATTAGGCAAGGGTGGTAGTTGGGTCAGTCACCTTTATGGGGTACAAAGAGCATTTAATAACCAGCCAAGAAATTCTCTAGGGGGTGTCACTCCATATGAGGTCCTATTTGGGACGAGAATGTGGGTAGCTGATCTTGAGTATGAAGGCAAAGTGGCGGATGAGAAACCATTTGATATCCATGATCGTTTGGCTGTTTTACAGGATCTAAAAGAATTTAGGACACAACAAAGCAACGTTGTCCAGAAACAGACCGCCACTGGGGAAGTCAAGGCAAACACGGCAAGACCTGTCTGGATCCCAAAAATCAGGGATCTGGTCAGAGAGAAAATAGCGGCCAAAAAAGAATTTGGACCATCATACAGAAAGCCTGTACCTGTCCTAGCAATTCAAGGAACACAAACTGTTCTTTTGCCGCCTCTTGCTGGGAAAAAGGAGAAAAGATTTGTCTCAATCGACTTAATCAAACCACACTATGTGGCCGATACTGAACAGTAGGCCTTGTGGACTCCACAGTAGCAGACGCCCTCCTCTAGCTACAATCCAAGAAGTACAAACAGAAAGACTCATCATGTTTGAAGAGCCTCCTGTGAGGAATGAAGGACTAAGCAACAATGCTATGGAACTCATTCCCCTTGAAACCGAAGGTCATCTACAAAATGAAACTCAGGTTGCAATCAGACCAAATACAGACGTCTACGTCAACATGCCTCGACGAGAGCAAAACGCGATTTCAACAAATCCCGATGCAATTCCTACAATTGATCGAACTGCTTCTGGCTACTTCATGAACTTTGATACGTTTTCTATGGATCCAAGTGAACCGGAAACGACGCCAGCCCAAAAATCACGTAAACAGCAAGCCAAAGACTTTGTGAACTTTCTTAAAAAGACTTACCTGGTATCGCCTTGGATTGAACTTTGGGTAATTACTGGGATTCTATTTTTTCTTTTCTGGCTTGGCTTAGTAATAACTTTTAGCATTCTTATTAATGGACGATATCTTCAGCAAATCGATCGTCTCATCGTGAACAGAGAGACTTGTTATCAGTGAACATCTCAGCGGTTCCTATACCAGATGGTATAGTTTGGGACAAGGTTGATTTCGAAATATTCGTTCCAACTGAATCTCTCATTTATTTAAGATTTCATTAAGTGATATCATTACCTCCAGTACCTTTTCTGATGATTGGGACTCTGAAACTGTTAATAACAGTTTGTCTGATTTAGAAAAAACTGCTGCATTTCCGAACACTGAAATGTTAGAAAGTAATTCAGACTATGACACTTTGTACTGTTACCAACATTATGGTCATCATTTTCTGCACAAATCTATTTCACCTAGAAATGTTTTTGAGTACCATCAGTTTGAACATTGCCCTACACCACCAAAAAGTAGTTCGCACACATTTGCACAGAAATTTTCATACTTTTCAGGCTTTAACACCACTGACCTAACCTCATATTATTATAAGGTTACACCAACATCAGCACTGAAAATTATGTTGACAAACACCAAACAGATTTACTCTGCTTCCTTTATTGCCCAACTGTCTGAACAGGGTTTTGACCTATGGAAGGACACAATAGACTTAAAATCAGTCTGGGGTTCTAGGGACTGGCAAGTCCAGGGAACAGAAGCGCTATTTAGAGCATGCCTCATTCCACAGCAGATTATTTTTCTAAACAAAAATGTGCAACAGACATCCTGTCTTGGATTAGCCAAGATCAAGCACCTGAACACACCTCGATTTCCAACACTGTCACAGGTGGGAGGGTGGCAAAATTCGACTTCACAGGAAGGGGCAACAGTAGATGACAGCATTGGGAAAAATGGGTGGTTTGGCCCTTAGACACAGACATATGTCATAAACGATTCTTGGGTATTACCGAAGGGTACAGTATCCACAGGCCAGACCCACGTTATGTACAGAGAGAACATCCAGGGGTAGTGACATCCTACAGTGTTGGGAAGTTGTGCCTTGCATGACTAGAAACCTCAACACTAACAGAAGTGAAACAACACATAGCCTTACTCTCACAAGACATGGATCTTAGGGATTTTTTACAAGGTCCCAGGAAACAACGTCAGAAACGTTTCATTATATGCTGGCATCTATGCTGCCTATAATGAAGAGTGGAAAATATCACAACAAGAGGCCGTAGAGAGAATACGGGAAATAGACCGTATTAACTTAGAAAAATCGTTGGCTGTCGTAGACCATGCGTTAACAACTATGGCCTCCAGAATCTATTCTTTTATGCAACATTGTGTCTTCTGCGATAGATATCCTAGAACAAGATTTGGCCATACTACAACACGGGCAATCTCAATTACATTCTATCGTGTTATTGAGCTGGACACTGCAATCTTTGCGCGCAGGCTTTGTGCCTTGGCGTTTTATATACAGTACGTCTCTGTTTTCTGAAAATAATCTAACAGATAAACAGGTTGAAATGGCACAAAGGGGAGCTAAATATATAATGTTGCGTATTGAAAAACTAGACCGACTACCATTTACAGTAGCGGAAGCTCCGTCTACTGAATGGCTGATCCATGGCCACATAACTCTACCGGTCACTACTTTTCAGTTTCAATATTGCCTTGAACAATGGCAGGTGGGCAAATATGAAAGAATGGGTAAGGAATACATTAGGGAATCCTGGGATTTACCGTATAGATTTCGATGCCGGAGTGGGGATCGAGAAGTGTTTCTAAGTGGTACAAACTGCAAGAGCACGTTGAGCGGTTCTCTCATGTGCCGGGACATTACATTGCACGGAGCATGTAATGGTTCGATAGCAAACTTGTCCTGCCACATGAAAGGGACTCCAGCTGCCGTGATCAAACCGGTATTCGAGCTGCTCTCAAATGGGAGTTACTTGATGCTGAACGATCAAGGTTGCTGTGGTATGCTTCCGGGCATTGCCTATCTGGTCACTGTAAACTCCAGGGTTACTTGCTGTATGCAAGTATTGTTTCCCCCAACAAGTACAGTCAGGGAGGCGCCGTTATGGCCTCCATTGAATGTTTCCTTTATACAATTTGATACTTTGAGCAGACTGAAAGCCATGCTTTTACAGCAAACCGTACCCTTAACCTCCGCTCGAGAGACCTTTGATCTTCAAATCGCAAGGACCTCGACTGAGATACAGGCACTTATACGTACAAACTGCCCCATTCATTTAGCAGAAATGGTGGGTCGTATCTTTAATATGTCCGATACGAGTGGTATTGTACACCTATTTAAGACCATAGGGTCAGGACTTCTTAGCACCTTTCAGACAATCCTCGGAGTTATCCCGAACTTTATACACTCCGTATTTGGAAGCATTTTTGGAGGTCTACCTCTGATCCTGCTATCAATAGCGGGAGTCCTGATTGTCATTTACCTACTACGCAATGGACGGCCCAATTACCAACGAGATGGCAAAAGCGCTCCTGGAGCGGAAATACTGTGAACGCATGGTACAACATCTGGGCACACCTCGCCTGAGGGAACTAAGCGCCTCTTGGTCCCTATCGTTTAGACCAGTCTGGATGGACTGCATCCTACCTGTTCTTCAATGCCTGTTTTGCAGTGAAGAATGCGTGTTGGACCTCTGTCTGACACTTGCGACGGACACGCCTGCGGACTTGAATACCAGGCTGGAACCCTTGAGGGCCCATGCTCGGCAATGTCCCCAGCGTAGTCCCATTTTGATGGCTGCATTCCTCGAGAATCCGCAGGTGCCTTTTACAACCGGGGTAAGCTTTAGCTCCACCACTAGCACCGAGGTATCGACTACAGCACCGGCTGCCTCTACACCAGCTATTGGCAGTACTGAATATCATCTGTGCTCCATTGACGTAGTATGTGAGGTGTTACAAGGACCGTCCCCTGCAGCAGCAAGCATCGATGATGTTGCGTCTCCCAGCCGGGACATTTAATCTGTAATTGGCTCATCGTGTGCTGGGAAAGAATTCGGATTTTAATTTTCTCTAAAATTAACTAAATTTGAAACACTTCCTAATAATTGACACTTTCTCGCTGAAAAGCATGGCCTTTTGACGCTTGTAGACATTCAACTTATATAAACAAACTCAATTAGGACTGTGGCTTAAGTGACAATTCCAAATAACTAATTTTCGCAGTAAATGTTTTAATTTTTCAATTTTTTTCAGCTGTTTTTAAGATAATTTTAATACAATATTTTAACGAATCTCGTTGAAAAATGTTCCCTGCACTACTATCTAGTAAACAGAATAGTCCACTAGCATTTATTTCATTGTTGACTGTTCGGAAGAGGAGTGGGTGTTATGTTTCATATAGGTACCCTAATATAGGCCCGGGTAACATCATACCCCTTCACCTACATTGCCTCCCCTACACTACACTGTAACGAGCCTTTTTAGGATTGAACCTTTACCTGGTTCTAGTCCTGGGTGCAGAAGGAGGGTGTCTCCTGAACAATAGAGTCCTATAACTCCATCAATAGACTCACACAGTATGAATGGATATTCATAAGGGTTCTTGGAAACCAGGCTGGGGCTAGACCACCTTCCTCCCCACATCTACGTACACGGTTCATCCCATACGTCATCCTCAAATCCAACAATGGCTAATACAAGCAACAAGGGACAAAGGGACAAAGGAGCCCTAGATACTTTTTGTATAAATATAGCACCTCTTGCTAGTGTTAGTCAGAGGGAACCGAGACTCCCAGGACGACACACTGACCAGAGACGCTGAGGCTCCTGCATGCAGACGCTTCAGCTGACAGTGGTCTGAACATACCTCGCGGGGTGTCCAGCTCGAGACCAAGAGGGGCTCCTACATTCTCACTTCAGGTAATGGGATTCGACTAAATCCTAGAGGGATTCTTGGCTTCACACCTACTCACATACTCGGTACACTTAGGTACATCTAGATAGGCATCGTAGGAGTACGCGCTTTCTTTTATCAATGCATTTTATATTCATGTATTTATTCATGCGTAGTGCAAGATGGTAGAACTGTACTATCCACTTATAGTCATAGTACTGCTAATCATATATGTCTGCTACTGTCTAATGGTTGTTGCAGCTCATATATTCTACACAAGAATAACGACTGTTCAATAAACCCTTATTGAAACGCCCAGGCTGTTTAGTCTGTGTATCTCTGAGACAAGATAAGTGAGCACGAGTGACTGAGCGAAAAGTAGTACATTGTTTCCACGATCTTGAGGGATCAGGGTTGTCATGTTCTAAGGTTGCCAGAAACTATTCTCTCCCCGATAAGAGGAGACACTAGTGGCACTGTGAGCTAGCTTATGCAAACAGGCTAACATTTCTCGGTGGGGATGCTCAGAGTTAGTCTGCCACCAAACCCACAGTTTATGTTATCCGAACGTGCAGGTCCTGTATGGGTAATATAGGAGCTACACATCAGCATACATACAGGCTATGTGGAAGGAGTGTGGCGTAACATATAAGTTGTCCACCCCTTACCACCTCCAAACTAATGGGCTTGTGGAGAGAGTCAACAAGACCCTGAAAGGCATGATCAGAGGACTGCCAGTGGCCCTTAGGAAAAACTGGGACATCCACCATGCCTGCTGTTTGAAAATCAGGAGGTCCCTCAGAAGGGAGCTGGCTTAAGCCCCTTCGACCTTCTATTTGGGCAGCCGGTCAGGGGACCTCTGAGTTTAGTCAAGAGAACTCCCAGGGATGTAGTAAGCTACTTGCTAGGCTGCCAGAGCCAAGTGGCCAATTTGTGGAAGAAAGCCTCCCACAACTTAGAAGCCAGCCAGGATGTCATGAAGGAATGGTATGACAGGAACGCCACTCCTGTGGAGCTAACACCTAGACAGAAAGTGTGGATGATGGAGACTGCAGAGCTGGTTGCCCTCCAGGACCGATGGACTGGGCCGTATGAGGTGATGGAGAAGAAGGGGTAGACCCCCTACCTGGTGGATCTCAAGACCCCGAGGCAGCCCCTCTGGGTCCTGTACATCAATTGCCTCAAGCCGCTCTTTGAGAGGTAAGAGGTCACCATGCTAATGGTGACAGATGGGTAGGGGAAGGAAGAGAGTGAACCTCTCTCCAGTATTCTGGACTCTAAGGAGATGGATGCGTCAGTAGAATGAGTAATCCTGTCCCCCACCCTTGACCAGCAGAGGGACTGTTACTGAGTTTTGGGGTGGTTTTCCTCTCTGTTCTCTCTTATCCCGTGGACTACCCACCTGTGCACCCATGATGTGGATACAGGCGACAACCTCTCTGTCTAGAGCAAATCTTACAGGTTGTCAGATAAGGTATGGTCTAGCATCCAGGGGGAGGTGTCTAAGATGCTGGAATTGGGGGTCATGGAGCCCTCTAGCAGCTCCTGATCCAGTCCGGTGGTTCTGGTATTAAAAGCCACTCCAGCGGGCACCACACCTGAACTACGGTTCTGTGTGGACTATAGTGGGCTAAACTCTGTGACCCGGATCGATGCCCATCCAATTCCATGTGCAAATGAGTTTATCAACAGGTTGGGCGCAGCCCAGTATTTAAGTACGTTCGACATCACCTCCTTGTACTAGCAGATTGGCTTCACCGAGAGAGCCAAGGAGCAGACTGCCTTCTCCACTCCGGAAGGGCATTACCAATTCAGGGTCATGCCCTTCCAGATCAAGAATGGCCCTGCTACCTTCCAGAGGCTGGTGAACCAGGTGCTTGCAGGGATGGAGGCCTTCTCAACTGCGTATCTAGATGACATTGGCATCATTATTAACAGTTGGGCGGACCATCTCTTTCACTTCCAGGAGATACTGCAGGCCCTACAGCAAGCAGGCCTGACTATCAAGGCCAGTAAATGCCAGATAGGGCAAGAATCTGTGGTGTACTTGGGATACCGAATGGGCTGGGGTAAGGTGCAACCCCTTCAGGCAAAGGTGGAATCCATCCTGGCCTAGGAGCCTCCCCAAACCCAAATGGATGTCAGAGCATTTCCTGGGCCTCGCTGGGTACTACCGGAGGTTCATCAAGGACTATGGCACCATTGTGACCCCCTTGATGGATATGGCTTCAAAGAAGCTGCCCAGGAATGTATTATGGACCAAGGCATGCCAAACTGCGCTTGACTCCCTCAAACAGGCCATGGACACTGCTCCAGTGCTACGGGCCCCTGACTTCTCTTGGGAATATATCGTTCAGATGGATGCCTCTGAATTCGGTACTGTGCAGTACTGTCTCAGCTGAACGAAGAGGGCCTGGACCAGCTGGTAGCCTTCATCTCCCGGAGGTTACTCCCCTGGGAACAAAGGTGGAGCGCGATAGAAAGGGAAGATTTCACTGTGGTCTGGGCACTGAAGAAGTTAAGGCTGTATTTGTTTGGCACTCACTTCTTGGTTCAAACGGGCCACAGACCCCTCAGGTGGCTAATGCAGATGAGAGGCAAGATTTCAGAGCTGTTGAGGTGGTCCATATCCTTACAGGGGAATGAACTTTAGTGTGGAGCACCGACCAGGGGTTGACCACTCCAATGCTGATGGTCTATCTAGGTTTTTCCGCCTTAGTGAAGAGGACTACCTAGAAGCTAGGTAGAACCCCCCCACTTTCATCTGGGGGGATGAATGTTAGACCTGTTACTTGTCAGGTAGTGTTTCCCTAAACCTTGTGCTTTTTCCTACTGGGCTTTGCTGATTATCTTGTAGTGACCTTAAGGCCCTGGTCACTTTCACACTGTAAATACAGTGTGAAAGTGCTCATGCCCTTCCTACACATGCTAGGAAGTGCTGCTGAAATGGTGTTCCTCTAACTTATTTCATGTCTGCCATTGCAGACCTGGGTGTGTGCGCACTGGCACCTATGGTATTTTAAATTTGTGACCAGCCTGCCATTGCAGCCCGGTGTGTGTGCACTTGCGCCTATAGTGATTTCAAACCTGTGTCAAACCTGCCATTGCAGGTCAGTATGTGTGCAATTGCACTTATGCTCAAGTTGGCCTTTCTATAGCACTCGCCCATCCTGGTAGTACCTTTCACTACCAATAGAGCAGCCTTAGGGTAAGTTCTAAAGGGTGAAGCAGGTGGTAGGGGAAAGGTAGGGCAGGAACACATGTGTGTTCCCTGCCCAGATAGTGAAGAACACCCATGTGTGTCTTCACTACCTATGAGGTTTGTCCTTCCCATAGGTTAACATGGGGCAATGAGTAAAATTATTTCAGGCTGCAATAGTAAATTGCAGTGAATCAGTCTCATCATGTTTCCTATCATTGGATTCACAATGACAAACCCTCTCCTGTGGTAAAGGTGGTTTTGTCTAGGGGTGGGCAGAGTTTGCGGAGTTGCCTAAAAACTCATTGGAATTCCATGGAGTTCAGAGTGCCGCCTAGTCTACTCCTACCAAATATATCCCGGTCATTGAGTGCATGTATGGCCTTGGGAACTTGCACTACTCCGAGTTTGTGTATGGTACCGAGTGCACACTGCACCAAAGAAGGACATGTCCAGCTCTGGCACTGGGTGCACCTGCAGGATCGCATACATTTGCATCGTAATGAGTACGTGGTGAACGTATACCATTGAGTACTTGGCTTGCACTATATGAATGAAAGTAGTGTACATGTATGGGGCCAGGAGCATGTGCTAAACTCCGCTCTGCCGGTGGCCGGCTGAGTTTTGGTGAACTCCATGCTCCAAGCGGAGCACGGAGTGGACAAAACTAAGCGAACTCCGCAGGCGGAGCGGAGCTCACCACCCACTCCTAGTTTTGCCATTAAGAGCTTAGAAATGCCACGACTAAGAAGTGGGTATTTCTCTGCTCTGAAACTCTTTGTATGTCTTTTAGTTAACCCCAGTCCACACTGGAGGTTGAGGGAGCATATCTGTGAATTCCCCAGCAAGAGCTATAAACCATGGGCATGCAACTGGAATAACAGACCTCTGCCATTTGAGGCCCAGCTAGATAGATTGGAGGGAAAGCTTTTGACACTTGGCCTCTGGGAGCCAGATCATGGCTACACTAAAGATTAAGATCTGCATTCCATGGCCCCAATTGAAATGCAGGGAAAACTGAACTCCTCTTCTTTGGTTTGAAATTGGAAGAACCTTGGCAGATCTTCTGGCCAAAGGATGCTCCCCGACCACTTACTCAGACCAATTCTGTCAATAATCTAGGCATCAAGTTCGATGAGGAACTCTCTTTTCTCTTACAAGTCGATGCAGTGGTAGGAACCTGCTTTGGCATATTACGTAGGCTGAGAAAGTTCCTGAACTTTCTGTCTTTGGCAACTAGATAACAGGTTGTCCAAGCTCTGATTATATCAAGACTGCACTATAGCAATGAACTGTATCTGGGCCTGCCTGATTATTTGATTAATACTAGGCTACAGATGGTACAGAATGCAGCTGCTCGTACGATACATAGCATACCTCTAAGAACTCATGTGTCTTCATTCCTCAGAGACCTGTACTGGCTTCCTGTTAGGAAGAGGATCCCCTTTAAGATCCGATTGCTAACACACAAAGCGTTGCATGGAACAGGCCCAGGGTACCTAAGAGGGAGAATCGGTTTCTATACTCCTCTCAAAAGTCTACGCTCAGCAAATCTCTGTTTGTCCAAAATCCCTCAAATCCGCAAATCTAGGACAGGTGGCAGATCCTTTTCCTTCTTGGGTCCGACTTTATGGAATAAACTCCCCTTGGAATGAAGACGCATCACAGCAACCCCCCTGTGTAGAAAGAAGTTAAAAACATGACTCTTCTCGAACACCTGATTCTGTTCCTTGCTCCCCTCGGTTGTTCCACTGTCTGTGTAGAGTGCTAGGACACTCTTCGGAGTAACAGAGAAATAGAAATTCCTTTCACATTACATTGCATTACAGACAGGACAGAAATTTAGGGGAGACATCTGTGGTCTATTGGGAAACCCTCTGAAAAAACCTCACCTTCTGATGCACACTTTAGCATTACTACTGGTGCCATACTTCAGCAGGGTAGCGATACATTTGTGGGGATGTAGGACCAGAGAACCTGGAACTGTGTGGTGCACACTGCCAGAGGAATCTGCTGTGCACAAGGAGGAGTACTGCCATTGAAAGGGACTGTGTGCTCTTACTGAAGAGTGGCTGTCCTGGGCTGACTACCTGCTGCTGTGTGGCACCCTAAAGTGTGCTATTCAATGGCTTGTTGGCTTGCCCCCTGTTCTCTTGTGGAGGTGTCATGGACATCAAAGACCTCCCACGAGGGACCTACACCATCTACCTGCGACATCTGGAGAGCAGTGCCCTCGTAAGTCCCCAGATTGTCTGCTGGATTCCAACTAGTAGCGTGGCATGAGCTTGAAACCAAGAACTGTGCCTGGAGACCGGATTGCCTTGTGCGGAGCCCCAGAAGCAGTGCCCACATCCAGGGAGTGGGGCCTCTGCATCTTGGGTACCTCAACATGCCTAAGCGTCTTGTTGGTGGTGAGCGGATTCACTGGTTGTGGGATCCAGAATGGCCCGCTTTATCAATCATTCTGCATCTCTCTCATGCGACACGCCAACTGCATGCTTATTGCGTGCGGTGTCTGATTCACAGGGTGCGATCCTCAGTGATGAGGGCATACCCGTAGTAGTGCCTCATTCTACCTCGTGTAGCATTGCTGAAATTGCGCTTGTGTTGTGTGCTCTGAATTGTCTGGTGTGGCTCGTATCATCGTGCACCAGATGTTGTGTCTCATTTCCAGGAAGGTGCGGCATTTGCAACTCTTCGTTGTGTGAGATTGGAATGTTTGTTGCAGCTCGTATCAACGCGCACTGGACGTTGTGCCAGTATTGTCTGGGTGGGACTCTGATTGATGTGTGCTTGATGGGATGCCTCTGCCTTAGGAGAGGCCCTCCTGCTTTATTCCCTCTGTATAGATTGTTCCTTTGGGGCCCTCAGTGCGGTGGACCACCTGCCCTCTCCTCACCCAGCCCCTGACTACATCGTGTTGTCAGGTAGTATTGCCCGGAATGGACTTGGGGAGGGAGAGTGACTGACTGGGCTGAAGGAACGCTTCTGAGAGTGATCAGAAGCGGGTCAAGAGACCGTGTCACCCTCCCCGTGCTTCGCAGAACTGGGCTGGTGCCGGAAGGCACAGTGTGGAATCCTTTTTAAGTGCCCGACTATCCCCCTAAGCCTGCTACTGCTCCGCATCCTGTGGGTGAACTTTCAGAGTGGTGGCCAACCCCCTTTGACAATTGCCTCCTAATTAGCTCTGCTACCTACCACCACTTCCTTCCCCGGGGACCCTTACAAAGTGTGACTTCAACCACGAGTGGCCTAGTATCTGGGAGGGGATGTTTATCTCCAACCTGTGGGCATAGGATAGTCGGAGTGAGTTGGAGGGTGGAGGGAGGCATGGGCCACGGGGTCTGCACTGTGTAATCTATTAACCTGCTGGATAACGTTGGCACAGCGTTAAGGTGCTATGTGCATCTGTGTGCGAGTGCATTACCTACGAACTTGCCCAATATCCATGGCACCGCGCATCGATGCAGAGTGAGGGTGTGTGTGTGTGTGTGGGAGTGACTGCCTTCGGACCGGCCGGGATTCACTATACCGCCCTGTGGTGCTACTTGACATCTTGATTTCTTGCCAACAGTTTACTGAGTTTGACACTCGATTTCCCCATGCGTCCTCGGCCCATAGTGCTGCTTCAAACAGTTGTAATTCTTTGTGTACGTATTTCTGATTTCGTTGTGATCTGGGGTGCACCCTATAACTGTGTGATACTGCATTCTAATGATTGCCAGGGTTGGTCTGGGTATGACATCGTGTTGAACCTCGTAAGGGTGCTGGGGGTTAAAGTAGGATCTTCATCAAGTGTACATACTACTGATGTCAATTTTCAACGGTTGGTCCTTGTACTGCTACTAATATTTCCAAGTGTGATTTATGCCCATAGAGACATGATATTCGTGTTGTGATAATTGTGTGTGTTAAATATAAGCTTTATTTACATACACCTCATGTGAAGTCTCGTTTGTGATGCTCAGTGTATTTATTGTGTGGAAGTGCTGTGCCAATGCTTTACACATTGCCTGACTGTTCAGTGCCAAGCTACCGAAGGTTGAGCGCAGGTTATACAGTGAGTGTTATCACCCACCATGACCGGAGTGGGAGGTTCTGCCTGGTTGGGGCATCATCTCAGCCAACCAGAAAGTGCCAGTTCGAGCACCATGAACTATATATATAGTTATCATTATGATTTTTACATTTTAGACCACAATATGTTTTTTACTTTACTTTCCATATATTTAACAGCAATATTTTTGTGGTTGGTGTTTTGACCATGATAGTTTTGCACCACAGTATTTTTCTAGTGAATAGTTTGTCATACAGTCGAGTAAATCTCTGATCATGTTGGGGGGACAAGGAGTCAGAGAGACTTAGTGAATGTCTACAAACTCAAGTGTTTGTGGGTGTTAACAAACTTTGAAGGCACCCTGTCCCACCCCTTGCATGATAGTAACTCTTGACTATACACAACCACAGGTTAAAATTACACCTGGTAGTGAGGTTTCTGACTGCAAGATCACCTTTTGTGAATTACTTGTAGTCGGAAAGTCAATATTACATGCGTAAATGGCTTTATGAATCAGGCCCTTTGTCAACATGACCTCACTGATCTTAATATAGTCAGTCAGACATAATGGACAGATCAGTAAAGAACGGGTAAAGAGAAAGTGAAAGAAAGAAACAGGGGAATGAGTTGCAAGTCCCACCCAACAAAGTATTCTCTAGCAATGGTGGTTTAAAAAATATCAACTTCGACAGGCTATATTCAGGCAAAGACAAAATACGCTATCCAAGTATGATGTACTCAATTAAAAGAAACAACTTGTCTCAATGCGAACAGTGATGTTTTTCATCACACCCTCATAATTTCTGGGCTGAACTGAGATTTGAAGCAATACAGGAGCTTACCTCGAAAACACTTTATAGTAGTTATTTCTGCACTATATAACGCTGTGAAATACATGCCGTTAACACTGCCATCAGTGAATCTCACAGCTATTGGAGATAGGATAGCGGCTTTGTTGCAATCATACCACATTCTTTGTACCATACGCCAAGGAAAAGATAATTGATTAGAATCAAGAGAAGTGCAGCAACTTGGAGTTTTTGACAAATTGCATTTTTTGGTTTACAATAATTAGATTTTTAAAAGAAACATATAGAAATAGAAATTACAAAGTGAAGAAACTGGCTGATGAATACTAGGGAAGGTTAGGGAGGGCAGTTGATAGCTGAGACTGGAGGGATTTTATACACTTTAATAATAATGTTTTCCACCGAATTTTTAAGGAATGTAAAGAGGAGAAGAGAAAATAAGAAAGATACTCGCATGCACTTTGTTAGTCTGAGTGCATCAAGTATTTTTGTTATCTTTCAGACATTACCTTCCCCTCACCCAACACCAACTGTCGGCATTACTTTGTCAAAACGGTAGTGGTGAAGAACGGTCTCAGATATGAAGCAAGGTAGATTTCCGAGCTATCCAAATGCTACTAAAGGATCTTTGACAGGTGGAGAGGGGGTTCTCCATAAGACACCTTTGAAAGAATAGAACGAAACTGTGGATTTTATATCAAGACAGAAGGCTAGCATTATGCATTTATCTATTATTTACTCCTTCTGAGCAGCACCATTAAAAGCTTCCAAATAGAACTTTACACAATGAAAAAATAGAATGTTCCGTCAAATATATACTGCTTGACCTCCATCTTCCTCCTCTTTTGTTTGCTGCTTCTGAGCAGATAAGTATATTGGCGTTTTAAGTCCTTCACCGCATTGGGGTGGGTGAAGTCTTTCAAAAGCTAGTTGAAATACTGTACACAGAGCCAGGGAATATGGTTACACTACTGTTGAAAATCTCTAGAGGTACCAGGCAAGGGTGCCCTCTCTCACCCCTATTATATGCTCTAGTAGTGGAACCATTGGCATGTTCTATGTGAGAATACCATGGTCATAGGGGTATAAGCTTTCCGAATTACAAACTCATAATTTCAGCATATGCGGGCGATACTTTAATATACATCTGGGACCCAGAGAGAAACCTCTCCACTATTCTCAGAGAGGTGGTGCGCTTCGGAGGCTTATCAGGACTCCGCATCAATTGGGAGAAATCCATGGTATTCCCTCTTACCCCAGCTATGATACCGACCCCACTTGGGTCACCTTTGAGTTGGACGATGGAATTGATCCGATACTTAGTCATACAAATCCACACAGACCCCTTGGCAGTTATTCTGGACAATTACGGAACAGCAATCACAAAACCTGAAAAAGATGTTGATCCTTGGATCAAACTCCTGCTGTCTCTAATGGGATGTATCGCCATTATGAAAATGGTGATCCTCCCTAGATTTCTATTCCTATTCCAAAGCATCCCAATTCTATTACTGCACACACTTTTTACTACATTGCGATCCTTCATAATCAAACTTGCCTTAGCTGGGAAACAACCACTGGTGAAATGGGAGACACTCACCATGCCATATGACATGGGAGTACTCAATGCATCGGACTTAGAACTATACTACAAAGTAGCACAGAGCTCTTTTGCACACTACTGGCTTCATGGACCACAGGATTTGCCACATCTGTACGTAGAAAGAAAAGCGTCAGCCCCCACCACGCTCCCCCAAACAATGTTTACTGCCTCTAAGAGGCACTATAGGGTCTTCGACTCTTTAAACACTACAATGCACGTTTGGTGGAATCTATTGGAGAAACAGGCTGGACCAGTACTGTATTCGCCACAGTTGCTACTCATGGTTCAAAATTGGGAAGGAAAAAGGGGTAGTGAAGGCCCTTAGTTCACTAGGGATCACCAAAATGAGAGACCTATTTAAAGATGGGGCTGTGAAAAGCTGGGAAACAATTAGGAGCGAGTCAGCGTCTCCGTCAGTCATGGCCCAATTTCATTATTTTAGAGTCAGACACATGTTTCGTGATCTCCTGGGAGATGACATGTTAGAACCCCTGGACATGCCAGCACTCACATCCTTGATACGGGAAAAGGCACCGACTAAACTAATCACAAAACTCTACGTTTTTGCTCAAGAAGCCCGTAGGCCATCCATGACGAAGACGAGACAAGAATGGCAGAGAGAATTTGGCACTGTTATTAATGACGAGTGGTGGAAATACTGTTGCGCCATGATCAGGGATGTCTCGCAAAACAGGAGACACTGACTCATACAGTTTAAATACATTAACCAGGTGTTTTACACCCCGGAAAGGCTATGCAGATATGGGCTACAAGACACAGCAACATGTTACAGATGTTCTGAACAGAAGGTGGGTCTCATGCACGTGGCCTGGTACTGCCCGGACGAGTTTGCCTTCTGGAGGGCGGTCACACTAGAACTAGGAAACATAACAGGCACCACACTGGAGATGGACCCCCTTATGGCACTACTGGGTTATAAAAAAACAGTAGACAAAGTGGATTGCAAGTTGCTTTTCATAAGAACGCTATTGGCAAACTGCCGAGTAGCGATGTGATGGGCTAGGGGCCCAGCTCTGACCCTGGAGGCGTGGCACAGAGACATGCTATACTGTAATGAACAATCAGAGGTATATAATGAACTACTCCCCCAACGGAACAGACCCAAAAATATATGGGGTACTTACCAAACATATCTGGTGGGGAAGAAAACAGGAAAGCTGGAGGGAGAGCAAATTTCAGCCCCATGAACTACGCCTAATGTAGAGTGGAGATGTAGACTACCAGGAACACACACAGTGAAGGGACTCAGGAGGAGATAATACTGAGGTGATAATGGTTGATCAAATAGAACTAGCAGGAGGGAAACGGTGGTAAAGAAATGCACATAATCCATGCATGTTGTGAATTTGTGGCCGACGATGCCAAGAGATGACGAAATATTAAGAAAATTACTGTAACTAGGTAATTTGGTGAAGCTGGTCACATATTTTGGAAATGTCGCATGTACTTGTTATGGTATGTACATGATTTTTGTGTCATCCAGTCATCAGATGTATCTTTTATATTTCACTAATAAAAACAAGAAAAAAAGGAAAAAAAAGTATACTGGCGCTATATTATATATTGAATTTTAGTTGTATAAGAGAGTTTTATTGTATTAGACTGTTTTACAATGCCCAATATATGGGTTAAGTTTAATTAGTTAGGTATTTTTTACCTATCTATAAGGCAGGATGTACGGGTTACATTTTGTTGTATAGGTTTCAATAATTTAGCTGAACGCTGGGTTTCTGAACAGCATTTGGAGGTAGGTAGTGCTGTTATTAGAACAGGGATTTATTAGGAAAAGTAGGAAATAATGTGTTTACCGGCATGATGCGATCACGAGGAGCGATTTGAATTCGTCCTCGCGCTCAGGTCCATTTCTGTGAAGCAGGTTTTTTGTGGCAGCGTGTTGGGAACTTCACGAGCTGGGGCGTGGGCAAATCTCGGTCTGAGAGAAGACAATTGCCCGTTGTGCGGGAGCGCCTCTCTCTAAGGGAGATTGGGCATTTCATCCAGCATTGATCCGAGTTACTAAAGGCTGTGGGCCTTGTTTAGCAACACTCAGATTTGTTTTTATAGGAATTTGGCATGCTAGGATCATTGCTTAGCAACGGTAGCCTCAAGACATATCGGTCTCAGAAAAATCAACAGTCGATGCTGTGTAATATTAGAGGCACATTTTGAACTAACCCTCTGTTGCCAGGGTATTAGTGAGGGAAGTATGGAGCCTCAAGATAGTGAGGTAAATCAGGAGAGCATGATTCTGAAGATAATTGCTCAGGAATTGGGCAGTGCTTCGCAGGAAACAGTTAAAAAAACTTTACAAAAAGAGAGGGAGGCAGTCCGCGGTGAGGACAATGAGTATTTTCTGTTTCAGAAGAGGAAAATGAGCGTAGAGGGCCAGGAGGTAAATGAGCAAGAAAGAGAAAGCATCCGGAGATGGTATCAAGGAAAAAGGGAGTCCTAGATGGAGATCATTCAGATGAGAGGTCAAAAAAGGTGAAGAAAGTAACCGATCCGATGTGGGAGAATCTTTTTGATCCCTGTGATATTAGACATCCCCATGGAAAGGATTGGTGGCATTTGGACCATGTGTCTGAGTATATTGAGCACTGGATTAGAAGGCCATTGGAGAAAGAGGAGCGTAATATAATAAAGGCAGAGTGTTCTTGGCCGGTCATAGATGATAAGGTCACAATGACCCTGGATTTGGATCCGGAAATTATAACCTATTTGTTCAAAGTAAGATGGGATCCTAGAAAAGGTTTAGAGCGCTCTCTCAAACAATGTCAGGACAAGCTCCTTGATGTTTTAGGGCACTTAGCAAAGACGTTTTGACTTGGTGGAAGATGCTTTTCTTAAAGGAAATGATCTAAATATTGAGTTGTTTAGAGGTTGGTGCCAGTGCGCAATATGTTTTTAGGCAATGCTAACACGGCCTATTAGCAGAGTGTCGGAAAACTATTTTGATGCGCATCAATCCAAAGTTGGGTGATCTAGCCAAAAGAGAGACAAGTGAGGGTGCCTAAGGCCTTTTGTTTGGTGAAGGAATGGTGAAGTCCTTGAGGATATTTCTGCAGATGTTCACCAGTCTGGATAAGGCGCAGTTTAACATGAACAGAGTATTTAACATGGGTCCTTTTTCTGGGTGGGCTAGAAGGAGAGGGAAACCTTTCAGCCGCACCAATTTTAAGACCCATTGCTATGGCTACCAGTCAAATGGTAATTATAGATCCAGTGGAAATCAAGGAAATTTCTATCCACATAGGGGAAGAGGAGGCAGATATTAATCATCTAGAGGACAAGAGCAAATCCTCAATGCAGGACAAGGTGAGTAGGAAGATCTATATTGGTTCTATCCCTATAAAGGTGGGAGGAAGATTAAGGTTGTTTCACAATCCATAGAGTCAAATAACAAAAGATGTGTGGGTGTTGGAGGCTGTGAGAGGATTTCAAATAGAGTTTGTAAGTCAGCCTTATCAGGTATGGGAGTCAAACAAATTGGTATTCAACAAAGAGATAGAAGACATTGTGATGTAGGAGATAGAACACATGTTAGAGAAGAGAGCAATAGCAGAGGTAGCAGAGGAAAAGAAAGGATTTGTAAGTATGCTTTTTCTTGTGGAAAAAAAGGACAAGGGCTGGAGGCCTGTTATAAATGTAAGGAATTTGAATCAGTATGTAGTGTGCAGACATTTCCAAATGGAAGGGGTACACATGTTGCAAGACAAGTTGCAGGACTGGATGGTGAAGCTGGATCTCAAGGATGCCTACTGCACAATTCCAATAGGGAAGGAGAACAGGAAATTTCTGCAATTCAGGTGGGAAGGTGTTTTATACCAGTTTCAGTGCCTTCCGTTTTGATTATCAGCAGCCCCTTGGTGTTTTACAAAAGTGTTGAAGCTAGTAGTTTGGTATTTGTGAGAAAGGGGGGTTCGGATGATAATATACCTAGTCGATATCCTGTTAATGGGACAGGAGTTGGAGGAGTTAAACAGTCAGCTGGTTCTAGTGAAAGATTTGTTGGAAAACTTGAGATTTGTAGTGAATTTAGAGAAATCAATTTTGACTCCAACACGGCATGTGGAATTTTTTGGCTTTGTAGTGGACACAATGTTTAGTCAGTTGCAGTTACCGGAGAAGAAAGTCAGGAATATAAGACAAGAAGTGAAAGCTTTGTTGAGGGAATACAAGGTAGCGTTGAGGGAGTTAGCTTGAGTTATTAGCCTGTTGTCTTCAAATTAGGATGGGTGGCTTGTTGCTCAGGTCAAGAAACAGGAGGTGTCTGGAATGCTTTGGAGAAGGTAAGTGACATAAATTGTTTGGAAATGAAAGCATGGTTATTTGCCTTGCAGAGTTTCAAAATGCAGTTGAAAGGTCATTCTGTTCTTTTGAGGCTGGACAACATATCAGCAGTGACCTATGTCAACAAATTGGGAGGAACAAGATCAAAGAGATTGGTGGATTTAACCTAAGAGATTTGGAAATTTGGTTTGGAGCACAAGATTGTTCTGAAGGCAGATATTTACCTGGTGTTTCCAATGTTATAGCAGATTGGAATTCAAGGAATGTGACAAATTACAGCAATTGGAAGCTGAGGGAGGATTTGCTTCTGAAGATTCAGGAGGCTTTAGGACCCTTTGGGGTGGATCTTTTTGTGTCCAGGTTAACAGCTTAGTTACAGAATTATGTAAGTTATAGACCGGGTCCGGGAGCGATAGCAGTGGATGCATAGAATTAGAAATGGAAGCTGATGAAAGGCTATGCTTTCCCTCCTTTTGCAATGATACAGAGAGTGTTGGTTCAGGTGAGGAAGCATATGTGTCAGGTGGTGTTGTTGACCCCGTTTTGGAAAATGCAATTTTGGTTTCCAACTTTGTTGGAAATGGCAGTCGAAATTCCATATTTAATTCAGTTGTGCAGAGAGTAGAGCAGGATGAACATCCTTTGGTATCAGTGGGTTTGTTCAACCTTCTAGTATGTAAGGTATCAGGAATTCTGAAAGATTCTTGGGCCTTTCGGTAGCAGCTTCTGAATTGCTCAATGAGTCATGGGCACCAGGTACAAAGACGAAATACAGAGGAGCTTGGCAAGTTTGGATACATTGGCGCTTGTAAAGGGATTTGGATTCCGTACAAGCGGATGAGGTAGAAGTGGTGAATTTTTTGCAGAATTGTTTGGTAAAGGGTTGTCATACAGGATGGATACTTATTATAGGTCGGCTATAGTGGCTGGTCATTCCTTGGTGCAAGGTATTTCTATTGGTAGAAGTCCCTTGGTGTGCAGAGTAATAAAAGGAGTTCAGTTGAAAAGGCCCCAAGAGCTAAGTATTGGATATTAAGGGATGCGGAATTAGTGCTCAAGTTATTTGAGAGTTGGCCAGGAAACAAATATTTAGGAGTGCACGAATTGTTGTGGAAGTTAGCAACATTGTTATGTTTGATTTCTTTCAGGAAGGTGTCTGACATTAGAGGTTTGGCCATCTCTAATAGGTTTTATTAACCAAATGGTGTGCTTTTTGAACTATGGAAGAGGACTAATACTATGTCTGGTTCAATTCTTTTTCCACATGTCGATAATATACTGAAATTATGTGTGGTGAGATGTTTAAGAGAGTATGAGTGTAGAGTGCTGGAGAAAAGATATGCAGGGGAAGATCAGTTGTTGATTTCTTAAGCAAAACCATTCAAGAGTGTATCAAATGCTACCATTGCAGGATAAGTGACTTAAGGAGGCGCTTTGAGTAAGGTATGATACGTTCATATATTTTTGATCTTTGTATTTATAAAAGTATAAAAGTTGGATTAGTTATAATCCAAGGTTAATTCTTTTTAGGTTATATGAGTAGGTTTCATATTGTGATTCTTTTTGCGGGTAACTAGACGAGGATAGATTCTTGCTGGAGTTTGCATCAGGAGTATTCAGGAAGAAGAACAAACAAAAGAGGAGGAAGATGGAGGTCAACCAGTATATATTCACCCTGGGCGTTGTGGGCGTAGCAGGGCTACGCGGATGTCCATGGAGTTGCAAACAAACTTCGTGGAACTCCACTCCGCTATGCCACCCGCCTCCACCCCCCCTATATTATCAATTAAATCTACATTACGTAATAGTAAATTAAAACCACTTACCTGGCATGCGGCGTCCCCGGGCATGTCCGCATGCCCGCGCTCCCGCGCAGTTTTTTCAAGGATTACCGATACTGCGAGGAGGAGGGCAGCCCAGGGACACCGCATGCCAGGTAAGAGGTTTTAATTTACTATTACGTAATGTAGATTTACTTGATAATATAGGGGAGGTGGAGGCGGGGCTGGCCGACTCCGCTCTGCTGCGGAGTGTGCGGAGATTTGCCTCCTCCGCGTTCTCTACGGAACGCGGAGGAGGCAAAGCTCCGCACACTCCGCGGGCGGAGCGGAGGTCTCCGCCTGGGGTTAGTATATATATGGGACTGAACATTCTATTTTTTCATTGTGATGTTTTTTAAAGTTCTATTTGGAAGCTTTTAATAGTGTTGCTGCTCATAAGGAGTGAATAAAAGATAAATGCATAATACTAGCCTCCTTAGTCTTTAATAAAATAATCATGATCCTTTATTGAGTCAACCTATAAGAATCGTCATTTTAGACCACTTTATCCAAATAAGCTGGTATTCCATAATTTAGATAATGTTTTTTGAAAGAGCTTGTGGACTAGTCCAGTGCTGTCCATTGTGTCATAGTCCCTAAAAGCTTTTTTTTGCCTTGCTTCAATGAATCCAGCTGGGCCTTCAACAGTTTAATGTGGGTTGTAATTTGACTGGAAGTAAGAATTAGCCCTAGGGAAATGTTTAAAGTCACTCCCATCTTTGACCAAGCAATCAAGCAAAGCTGGTGCTCTCAAATGCAGTTTAAATCCTTCAACCAATTTATGTATTAAAATGGAACCGAAGAATGTTGTAGACAGTACTGTTTACTGCATATAGTGCATAAAATGCAATAGGTTTTATAGACCATTTTGCCGTGATATTCAGAAGCATTAATTACCCACAACAGCACATCATTTTGTGCCATTAAAAATATTGTGCATTGTCCTTATGGCAGGTTGAACTGAGTATCCACAGAACATGCAGTCCTGAAAAGATCCTGTTCTTCTCCAGCTCACTAGTAGTTTTGTCCGTGTCCTGAATGTCCAGCCCGGCCAAGGATAAAAGCTGGGTTACATCAGTACAATATCTGGGCTAAAGGCAAAATAGTGTTCATCTCATGCACCAATAAATTGCTGGTTTCCTTTGGGATGTGGAACCAAAATATCTTTGTCATCATATCATTTGACAAAAATAGTTTCTCCTAAATATTGTCTACAGGCACATCGCCCCACCAGAGTTAATAATATAAATTCTGCACATAACCGCAGAGCTGCTAGTCTTTAAAATAATTTCACTGTGTGGAAGAGGATTTTGGGCAGTTGAGGGGGCGCTGCCTGAAGAAAAAGCAGGCCTTCGGCTCCATCACAGCCTAAACAGTCATGGAGGGGTGGGACCAGTAAGAAGGATGAGGCTTTTGCTCAGCACTACTGTGGCACCCACTGCTAACAACGTCAACACAAAAACCAAACAAGGACTTCTGAAGGAGCCTTGTATGTCTGTGGCGCAGAGAAGACTGCTTCAGAGATTATAATGGCCTATGTGTGTGTGTGTGTGTGTGTGTGTGTAGCCTTCCCTCACAAACCGGAAGCCCACTCTATGCAGGGGTTTCCTGCTCACCCTGTGTTCATCATGTGATATCAGCTATTCATTGGGTGACTGTGTGAAAAGCTCCAATATCGTTTGTCACACGGTGACACTGTGTGAGTTATGAGCTCTGCAATGAAATTCTTTTATTTCTAAATGATATTTATGTCAGACAATATTTTCCTATACAACACTCTAAACATACAGACTTCCTCAGGGATGGGTAAATGGGGCACACAAGCAGCTGTAACCAGCGGCAGCTCCTCCATAGAAGTGAAGGAGTGTCGCCCCCCCCTCTGCTGAAGAAATCGTGAAAAATAAAATGGTAGTAAAATGATTTTATTACCATTTTATTTTTTACTCTCTTCTGAACAAAGAGTGAGGGTGGGGTGGGGCTAGTGTGTCATTTCTGCTGATTGGCAGCAATAAGGAGTGGCCACTTCAGTGTGAAGCGTGCATGTTGGTTTGACCGGCTAGCTTGCTACGGCCAGCCTGACACGCGCAATTCAAACCTCTCCAACACAGTTGTCTTAGACAGCATGATTCGCTGATTCCCTGGTGATTGGCAAGTCTTAGACAGCTGGGTTGAAGAGCAGGCACAGGCCTCCAGTGCCTTTTGGAGAGCTGAGCCAGTCTGCTCCAGCAGGGCTGGACTGGGAACCCAAAGCAGCCCTTCCTATTTTCTCAGACCAGCCCCTGGGGAAGCAATGCCTGGCTCCGGGAGGCTGCAAATACTTGCTTGCTGCTTTTGTTACTGGGGGCCAATATTGCAGCACCACTGTGAAACCGGCCCCCAGTAACAAAACCGGCCCCCAGCACAGCAAAACAGGCCCCAACCCTTCCAGTCTCAAGGACAAATGCCCGATTCCCGGTACAGCCAGTCCGGTCCTGTGCTCTGGCCAATCCAGACACTTCACTCATGCTGCTTAACATTGTTAACAGCATTAGAGCAGCGTCTTGATAAAATAAGGTCGTTGGCTGTGGGACCTCGCGCTCAGAGGAGTTTGGAGTCAGGGACTGGAGAACATTGAGTCTGTGTTGCAGGCTAAGGTAAGTGAAACTTTTGTTTTTTATTTGTTAAATGTTTATTTTTATGTATTTTATGTATGTATTTTTGCGTATTGCGCCGCACCATTTTTGTAAGTCACCAACCACCACTGCCTGTAACTTAGCTACAGACTGGGAGAGGGGCTGAACCAAAAGGCGAGTCTCAGTGGTTGCGCAGTTAGGTAAAACAGAATTTGCTTGTAGCAGCAGAATAGTTGCAATTTCAACCTTTGGTGACCCCAAAGTAAGGTCCCTTCCCACCATCCATGTTTGCACAAAACCATCTATTTTCACCAGGAATTCTTCAGTACGCTTTACAAACTGTCTTCTAGTTCGAATATTTGACACAATGGGAATTATTTCGAAGACTATGTGGTTACTTACAACTCTTCATGTAATATTGCATGCTGTATGTTTCTTAATTTTTTTATTTACGTATCATAAAAGTGCAAAAGCATTTCAAATAAAAAGTGCAGGCACAGTGGTCTTTACTGCCCAACTGTATTTACGTGTTCCTTTGTGAAAGAGTGAATGGGGATCGATTCTGCCTTAACCTACTGCATGATAGAGCGAGTCCAGCATTACTGTGGACCACAGCGAGATAGCCTCAGATATCGACTCCAGCTTATCTGTTACTGAGGAGTTCACTGCCTCTATTTCTCAAACCACCAAGTTTTGCAAGCCTTCAAATTTTCAAAAACAATAAAAACAGTAAATGTGAACTGGTCGTTTGTCTGCAGTGGTTCAGTGTCCCATTAATGTTGCAATGTCATTTCAGGTTTCATAAAATACACCAGGCTGTATAAAATATATACGGGCAGAAAAACTTATGTTCTAGTAAAGTTTAATGAAGTAAGATATAAAGCTGATCATATATTAAACTACAAACATAAATACTCACTTTACAACCAGATGCCATCTCTGAATGTGTAGATTTTTAAATTGAGGCATTTACCAAATGTGCTGATTTTTGATTTTGGATTTGAAAAGGGCTAATTGCATTGAAATGCAAATGATTAAAATGACAAGAGAAATAAAATCAGAAGTATAACTCAAATAAAGGTTTTATCTTAATGTCCAAAAGGACCATAAAATAAAGCAATCTTCATAGTGATATTTCTCCAAGTTGTTACAATAAAATAGGATCATTTCTTCTAATGACAACACTCATATTTTGATTGTTCTATTTTGAATTTTATAATATTTCAGGTTTTTGAAGCACAAAATGTATGATGGGTTGTCATGGAGGCATCTTGAAGCCTGCCTAGCTTTGTATATTACCCAGAGTCTGTTGACACTGTGTAGCTGTGATTGAGATGCACTTTCAATTGAAAAGGCATTTGTTCATCTGCCTATAACTTTTGACCCCATGGACGGACTTGCACAAAATATGGCAATTTACTGGCTTACTTAGCTAAGATTCGGCATGACAAGTTTTGTGAAGATCTATGAAAAAGACAAAATATTAATGGAGATGAAAAAAGAAGCCAAATGCGATGCAGCGCGCGCTACGAAATTCGTTTTATTTATTTATTTGCTAACTTACCTCGGTTCGGCCGGATTCCGGTTTTTACTACCCCCCACCCTGCCCCTCCCCCGCCCCACGTCACCGCCCGGCGGAACTCCCTCCAGGAGCCGCAACTGGACTTGAACCTGGTTCCCCAGCTCCAAAGTCCACAGCTCTGACCGTAAGTCCCATCCTCCTCCCAAGGAGGATGCAGGTGTGAGGCATACACATGTGCAAGAGTCAAAGTACAAACAAGACTCAAGGTAGTAACAGAAATCAGGTGATTGCCCAATCAAATACACACTTTTGTAAAATGGTAGTATTTTAATATAAGCACATAAAGCATAGAGGCAACACACTAAATGACAGTGGTGGCTCCTCCGCTATGGCGGAGGAGTGTCGCCCCACTGCTTTTAAGCAGTGCGAAGCAGAAACATAAAATGATAATAACTTTGCATTATTATTATTTTATGCTGCTTCCTGATGCTTTTCGGGTGGGTGGGCGGGGCTGCTCGGTTCTTGGAGCAGTGCAGGGGAAGAGTGGTTTGCCACCTCCTAAGTGCGCAATGACTGTTTGGTCGGCCCTCTCGGGCCGCCCAAACCAGTCATGTGCACTTTTCCTGTCCTCCATGCAGGCTGCAGTACAGCCTGCATGGAGAACATGCCCAGGCCCCCATTCCCTCGCTGAGCATCCAACCAAGACACTCAAAACTAATCACAACGCTGCATTGCAGTGATGTGATTGGTCAGTGGGGCCTGCTTCCTGTTCTTCGATATGCAAGAGGAGAGCAGGAGCAGAGACGCGGAACCCGGCCGGGGGCAAGGTACGTTTATTTATTTTTATTTTTTATTTTATTATTGCACCAAGCGTGACCCCCCACCTGTGATCCCCCATGCCCGCCCCGCCACCCTCGAGCCATGCCAGCTGCCACTGGTAAATAATCTTAAGGTTGGTGTGCTAGCAGCATCCTGGGTCATATTTCTTAGTCCCTCCATCTCTTACTAGTGAGGCTGGTTATAAGTCATTCGATACTGGAGACAACTTTCAGATGCAGCCCATGTTAGTCCCCATGCATCAATGTCTAAGTTCTGTCTTAAGAGTGAACTTTACCAGTGCTAAGCACTAAGTTTGTCCAAGTCCACAACATGTCTGCTGGCCTCAAACAGTCTTACCCAACCCAATGGCAGCTGGCAAATGTGGGAGGATCAGGGCGTGTCACTGCAGTCTCTGATCTCTTGATGCTGAGGGCCGGCAACCTCTTGCAGTCTTTCTCCGATGATGTGTTGGGCCTCAGCAGTCTCCAGACAGCCCGAGTCGAATGTCCTTCTCCATGGCTCCTCACAAGCGGTAAGTGTTCCTTACAGAAGCTTGGTCAAGGCGATCCAGGGCAGCAGCCCCCCTATGTGGCTCCCTCCTGGTACACAGGGATCCTAATTTCCTCCGCACAAGGATGACTGCCCTTTCTTCACAGTGGCCCCCTCCTGGTATACAGGGGGTCATCGATTGGCTCTGCACAATGGTAACGCCCTTACTTCATGGTGGCCCCCTTCTGGCACATGGGAATTGCTGACTTTGTCCATTCAGGTGTCCTGACCTGACCTGGCTTCCACACTTAGCTCCCCGAGATCCACTTAGTCAGGACCCCCACTGGGCACGTCTCCCTCCAGGCACTCTCCTCCTCCTCACAGAATCCCTGGCCTTGGCAGGCAAGCAGAAGGCTAGTGCTCCAGACTCTGTGGAAGTGGTCCTGACTTGCTGGGTGATGACTCCTCACACAGCAGAGTGACTAGCAGACATTGGTCCTTAGCCCTGGTTTCAGCAGCTAGAAGTCTTGGTGATCTTCTACCCTGATGACCAGTGCTGTAGACAAAGTGTGGGACACATGTGCTCACCTTATAGTCCAAATCCAGACACAGATGTTAATCTGGTCTTTTGAAATTCGGGTTGTGGTTCAGCTCCTTTGAAGTGTCCTCTCCTCTGCCCTTTCATTTGTCAAAGAGAAAGTCTGCCACAGTAGAACTGGCCCTAGTTCTGCTTGACTCACCATGCAGATTAAGGGTGTACACCTTCCCTTCTTTCAAGATTCCTGGTCTTACAGAGCCAACATTATCAGACCCCCCAGCTTTCTGACAATGAGTACATGCCCCACTGACCAGTAACTCTTCATGGAATCACAAAAACCTTTGATGTCCACAGAGGATGCTCTTCTTACCTTCCTCTGGTGTGTGTGATCCCACCCTAGCCCTCAGGAATGTCAGCGATCAGCATCTCCTGTCCGGGGTTTGCAGTTCTGTCCTTCATTAGTCTTTCTAGGCACTGGGCTTCCAAAGTGGAACGCACAGGCATCCATGTTATGTACCTTGCACAGGCACACATACATCCCAGCACCAACATGAAAATACAATGCGCAGCCCGGTGCTACACACAATCAACATGTAGGCCAAGGGTAAGTTAAGTACAAAGCAGGTGAACTTTACATGAGTTGGCTGATAGGCGCCACTCGCTGCCACAGGTAAAATGGCCTGTTCACACTACTGATCTCTACTGAACACAAAACAGATTTTCTGCCACCACTGCACTCATGTCCCTTAACAGCAAGTAATGGCAGTGGTCCTCTACCACCATGGGTTTAGCGGTTGGTCCGCCCTCCCGGTCTAATAAGACTGCATTTCCATGCAATAGGTCTAGGCATATTACCATGAGAAAGGAACAGGTATGATCCGTGTTTGACCATGACCAAAATCCAGTACCAGGGATCCAGATATAGACATAGCTGGGGCACTCAGGGGGTGCATATCCGTCACCATGAAGGGGACTCTTGAGAGAGTTCCTCGAACCCAGTTTTTAAAAATAGAGCGTTTTGATTTTCCCAGGGTGCTTTTTTCCCTTGGGCCACATTGCTTGTGGGAGCAAGCGCTCTGATTGGCTGTGAGCAACATGAGAAAAATTTTGCTGGCAGTCATTACAGGACTCGGGGAGATAGTCACCTGTGCTGAAGTAAAAAAAAATAACATAAGGGGGAAGGGGACGGATACCCTGCTCCTCCAGACCATGTGAGTGGGGGCCCAGAGGGACTCCTCAGAGGGCCAAAATACAAAACAACTCAGCAATTTTTGCTGTGATCCTGCAGGAGTCCCACGAGATTGCAGCACTATACAAACCCAAAAAATGGCAGCTGTGTTTTTTGATAGATATTACAGGAGGGGAGCTGTGAGTAGGGCCCCCTCCCTAAGCCCATTTTGGGCCCCATGGCAGGTATGTTACTGAAGGGGAGGGGGCATGCTGCCCCCCTCTCGAGCTGTTTTCGGCCCCAGGAACCCCATCCCCGGAGCCCAATGTATTTATTAATTGGAGGGAGGCACATGGCTCCCCTCCCATAACCTTAAAAAGGCCTTGGAGACCCCATCCCCCAGGTCTGTACCTTGATGAAAAGGGAGGGGGGCCATGCAATCCCTCTCCCTGAGCCATTGATGGCTGCGGCGTCTCCATTCTCTGGGGGTGGCTCATTTACTGTGTCCCGGGGAACCCATCCCAGGGACATAGTAGTTTCCCTGTCTGCACTAGTGCGGTGCAAGGAAATGTGCTTGCTTCCGTCTGGTGGGAGCATTTTTTAAAACACTCTACAGATGGAAGAAGACTTGTTCTGTTTTCCCAGCCCACACTGATCCCCATGCAGGGAGCCGGCAGGGGCCATGGGGGCCCTGGTGCTGCCCCGAGGCTCCCAATGTGTGCTTGGTGGGTGCGCTGGGTGCGCACCCACTGATTTATAATGCAGGCCCCGGGTTATGGGGTTCCAGGGGCCTGAGAAGGCTCAAGGAGACTGGACGTGAGGACCCTTCCCCTTTAAAAAATATTTTGGCCCCAGGCGATTGGGGCCCCGGGCCTAACAAGGCTCAGGGAAGGGGGCCATGTGGCCTTCCTCCCCTTATTTATTATATTAGGCCCCTGGAGTTGAGTTCCCCAGGGCATAATAGACTCTGGAGGGGGGCTACACACCTCCCCATATTTTTTTCCCTAGGAGATATGGTCCCCAGAGCCCAATAAGGCTTGGGGCGCTGGGTACCCCTCTCCTTTGTAAGTGCATTAGGCTTTTTGAGATGGGCTCCAAGGCTCAGGGAGGGTAGCTGCATGCCCACTCCTGATAGATTTTTGGCCCAGGGAAGAGGTGCTTAGGGCCCCATGAAGGCTTGGGGAGGGAGGCGGCATGCCCCCTCTCCTTTTTAATTGTATATGGTCCCGGGGGATGGGGTCCCCAGGGCCTTTCTAAGGCTTGGGGAGGGAAGCTGCATGCACACTCCCCTTAATATATATGTTTTGGTCCCTGGTAGATGCGGTCCCTGGGGCTCCAGGGCCAACCCTACGCTGCCCACGCTAAAGGCTGTGCATGCCTTGGGGTTGGCAGCCTGCTGGGGTTTGACCAGCGGCCCTGGCGGCAAGCCAGGTCCTGCGGCCAACCTCACACCACACACAACCAAAGGCTGTATGTGGTGTGGGGTTGACTACCTTTGGGAGGGTTGGCTGCCTCCGGGTGGGTTGGCAACAGGCCTGGCCAAAGGCTATGCACAGTGTAGGGTTGGTTTGAGATATCATCAGTGATGTCTTGAATGGTGTCATAGAACGTGTCATCATGAGTGAAGTAATATGTGAGATCATAAGCAGTACATGGCTGGGGTGCAAGTTATAGTAATCTCAGCTAACTATAACTTATGAATTTGTGTGTTTTTTAGAAACGTTAATGCTGTCACTGAGATATTCACCTAACTATAACATCGCTTTAACATTTGTTAGCCCTCTGTCATGCATTGCCTATGACTGTGTGTGGTAGGGGTTGGCCACAGCCTTGCGCCAATCCCGCTGTGGGCAGTCATTCCCCAACCTTTCATGGCCTACAGCGGTGCATAGCATGGGGTTGGCCGCAGGTCTGGGAAGAGCTTGTTGCTGATTTTTATTTCTTTCCGGTACTGCGGCACCACAGTACTACCATGAAATTACATGGGGTCACACTGAGTGCTGGAGTAGTACCTCGATTTTGCAGCACTGGGAAAATACATCTTTATAATTCAACCCAGGGTACACAAAGGCCAGGTGGTCAGTTCCCCTACCTTGCTCCCTTATTCCTTATTTTTTTTCTACGAGTCCTGAGTCATGCAATTGTGCTGGCAACTTTCTCTTCATGTTGCAGCCAGCCAATCAGATCGATGTCATGCCTGATGTAAAAAGTGAGGCCATTAGCAGTGAAGGACGGAGGCGCTAGTTATAGTTAGTTCACTCAACTACAACTAGTGAATTTCAGCATTTTGTAGATTTTTAAACAGTAGATTTAACTCATGTCAACATCTGGCTTTCGTTAACTTAACTTTTCTATTATTTCAGTAAATTTGTAGGGTTTTTTAAGGTAAGCTAAGGTTTCAGCAGATTTCTGGGAGGTTTGTTAATGTAAGGAAAGATGGTATTACTTAGTACATGATATCTATTGATGGGCTACAACTTCTAGGCTTTGACATGGAGTAGCACATCATATCCACATTTTTATCACTGAATGTAGTTTTAAAAAGTACTGGCATGGGGGACTGAATTCTGAAAGAACAGTACCACTTTGTTTATGCATTTTAATTGATGCGACATAAAGTTTCTTAACTGACTGACTAACTTAACCTTTGTATATTTTAAGTAAATTTGTAGGGTTTTTTAAGGTAAGATAAGGTTTCTTCTAGCAAATTTCTGGGAGGTTTGTTAATGTAAGGAAAGATGGTGTTACCATACCTGACTATAACATATACCACACCTGACTAGAACATCTCATGAGAGAGAGATAGACACATTAGTATATGATATCTATTGATGGGCTACAACTACTAGGCTTTGACATGGAATAGCACAACATATCCACATTTCTATCACTGAATGTAGTTTCAAAAAGTACTGGCATGGGTGGCCTGTTTTCTGAAAGAACAGTACTACTTCACAGCTTTCCCACCTGCAATCTCTTTCCCTATCCTTATAATCCGGTGTGTGCACCATAGCTTGATCCCCTCACCTATCTACAAGTGGAGTGTTTGTTTATTGTTTATTCATATGTAAAATATCCTTATCCAAAAAAATAAAACAGATGATTCACACATTTTACACAATTACACTGTTAGAAAAAAAGACATTACCATAATACAAATTTTACATATATCTACATTACTAAAGTACTACCATATGGATCTCACTATAAGTTAAAATGGTGCCTTAATTTTTAAATTGGTTTATGTAATTATTTTTTTTTGCACATTATGCCTTCCAATTGTATGTTGAAAGCTGGGTGCTTCAGGACAGTTATTACTGTATGTGTTAAGTAATTAGGGAATGAAGCACAAAAATTAGACCATTTGGTAGAACCATACTAGATATGCAATACAGTAAGAATAATTACTGTGGTCTCCTTTTCCATGCTTTTGTATGGCTGTGCACCCTCAATGTATGCAGTGATACTTCAAGAAAGCTGTTGAAAAACTCCTTTTTAGGTCTCGGCTCTAGACGGTGCTCATGCGCTGTCTCGAAAGAGACATTCTTTATCTACTTCATGGGCTTACAGCCAGCCCATAGGCTTTCCATTTGCTGGTACCATTGTCGCTCCATTTTTCGCTCTCCCCATTTGTCAGGGGCATGCATATGTCATGCCTCTTCTTTTGCTTTCAACTAGCAAGCGAAGCACATCATGGATGAGGCGCAGAAGGCTTCGGATTGGTCAATGCACACATTTTTCGCCATAAAGCTATTTATCCTTGCCAGGGAGTAGCCAGGAAAATAAAATATGCCCCAATTTGAGGAACATGGCACTGAACAAGCGAGCAAAGTAAACGTTCCCAGCCATTTCTATAAAGGCTTGTGTGAATTCTCCCCATGGGGAAAACCAAGGTGCAAATGATGCATTTAAATACATTTTTAAAAGAATTTGGAAAAACAGCTGTTTTTTTCCACTAATTATTTCCTTTCTTCTTACTATGCTTTTCCTTTAATTTTTCTTCCATTTTTTCTTTTCTTTTTCTGTCATTCCTTCCTTCCTTTCTTTTGATCTTTGTTACTTATTTAGATCATTCTTTCCTTCTGCTCTCTCATCCTTCAATACTTTTTATTTTCCTTGTTTCTATTCTTCTTTAATTCTGTCTTAACTTCTTGCTATCGTCCTTCTTTATATCCTTACTTCATTTTCTTGTGTTTTGTCCACTTTCCCTTCCTTTTTCCCATTCCCCGTTCATTATGTTTTCTTCCTTTCTTATCATCTTCCTGTCCATACATATCCCTTCCTCTTCATTATTCTATCCCTTCTAAATTCTTTCTTCCCTTCTCTTCTTATTTCCTTGTTTTCATTATCCTTTCTTCCTGCTATTTTACTTCCTTCCATTGTCTTTACTTGCATTAAAAAGGTCAGAAACGCGCTCTTTCTTTTACTCTCTGCTTGCTGTCTTTTTCACAAAGGTCTTTTCAATGCTGTGAACATTTGACATTGACATTTTTATTTGACTTCAGTTACTTAAAGCTAACGTGACTAGAGGGTATGTGCCTTTATTTCAGAGTTTGTCATCTTCTGTTGACTTTATCAAGGTCAGCTGAGATTTGGCTAATTGTGTGGTGGGAAATTTGAGTAAAGAAGTCTGCTGTAGAAGTAAGGTATTTGGAATTTACAAGCTGTGCTCTTGTTCACTCCACCTGAAAGAAATAAGACAAGGAAATAATGCTATGCATTAAACCTTCAGTAGGGCATCCAACAGGTACAAAAAGGTTGGTGCCAACTCGGTAAAATACATTTAACTGGAATTATTCTGTGCTGATAGAGAAATGGCTTAGCAGCCGAGCCTTTTTTACTGACAGCAGAGACAGAAACACCCAGGAATGGACTGCAGAAACAGAGATACTTGATATCAGACCACCAAAACTCTCCTCCCCATCTACCATAAAGGAGAACTCGATCTCAATGAATTCAGCCTGATCAAGCCCTACTTTAATGGATCCCCCTTAAACTTAGAGAAATACCCAGGCAAATGCACCAGAGGGGGTGAAACATGTTGGCTGATGTTCTATTTATCTGTCCACAGATAAAACACAAGAAGATTGTGCAACATGGAAATGATCAAATACTTATGTACAGCAATAACAAATTGTGGCAGAATACATTTAAAATATTTTTTTATGATACTGGATGTCAACTGTAATCGTTAAAGTAATTGCATCACTCGCAATATCTCTTGTTTTATGCATCTGAGAATAAAGGCTAACCCAGTTAATGGTACCTTGCACACACCAATACTTATGCTGTTTTTCCACACAGGGCAATATTGGCCACTATTCCACACGCTGTGGCTCTTAGCCCGCGCATATACAGCAATAAGGGCATCTACTCTGTAAATCTTGTGGCATTAAAGAAGTTAGGGGAGCACAGAGATCCTGATGAATGGACTGAATTACAGTCATCAGTTAAACAAGTTGTTATTCTCAAGGAATCTTCTACTACTTTAAAGTGTCCACATTGAAACAAGCAAGTGATAGAAGTGGGATCTGCGGGCGTGGACTGCATTAAAGCTTCCAATATGTCAGCTGTAAGTGACAGATCTCTTTGGGCATCGGTGCCGGTCCTCTTCCATATTGAGTGACTTGGTTTAGGTGGATTTTTTGTTTTTTGCCTTTTTATATAGCGCAAACTCGGCACGAAGGTATTGGAGCAGGCACGGCCGGCACAGGTGAGAGCGGTGAGGCGGGCGGGGTGGGGGGGGGAAGTCGACAGACGACGAGATAGGTAAAATTAAATAAAAAAAAATAATAAAACCACTTACCTTACGCTCGTCGCTTGCCTCTGCCCGCCGCATTGTAATGTGGCAGGTGGACCGCAATGTCAAATGTCGGGAAGAGCGCAACTGACGGTCGGTCATTTGTAGTCCGTCTGATCAGCCCCTATGATGCTTATGAAGCCCCTCATGTAACTCATCTAAACTTTATCACATAACATTTAAAGCGCTCTGATACCTTTGGGTCTAACTAGCGCTATACAAAACTCACAATAATAATAAGAATAAAAAAGGGGCAATGAGGATCAGTGGTGTGAGTGGCCCGCTGGACCCCAGTCATAGCAGTTTTTTATTACCCAACCATCATGCCCAGGGGTTAATTTTCTTGCATATGTTCAACCCAATTCCCCCATTCCACTGAGCCACTATTGCTTATTTGCATCACATGCACATAAAACTGCAAACAGAAATGTTCCGAAATGTAAATGAAAAATGCAAATGAAAATACAAAATACAAAATATGTAATGGCCGGTCTAATCAAGTTTTCCTGCTCGCTAGATCATTCCTGAGTTTGTATCGATATCATTGGAACAGTGTTCTTTGAATAAAACAAAACTTACCCGAGTACCGAGGGCGGGAGACATACTTCCCACAAATAACGAGAGCAAAGTCAATTCTCAGCACCAGTCACCAGCAACGAGGAGAACGAATTACAGGTTCCATTTGCTAAAGCAAATAGGTCATGCATTGGGACCTATTGACATTGTCATTGGTTTTTAGTTATGCTGTACAGCCTCCTCGATGCAGTATAGTATGGCTGAAAAAAAAGCCTATTGCGTCCTTTTGTGGGCACCTGTACTACACATGCAAGCACATACAAAATGACGCAGCCACTTTTTGTTCGCCGATCCAGCTTGGATGCAGCTCCGTTTTGTATATGATGAAGGTAGAGGAACATGTTAGAGATGTGAATATTTGTTCATCATAGGATCGAAATCCTACTGCACAATTTAGCCTCACTTTGTAAGACATTTTGAAGAAATCAAAGGATAATGCATTGATATCCAATAATAAAAGGTATTTAATGAATGATCACCTGAGAATGCCTTTTTTTAGGGTTGAGCCTGTGAGAGCACGTGCTAGCGCGTGCGTCTCGCTTGCAAGACACTTTTGTGTACCAAAAGGGCTTGGAGCCAGCCCATTGTTTTGCCATTTGTTGTTTGCACATCATACTTCTTTGCAGCCTCCTCAATTGGCCAGTGCAGCCACAATGTCATTTCTGATCATTTCTGTGGAGCAGGGTTCAAGCACAGATCTATTCAAGTTAAACTGTGCCCGTCCGGTGCACCCATCGTGATTGAAGTACTATTTATTTCCTCCTTCCACTCTCATGCCTGCTGCTCCCTCGATAACGCTTGCACTTTTTTTTAGTTTTGTTTAGCTTAGCCCCAGCCCCTCCCTGTTTCTTCTCATCCCGTCCCTCTTTCTTCTCCCACTCCTACCCGCCCTGTCTCTTTAATTTTGACCTGAAAAGTGCTATGAAGTGACCATCTATGATCGCTTTATAGCACTTTTTAAAATCATATTGTTATCCTCCACCACTACTCGCCCCTTCCCTCCCCCATTAAGCACCCCCACCTGAGTGCGTCTCTCTCGTATACCTCTTCCCCCTTCGTGTCGCTCCCTCCCTCATTGTGTTGTAGCTTGTCTCACCCACAGTACTTCCCTTCGTTGTTGTTGTCTGCCCACACTCCTTCCCACCCTCTGTTTTCCATGTAGGCCTCCCTGACTCACCCTCCCTCCTGTCTTTGCCTCCTGCCTCGCAATGAAAAATAAGGATTGGCAAAGCCAATAGGCCTCGTCTATGCGATAACTGTTGGTTTTGTCAATGTTAGATTATGTGTTGCAGAGCACGTCTGCTGTGCAACATGGCTGAAAGTAAAAAAAGAAAATTGGTCTATGACGCAGCCGCATCATAGCGCGTTTCATTTCTACTTTTACAGTGGCGGCCGGCATGGCTCACGGGTGGGCGGGCACGGTGGGGAGAGGGGTCACGGGGGGTCGAGCGGGGGGGTAAAAAAAACCTTACTTTGAGGCCGGGTCCCGCATCTCTGCTCCTGCTCTCCTGTCTCCAACTTCCAGGAACAGGAAGCAGGCAGCCAGGCTCCCTCCCCTAAGCCAATCACAATGCTGCAATGCAGCATTGTGATTGGTCTGTGCGCCGTGACACCGCGCTCAGCCAGGGGCTGAAGGGGTGGGCATGTTCTCCATGCAGGCTGTAATGCAGCCTGCATGGAGAATTGGGAAAGTGCGCATGACTTGTTTTGGTGGCCCGATAGGGCCGACCAAACAGTCATTGAGCACTTAGGAGTGGGCAAACCACTCCTCCCCTTCTCCAAGATCAGAGCAGCCCTGCCCACCCACATGCCCGCAAAGCAGCAGGACACGAAGCATAAAATAATAATAACTGTAAGTTATTATCATTTTAAGTTACTACTTGGCACTACTTAAAGGCAGTGGGGCGACGCTCCTCCTCCATAGCGGAGGAGTCACCACTGTACTTTCAGCCATGCTGCACTGCAGCCGTACTATTGTTAAACATGGCAACAAAAAAAAAAAAATTGACAAGGCCAATAGAGCGTGCATAGGCGAGACCTACTGGCTTTGCCAATGTTTGTTCTACATGTTGTCAAAATAAATATGTCACTGGAACATCTGCCAATCAGACCTACATTTTCATTGATACAATCCCTCCATGAAACTTTAGGTAGGTATATTGACCATTTCCTCCAATTATTCTTTCCAAAGATACCAACATATTCACAAGCATTTCACGGAGTGAACTATATTTTCATTTTAAAGTTATTTCTCTTCACCTTGTTTCACATCTATTATTAATATTTGGGTACTTTTTACAAATACAAATACCCAGCATGTTGAAGTATTGTTTTAAATAATGTTGTTTTATTTTATATTTTTTTATTATTTCATATTGTTTGCTTGAATATTGTAAAAAAAAAGCAGCATAATTTTAATACATATTAGTTAGAATATTAATTGTAGGTGTTAGCATTGTTAGCATAATTGTTAATAATATTGTATAGTTTGTAATTTAAAATGTTTATTTTTTTTCTTCAAATTGAATTGGTAATTTATAATGTAGTAGTGGGTTTTTGGGTTTGTAGGGGAATAGGATTGGAAGTAAATTAAATTATAATTAATCTAGTTTTCTGGTTTATATTGGAAATTTAATGTGTTATTGATTATGCAAATTTGTATTGTTTAATAGTTATTGTATGCATTGAAGTTTAATTTGTTATTCTTAATGTGCATTTATTTTTTTCTTAATTGTTGTTTTTAGTAGAATATTACTGGGTGTGTAGGGGAACTGGGTTGGAAGTTTATTAAATTATAGATAGTTTTATATTAGTGGTAATTCATTTTTATTTGTTAATAATGAATTATTAATTATGCAATCTGATTTTTAATTGTTAATTTATTTGAATTAATTTGCGAAATTTTACACTATATTTAATTGTTCATGTTTATGTAATTAATGTATATTTTATGAGTGGGTTGCTGGTTTTGTAGGGAAAAAGGGAGGAAAGTTGCTTTTATTTATTGTTAATAATATTTGTTTGATAAATTAATAATTATTTATATATTTTTAATGGTCAGCATATTAAGTACGTTTTGAATATTTATTAATTTTGAGTGTTTTTAATAATATTTGTAAAATTTATTTTTAACGTATCGTATTTTTAAATTATTTTCTCAGTTTATTTACTTTGCTACAAAAATGTAACTAATATTTAAGTAATTTTTGGGGTATTTACTGTTGCTTTTTGTCAGTGAGGAACTAGATTTTATTAACATTATTTTATTTTTTCCCATTTTAAGTATATGAAGTTGTTTATACTATATTCTATGTAATTTGTTTTTTCAGATATTAGACATTTATATGTTTTGTATAAAATGATTAGGAGGTGGAATGCTATTTGTAGACCCTCCAAAGTCCAACCCTTTCCCTATACTGTTCCTTAAACTGGAGTGGGAATAGTAAATATAACTCCTTTGAAGTCCAACATTTTACTTATGGTTGCTTAGACTGGGGTAAGAATAGTAAATTTAACACTTTCTTTAGTGTTAGTTAGACTGGAGCGGGATTAATTAATTAAACTGTTCAAAGTCCAACACTTTTCCTACTGGTCCGTAGACTGGAGTGGGAATAGTAAATCAACCTCCTCTGGAGTCCAACACTTTCCCTGCTGTTGCTTACAATGGAGTGGGAATAGCACATTTAACACCTCCTGAGTCCAACACTTTCTTTAGTGTTGGATAGACTGGAGTAGGAATAGTAAATTAAACTGTTTGGAGTCCAACACTTTTCCTACTGCTCCTTAGACTGGAGTGGGAATAGTAAATCTAACTCCAAAGTCCAAAACTTAGCCAACTGTTTATTAAAATGGAGTGAAATGTGTAAATCATTCCCTTGGAAGGCATATACGTTATGTAATGTTTGTTAAACCGTGTTTATAGTAATTATTTTTAGTATTGGAAATTAATATTGTATGCTTTTTTTTCTAATAATTTGTTTTTTTTGTTATATTATTTTTTAAATATGTTGTTTGTTTTTAAAATGTAAGTTTTACATTGATTATATTATTTTAATCATTTATCACATTTAGTTAAATATGTCTTAGTACTTGTTTTTGCTGTTAATATTATTCATAATAGTTTTATATATATATATGTATATATTCCAAAGAAACAGAGCCCCACTCCGACTTCTGTGCAAACAAAAGATTTTATTAGTCTGAGGCAGCATTTAAATAACTCATAGTCCTGACCGGTTTCGGCGTCACCACGCCTTTCTCACAGGTGAGTTAAATATTCATCCATGTGGTCACGAGGCCTTAAGGCTCAACTACAGGCCCCAGCATGCACCAGAATTGTTTTGTATTCACAAGGCTTTGCACAGTGTTCATATTTGCCAAAATAGCGTTATTATAACAAAGTCCCAACAATCTTCCAAAGTGTATGGTGCACACAATAAGATTTCACAGCGAGTGCACAATAATGCTGCCTCCATCCATGATAAGCATTTGCGCTGCGGAGCTTACAAGAGGAGAAACGTCTCCCCTATTCCCTTTCTCTTAGTAGCATCACCAATACCTGTGGCAGTCCGTAGTTTGGTGCGCACAAGAGCGTGTCATGCCCCCTCCATAAAATCCAGACAACATCCTCCGTTTTACTGGGGGCCACCGACTCTGCAGGGTGGGCTCTTAATTGCAGGAGCGGAGAATCCTGCATGCATAGAATTCCAAAGAAACAGAGCCCCACTCCGACTTCTGTGCAAACAAAAGACTTTATTCGTCTGAGGCAGCATTTAAATAACTCATAGTCCTGACCGGCTTTCGGCGTCACCACGCCTTTCTCACAGGTGAGTTAAATATTCATCCATGTGGTCACGAGGCCTTAAGGCTCAACTACAGGCCCCAGCATGCACCAGAATTGTTTTATATTCACAAGGCTTTGCACAGTGTTCATATTTGCCAAAATAGCGTTATTATAACAAAGTCCCAACAATCTTCCAAAGTGTATATATATATAACTATTATGAAGAGATTTATATAAATATCTATATATATCTATATCTATCTATCTATCTATCTATCTATCTATCTATCTATCTATCTATCTATCTATCTATCTATATATATATATACATATATATATATATATCTATATATATAGATATATATATCTATATATAAATAGATATATATATATACACATATATATATATATATATAGATATATATATATCTATATATATATAGATATATATATAGTGTTTCCATAGGAAATGCCTTTTTGTGTTGCTAATAACTTTGGCGCCGTTTCATGAATCTCCACAAAACTTTCCAAAAAAATGCTATTTTTTGACTAGTTTTCTCTTGGAAAGTTTCGGGGTGACCCGTCAAGCAGTGGCCGAGGAAAAGGGGGGTCCCAAAACACATTGTACCCATTTACTTTTCCATAGGAACTTTAGACACAGCTACAGCCCAAATTGTTGAACGGTGTTACACCAAATTTGTCAGAAAGCTAGATCTTCGTCCAGAAATAGTGCTTTTTGTGTAAATCCGTTCAGTACTTTTGGAAAAATTAAGGTTAAAATGAATTGTATAGATGATGCTGCAGAGGATCTACAGAGCCGACAGATCACATCCTAAGATCTGAATGGCTGCCACCACATCAACCAGGAAATGGTGGCAGCAATCTTGGGACTTGGGACCTAGGACCTAGGGCCTGATTACGATGCCAGTCGGCCACCGTTGCGGAAGTGCACATAGTGCAGGGATATGGTGCCCCCCAGGGCCCATAGGGGAGGCGCAGGATGGAAGGGGGCCCTGCTAGGGGTCCCCAAGTCACTTTCCGCCTGACTTTTCATGGCGGGTTAACCGCCATGAAAGGGCCGGAGGAAAGGGACAGCCTAATCCCTACGGCGGTGCCTGAGCAGGCACCGCTCCATTTTAGGGAATAGGAGTCTGACTGACGCACTGACGGGATCCTTGATCTTGTCAAATGCGGCAGTCATTCCCCCTGCCAAATCGTGATCGAACCGCCTGCATCATAATCCAGCGGTCGGATCAGATGGGCTGGATGGCGGTGTGAACGCCACCGAAAGCTTGATGGTCGCGGTCCCACCGCCATCGTAATCAGGCCCTTAGTCCCACAATGTTGGGTAGGAAAATGCTTTGAATTGCTCACTCCCTGGAAAAGAAAACTGCTCCCACGGGGATGAAGCAATGCCGGCTCCTGTTGCACTCGTGATGGCTGCAAGAGGAGTTGGCCTAACGGCTAGGGCGGTCGACCTCGAATCTGGGGAACTGGGTTCGAGTTTCGGCAATGACGCTGAACATCCTGTGATTCTGGGCAAATCACTTAATCTCCCCGTGCCTAACAAAAATGAATGTGTCCTCATGTAATGCAACTGGTGCTATGTAAAGCGCTCTGATACCCGATACCTTTGGGTCAAGTTCGCGCTATATAAAACTCCGTTAAAAAAAAAAAGTAGGGGAGTCAGCGGGGCTGCAAGGGGCCTGGGCCTCCCCCTGCAGACTCTAACAAGGGATTCATGGTGGGATGTCCCGGGTGGGCACTGGGTTACCTCACTTAAACAAATATGCTGACTCCTGGAGGAGCTGAGAGCCGGCGGGTCGTGGGGATCCTGGGGCTCCCCCCCGCAGCCCTTAATAATTATAATTGTGTGGGGTGCCCCAGATGGGCATCGGGTCACCCTGTCAAGAAAAAAGTTGGCTCCTTCACTTGAAGGGAGCCAGCAGGGACATGGAGGCCCTTGGACTTACCCTGTGGCCCCCAACAAGAATCATGATTTGGGGTGCCCCTGGTGGTCACACCCTGTAATAATTTAAAAAAACCCAACTCATGCGCGGCCCCATGGGTGATTGCGGGGGCCATGGGACTCCCCCTACTGCCCCCTATAAAAACAACAACAGTGGGTGTCCTGAGTGGGACTGGAGCACTCAGGAAAAACATGAAAAAGACCAAAACACAGACGCTCACTTATTATTCACTGTTCCGTCAAGGAATGCCCCATAATGCCATGGGAGGGCTATTTACATACATTTTGTTTTTGGTTATGTCTCTAGAAGTGGCAGGGACGTCACCAACATTTATTTTAATTTTGTGCGGGGACTGCAGGGACTACTGCAGCCCCCCAGCAACACTAGAAAAAAAGTGTGTCTCCTGAGTCATTGAAACCATGACTTCAAGAGAAGAGAGAACTCACCATATTTTTTTTAAAGCATTTCCCAGGCTGGAGCTTTTGTTCTACAGCTGGGATTGTAGTGCCACCTAGTGGTTGTTTGTATGGTTGCATTTTATGTGATACAGTGTATCACATAAAATACAAAGAATGTATGTGGTTATTTTTATGATTGTATTTTTTGGGGTGTAAAATGGTAAAAGGTAGACTAAAAAACCAGTTTGGGTTTCTTTCCTTCAAGAAAAAATAATATATTTCTGACTATTTATTTTCACATTTTCACCCCCAAAATGCAATAATAAAAAGTATATAAAAAGAAAGAGTCAATGACATGTAGTTTAATAATAAGTCATTAAGTATTTTTGTAATTAATCAATAATAACAAACATTGCATTGCGTGTATTACTGAAATATACATTTGATTAAAAGTATTTGTATTTTTGGAGAATGAAGATAGATCTGCATTATTTATAGGGTGTTGAGGGTAGAGGGGGTTTCGTTGCCTGAGGCGGGGGGTCGGCCTATGGCCAACACCCCGCTGCACATGACCAAAGGACGTGCGCAGTGTGGGGTTGGCTGCCTGCGGGGGTTGTCAGCAGGGTCTGGTCACAGCTGTGCATGGTGGGGGTGGTTGGCTTAACGTATGGTAATTAAATATTACTTTACGTTGAAAAAACCCTAGAAATTCACAGGAAAAAACAAAGGTTGATCTAACATTATAGTTCGGTGAAATGTTCAGTAACAACATAACGTTTTAAACTTTGAAAAACATAGAAATTCACCAGTTAGAGTTATAGTTATTTCAATTGCTCCCCTGCCCTTTTGCCTCTGGTGGCCGTTGTGGAGTGGCTTGGAGGCTGGCCAGTCTAGTACCCGTGGCAGGCTTCTGGGGGCTGATGCTTTGCTCTCAAAGAAGTCTACTGTCCTTTTTGTTGCCCGCCGTGATACATCCTGGCTTGACTTCCCTCAGACGGTACCGGCCAGATCACAGCATGACTGGACATGTTCAGAGCGGCTCTCAGTTCCTCTTGCCACTGGGCTTAGTCTTGAATTACCACCCACCTGCAGACTCACAGCTTGTGCTTTGTTGCTTTGTTTGTTGCTTTGGAATCTTGCTGAACCTTCATTCCATTTGGTGGGCCCATCACCCCCATTATCATTATCCACAAAATGGTGGCCCGTTTCTCATTTATATAAAACAAACAAAGGACTCTGCCTATTGTGGTATATAGAAAGTAAAGAAGGACTGAATAGCTAATTGCCCTGCAACATCGTCAGCGAAGACGGTCTCTTCACTCTTCCATCACATAAAACAAACAAAGGACTCTACCTAATCTGATGGGTAGACAGTAAAGTAGGACTTAATAGCCAATCACCCTGCAACATTATCAGGGAAGAAGGACTCAGCACATTAATTGCAGCCATCTTGTAGTGGTTTTCATTCCTGTTGTCTCCTATGAACTTCTACTCTTCCTAACACACAAACCTGCATGATATGGTCCAATGTAACATACCTCCTCACAGCCATTCATAACACTGCATTTTTAAGCTTAGCCAACCATTCTCCCGCACTCATTAGCAAATACCTGAAAGCCCATTGATATCTCGCCTACATAACATACTTAAGGACGATCCCTATACCTCAGAGCTGCTATTAAGCCACGATCCTCCTATGGTTTTTTCTGGGTGAAACACATTACCCTCACACTTACAAGACCTTACCTGCCAGCACCATTCACTATTTTCAACTCCATATGACTCCAGCGCCTTACTCATAGGCATCAGTAGGACAACTCTTTACCCTTAACTCACGCCCGCCCCCAGTTGCATGACTAGCCCTGTTTCCTTGATTCCAACCTGCCTACTGCGGCCCCGCTAAGCATATTACGAGTTTCCTCACCACCAAAGATTTCATGGCAGTGAGCCCTCCATGAAACCTGTGGCAATGAGGAAACTGAGGAGGCTCTACAGGGCCCCCTGTTCTCTCATGGCCTGAGGATGCATGCAGGGGGCACATGGTGTGCCCCACTGTTTGAATGCACCCTCTTTCCTGCACAGCATTGGCTGCACAGTCCATGCCATGCAGGAACGGGCTTTGGCATTCCCACTGCGGTGCCTTTTTAATAGGCACTGCCATGGGAACGCCAAACGACCGCCCGCCAGACCACGAGAAAACTCGTAATCTGGTGGGTGGCCGGCGGTGAGGTTTGGGGGTGCGGAGCTGTGGCTTGCCGCCCCGCTCCCACACCGCCAAACTTATAATCAGGCCCTATGCCATTAAGCACAAGGAAGCTGAGATAAAAAGTCTAGACGTAGTCAACAAAGGCAGCAATCATTTTACTTCTCTGTAATGTGACATCCCAGTGATATTTTTCAAGGAAACACTTTGTAGTATCAGCTTTGATTTGGTATTCCTGGTGCATTATGATGCAACCTTTATTTCCCCTGTCTTATGTGCCATTACGGTGTGGGCACTGGGGTAGCGCTCCTCACTGGGGAAAAACAATTCTTGTTGAGCTCCCACAGACTGCCTTTGTCAGTGCACCCGCTCTATCTCCTCAAATGTTTGTACTCACCAGTAGTTACAAACTACGCATTCCTGGAGGTCTGCTTCTGGCCAAATGTGGGGTGGTGGTGGCCTGTGCATAGACATAGACCTGTGGCCCGCAGGAGGTGTTGTCTTGGTTGGATCCTCCTCGTGTGAACCCTCCCTTTGCATAAAACAGTCAGCATCCCCTATAGTCAGGGTCGGACTTGGACAGAAAATAGGCATGGGCATCAAAATATAAGTGCTCCACATTAATGAATTAGAAAGGTAAAAATAAGGCCCATGTTTGCAAATTGGGGCAATTTTGAACTTGTAAAGATATACTTTATAATTGTTTTCCGAGATATTAAAGACTGCATGGATTTGAGCTTGCAAAAGACAATGTTTGATTTAATATCAGGGAAAATAACAGTACAAACCAGTCCAGCAGTCTTTAAACTGGCCCAAAAACAACGAAAAAACCAGCCCACACACTGACCTGTCGGGCCAGCTCTCTAGGCACTGCCTAATTGCCCTACAGGCTAGTCCGACCCTGCCTATAGTATATGGCATCACATAGAGCCCTGCAAAATTAACACCGTGTTACAATGGCACTGTATTGAACGACTAACAAGAAACCAGTAAGGATTTTGCTGCTGCCGTGCCAATAATCCAGTTGTGAGGATAAGCAATTCTTTGAGTTTGTTTTTAAAGGCTCTCATTTCACCATTGATATTTTATTACTGAATTAAATTAGAAAATCACAACTCTTATTTTTAATTGGCGAACGCATCTCACATCATGTGAAACATGCAACAAATTTTCTTCACACAAATGAACATGGAAATATGAAACTCTTGAAGACTGAATGCGCAAGAAGGCAGCCAAAGCTTGATATTAAGATTAAAAAATCTGTAGAATTAACATGGTTTAATATTTTTATCTGAACGTCTAGACATAATGGCAAGATATTCCAACTTTGTACATCTATATTAAATGTTTAATCTCGTTAATAAAACTTGTGTACTTCAAAAGTAGTTTGTTTATTTTGTGCTACAATGAGCATCAATTAGTGAAAAAGATGAGGCAAATCTAGAGATATTTTGTTGTTACGCCTTTTCTTTTCTGTATTTACTTTACAGCCATACACGTTACTGAAATATGCAGTAATAATAAAGAGTGCAGAGACCATCACATTAGGAACTGCTTTGTAAACTACAACTAATCAGAAATAGTGGCTTTTTCCTCAGTTTTTTGCTGATAGTGAAAACATTATATAGGCATATCATGTAAATAGTTGAGTCAGGGGTATATGAAGTTGGCAATGGTAAAAGTCGTCAGCAGTGTTTCAATACGTTGGGCAAAATGTTATTTAAAAACAATAATGAATCTTGCAACAATAAAGAATATATTACACAGTGGCGGCTGCCTCGGAACGGGAGTGGTGAGGCGGGGGAGGGGAGAATAAACGTACCTTCCACTTCACCTCCGCACGTCTCTCCTCCGTCATCACTCTGCAGCTCCGGAAGCACCCAGGCTCCCGGACTCTCCCAGCCAATCACGACGCTCCATGAGCAGCGTCGTGATTGGTCTGAGCGGCCTGTTTGGCTGCTCAGGCAGTACCTGGGAAGCTGGGCATATTCTCCACCGGGCTGTGCAACACAGCCCAGTGGAGAACATGCTGATTGCGCAAGACTGTTGGCCAGTCCCAGAGGGCCGGCCAAACCTTTATGTGTACTTAGGAAGTGCAAACCACTCCTGCTCCCTCTGACGGCAGGGAGCCCAGCCCCGCCCTGCACCTAACATGGCTTTGCGTGGCAAAGAAAAATAAAATGATAATAACTTCTTGTTATTATCATTTTCTTTTTCTTTTGCACTGCTCAACAAGCAGTGGGGCGATGCTCCTCCACCTTAGCGGAGGAGCCGCCACTGATATTACATGGTGATATATGGTCACAATGTATTGCTGAAAAATCAAGAATATTGGAGTTGTATTTGATCACAAATAGCGAGCATAAAGGGATTGTTCTATAGCTTAATTACCAATCTTAGGTGAGTTGTAACATCTCACAGGGCATACAAACCTTCTTATTTTGAGACACCTAAGAATTAAAATAAATAACTATTGATTGTTTTGATTTACAGTTTTGCATTTAACCCCTTCGCTGCTAGGCCTTTTCCCCCCCTGTGCTAAGCCTTTTTTTGGCTATTTGGGGTAGTGCGCGCTTAGGCCCCTGTAACTTTTTGACCACATAAGGTATCCACGCCAAATTTGCGTCCTTTTCTTCCAACATCATGGGGATTCTAAAGGTACCCAGGGTTTGTGGATTCCCCTGGAGGGGTCCCAGAAATTAGTCAAAATACAGCTAAATTTTTTTTTTTTGGGGGAAAATGGGAAAAAAGGGTTGCAAATGAAAGCGTCTGGGTTTTTCCCTGCAAATGGTATCCAAAAAGCGTTTGTGGGGCTGAAATCACCATTTTCCCAGCTTTTAGGGAATGACAGACTTTTGTCAGAAAACCAACATTTTTTACACAGTTTTGGCATTTTTCTGGGACATAGCCTATTTTTGCTATTTTTTGTGCTTTCAACCTCCTTCCACTTAATGGTAGAAATGGGTATGAAAGCAATAATGAATCCTCGAAAGCTATACATTTTTGAAAAGTAGACAACATTCTGAATTCAGCAAGGGGTCATTTGTGTAGATCCATCAAGGTTTCTTTATAGAAACGTACAGTTAAATATAGGAACAATTGAAAATTAGTTGGAAAAAACAGCATTTTGTGTCAACGTTTTCACCTGTAACTTCTTCTAATTATGACAGCTCTTTGAAAGCAATATACCGTTACATCCGCTGGACCTTACTGGTTGTGGGGATATATAGGACTTGTAGGTTCACCAAGAACCCGACGAACCCAGAGTAAAAAACTGAGCAGCAATTTGCAATGGCTTTTTATTATGTACCGGGTATATAGCAATTATTGTGGGAAAATGTATACATGGAAAAATTGGTATGAACAACACCTGTGTATTTCTGAAATGGGAACAAGTTATAGAGTTTAGAAACAGTAGATATTTGCACATTTTTGAAATTGGGAATACTCATACTAGCATGAGAATTATCGGTCATTTTTCAAAATGACTTTTTTTTTACACAATGTCTTTCATTTGGAAGGCAGAAATGCATCGAAAGTCAATAGGTAATAACAGTTGCTTTATAAATCTGACTTACCCTAAGTCTCCCGATAAAAATGGTACCTCACTTGTGTGGGTAGGCATAGTGCCCACGACAGGAAATGGCTCCAAACCCAACGTGAACACACCACATTTTCTCAATGAAAAATTACCCTTTTTTTGCAAAGTGCCTAGCTGTAGTTTTTGAACCCTAGCTCTCCCGGCACCTAGGGAAACCTAGCAAACCTATACATTTTTGAAAACTAGACACCCAGGGGAATCCAGGATGGGGTGACTTGACTGCCTCCCACCAGGTTCTGCTACCCAGAATCCCTTGCAAACCTAACAAAATTGTCAAAAAAAACACATTTCCCCCACATTTCTGTGCTGGAAAGTTCTGGAATCTGCGTGGATCCACAAATTTCCACCCACCCCGTGTTCCCCAAAGTCTTCCGAGAAAAATGGTACCTCACTTGTGTGGGTTGGCCTAGTGCCCGCGACAGGAAACGGCACAAAACGCAACGTGGACACACCTCAATTTCGCAGTGAAAAATGACCCTTTTTTGGCAAAGTGCCTAGCTGTAGTTTTTGAACCATAGCTCTGCCGGCACCTAGGGAAACCTAGCAACCCTATACATTTTTGAAAACTAGACACCCAGGGGAATCCAGGATGGGGTGACTTGACTGCCTCCCACCAGGTTCTGTTACCCAGAATCCCTTGCAAACCTAAAACATTGTCCAAAAAAACACATTTTCCCCACATTTCTGTGCTGGAAAGTTCCGAAATGTGCGTGGATCCACAAATTTCCACACACCCCGCGTTCCCCCAGGTCTCCCGATAAAAATGGTACCTCACTTGCATGGGTTGGCCTAGTGCCCGCGACAGGAAACGGCGCAAAACGCAACGTGGACAAACCTCAATTTCGCAGTGAAAAATGACCCTTTTTTGGCAAAGTGCCTATATGTAGTTTTTGAACCCTAGCTCTGCCGGCACCTAGGGAAACCTAGCAACCCTATACATTTTTGAAAACTAGACACCCAGGGGAATCCAGGATGGGGTGACTTGACTGCCTCCGACCAGGTTCTGTACCCAGAATCCCTTGCAAACCTAAAAAATTGTCCAAAAAAACACATTTTCCCCACATTTCTGTGCTGGAAAGTTCTGGAATCTGCGTGGAACCACAAATTTCCACCCACCCCGCGTTCCCCCAGGTCTCCCGATAAAAATGGTACCTCACTTGTGTGGGTTGGCCTAGTGCCTGCGACAGGAAACGGCGCAAAACGCAATGTGGACATACCTCAATTTCGCAGTGAAAAATGACCCTTTTTTGGCAAAGTGCCTAGCTGTAGTTTTTGAACCCTAGCTCTGCCGGCACCTAGGGAAACCTAGCAAACCTATAAATTTTTGAAAACTAGACACCCAGGGGAATCCAGGATGGGGTGACTCGACTACCTCCCACCAGGTTCTGTTACCCAGAATCCCTTGCAAACCTAAACAATTATAAAAAAAAACACATTTTCCCCACATTTCTGTGCTGGAAAGTTCTGGAATCTGCGTGGATCCACAAATTTCCACCCACCCCGCGTTCCCCCAGGTCTTCCGATAAAAATGGTACCTCACTTGCGTGGGTTGGCCTAGTGCCCGCGACAGGAAACGGCGCAAAACGCAACGTGGACAAACCTCAATTTCGCAGTGAAAAATGACCCTTTTTTGGCAAAGTGCCTAGCTGCAGTTTTTGAACCCTAGCTCTGCCGGCACGCACCTAGGGAAACCTAGCAAACCTATACATTTTTTAGAACTAGACACCCAGGGGAATCCAGGATGGGGTGACTTGACTGCCTCCCACCAGGTTCTGTTACCCAGAATCCCTTGCAAACCTAAAAAATTGTCCAAAAAAACAAATTTTCCCCACATTTCTGTGCTGTAAAGTTCTGGAATCTGCGTTGATCCACAAATTTCCTCCCACCCAGCGTTCCCCCAGGTCTCCCGATAAAAATGGTACCTCACTTGTGTGGGTAGGCATAGTGGCTGCAACAGGAAATGGCCCAAATTGTACTGTGGAGACTTCAAAATTACCTATAGCAAAACTACCTGGTTTGGGGGGGGGACCTGAGATTTTGGCCCCGGGCTCGGCGGCCATCTTGGGAGAGTACCAAACCCAAACATTTCTGAAAACTAGACACCCGGGGGAGACCAATGAGGTATGGCTTGTGTGGATCCCCCAACGTTTTCCTACCCAGAATGCCATGCAAACCTCAAATTTAGTTGAAAATAACACATTTCCCACATATTTGTGTGTGAAATCACCGTGCCGGCACAAATGTCCTACCACCCAGCGTTCTCCTTGTTCTCCTGAGTAAAATGATACCTCACTTGTGTGGGTGGGCCAAAGGCCTGTGGCTAGGAAGAGCCCAAAACATAGAGATTTAGAGTATAGCACCGAGAATTCTAAGCGCTACATTTTTTTAAAAATACGTTTTTAGCCAATTCTGCTTTGGACACCCACACAAGTGAGGTAATCAACGTTGGGGGATCCACGCAAGCCATACCTCATTGGACTCCCCCGGGTGTCTAGTTTTCAGAAATGTTTGGGTTTGGTACTTTCCCAAGATGGCCGCCGAGCCCGGGGCCAAAATCTCAGGTGCCCCCCCCAAACCAGGTAGTTTTGCTATAGGTAATTTTGAAGTCTCCACAGTATGATTTGGGCCATTTCCTGTTGCAGCCACTATGCCTACCCACACAAGTGAGGTACCATTTTTATCGGGAGACCTGGGGAAACGCTGGGTGGGAGGAAATTTGTGGATCCACGCAGATTCCAGAACTTTCCCACACAGAAATTTGACAAAAAAGTGAATTTTCCGGCGAAATTTGAGGTTTGCAGGGGATTCTGGGTAGGAGAATGATGGGGGACCCACGCAAGCCATACCTCGCTGGACTCCCCCGGGTGTCTAGTTTCCATAAATGTATGGGTTAGGTAGGTTTCCCTACATGGATGCCGAGCCCCGGGCCAAAAACTCATGGGACCCCCCATGCAAAACCAGGTTGGTTTGTGATATGTAATTTTGATGTCGCCTCAATAGCTTTTGGGGCCTTGCCTGTCGCGGGTCCTTCACCCACCCACGCAAGTGAGGTACCATTTTTATCGGGAGACCTTGGGGAATGCTGGGTGGGAGGAAATTTGTGGATCCACGCAGATTCCAGAAATTTCCCACACAGAAATGTGAGAAAAAAGTGGATTTTTCAGCGAAATTTGAGGTTTGCAGGGGATTATGGGTAGGAGAATGATGGGGGACCCACGCAAGCCATACCTCGCTGGACTCCCCCGGGTGTCTAGTTTCCAGAAATATATGGGTTAGGTAGGTTTCCCTACATGGATGCCGAGCCCCGGGCCAAAAACTCATGGGACCCCCCATGCAAAACCAGGTTGGTTTGTGATAGGTAATTTTGATGTCGCCTCAATAGCTTTTGGGGCCTTCCCTGTCGCGGGTCCTTCACCCACCCACGCAAGTGAGGTACCATTTTTATCGTGAGACCTGGGGGAATGCTGGGTGGGAGGAAATTTGTCCATCCACGCAGATTCCAGAAATTTCCCACACAGAAATGTGAGAAAAAAGTGGATTTTTCAGCGAAATTTGAGGTTTGCAGGGAATTATGGGTAGGAGAATGATGGGGGACCCACGCAAGCCATACCTCGCTGGACTCCCCTGGGTGTCTAGTTTCCAGAAATGTATGGGTTAGGTAGGTTTCCGTACATGGATGCCGAGCCCCGGGCCAAAACGTCATGGGACCCCCCATGCAAAACCAGGTTGGTTTGTGATAGGTAATTTTGATGTCACATCAATAGGTTTTGGGCCATTCCCTGCCGCAGGAACTTGGCCCACCCATACAAGTGAGGTACCATTTCTATTGGGATACTTGGAGAAATGCTGGGGGGTTGTAAATTTGTTGTTACTTTCTGCAGTGTGAAAATTTGGGCACAAAAATGCAAGGAAAATGTCAGTCACATTTTGAGGTTTGCAGGACATTGTGGGTAAGATAACTTGTTGGGATCCACAAGAGAGACATCACCATGCACTCCCATGGGTGTTTAGTTTAAAACAAAAACTACAGTTGTTAGGTTATTTTTAAATGAAATGTACAGCTTGGCAGAGAGACAAAACAGACAAAGATTACTGCACCGCCATCTATTCCTCAAACATACACACATACTGGTTGAATTTGGCACGAGGGCGAGTGATGGTTCAGTATATAAAATGGTATTAACAAGAGATTTCACAAAAATGAAATACACTGTCAATAATTGAATGGACAAAAAACTGAACCAGTGACTCGCAGCTCGTGAGCTGTAAAGCCACTTCAAGGCACCAACCGCTTTACAGGCCATTCACACACCTTTCATACATGATACACACAAGACCATTCACACCACCAGGCACAAAACCAACACATTACATTGACAAAAACAGAAAAGACACATTTTTATGCACAACCACCTATTCCTCAAGCACACATACATACTGGTTGGATTTGGCACGAGGGTGAGTGATGGTTCAGTATATACAGTTGTATTAACCAGAGATTTCACAAAAATGAAATGCACTGTTACTTGAAAGGACAAGAAACTGAACCATTGACTAACAACTCGTGAGCTGTAAAGCCACGACAAGGCACCAACCTCTTTACAGGCCATTCATACACCTTTCATACGTGTGACACATACAAAACCATTCATGCCAGCCGCGGGCCCAGCACATTACAACACTCATACCAGCAGACAGCGCCATTCAAGGGCCCATCACTTTCACACGCCCACATTCCTGACACAGCAACCACACCAGCTCACGGATTGCGTTGAGTGGCGTTTGGCTAGCAGTGTGTGTAGTGACCAGCAGCTAGTCACTACTCGCACACCGCCAGCCGAGCGCCAGTCCACGCACACCGCCAGCCAAGCGCCAGTCCACGCACACCGCCAGCCACGCGCCAGTCCACGCACACCGCCAGCCAAGCGCCAGTCCACGCACACTGCCAGCCAAGCGCCCGTCCACGTACACCGCCAGCCAAGCGCCAATCAAAACACACCGCCAGCCAAGCACCAATCAAAACACACTGCCACTCCACGCACACCGCCAGCCAAGCGCCAGTGCAAACACACCGCCAGACAAGCGCCAGTACAAACACACCGCCAGCCAAGCGCCAGTCCACGCACACCACCAGCCAAGCGCCAGTACAAACACACTGCCAGCCAAGCGCCAGTCCACGCACACCACCAGCCAAGCGCCAATCCAAACACACCACCAGCCAAACGCCAGACCACGCACACCGCCACACAAGCGCCACTCCACGCACACCGCCATCACATTTAGGATTTTTTTAAATAAAAATAAGAAAACACAAACAAATTGCAAATAGATACAAATCTACTAACACAACATCTAAAGCTCAATACACTACACAAATGCCAACCTTGAAACTGAACCAAAAATATTAAACAATAGAGGCCAGGCAGTTCACTTTACCACTCATGGATGCTCCCAAAAATTCTTTTGCGTGTGGTACATTCTAAAACAAGCAGGCACACACAGCCCAGGGTTAGAAGGACACTCGGGGCAGTACATGCGAGTCTCCTTCCGCATACCTCTTCGCCAACAGACTCTACATCTCCTACTGGGAAAGTCTTTTGAGGATGTGGGAGGAATGTGATCAGGAAAGTGGCGATCTTTCAATCTAGCAACATCCTCCACCAATCCAACTCTAGGAACACTTGCCTGTTCCACTAAAACAAGGCTGCCTATTACAGACTCTTGAAACTTAGCAAAAGTCATCTTTGACTCAGGACAAGAATCCTGGAACACAACAAAAGCATTAAAGGTTGCCAAGTGGAAAAGATGGATAGCCAACTTCTTGTACCAAATGTAAGCCTTACGAAGAGCAGCGTAAGGTTCCAACCTCTGATCTACTCTGTCAACACCACCCATGTGCTTATTATAGTCTAAAATGCACACAGGTTTGCGCGCTTCAGCAACCTGACCCCAAACAGTCACAGGTGCAGTGCTTTCATCATGGATGGTAGACAGCATGTAGACATCTCTCCTGTCTGAAAACTTCACAGCTAGAAGCTCCTCGCAACGCAACGCACTGCACTGTCCCCGCACAAGCTTTTTACAAACAAGTTCTTTTGGGAAACCTTTACGGTTAGAGCGGATTGTGCCACAAGCAACAGTGTCCACTTTGGCCAATTCCCTGAACAACCGCACACCAGTGTAGAAGTTATCTACATATAAATGGTGGCCTTTGTTAAAAAATCCTCTTCCAAGTTCCCACACAATTTTCTCAGTCACTCCAAAAGTGGACGGACAACCAGGGGGTTAATACTGGAATCCTTACCGGTGTACACTCTGAAATTAGAGACATATCCAGTCCTACTGTCACACAGCATATACAGCTTAATTCCATAGCGTGCCCTCTTACTAGGAATGTATTGCCTAAAAACCAAGCGGCCCTTGAACAACAACAAAGACTCATCCACTGCAATTTCTTTCCCTGGAGCATAGATCTCAGAAAATCGATCAACAAAGTGATCAATGACAGGCCGAATCTTAAAAAGACGGTCACATTCAGGGTGATCTCGTGGCAACGCTAAACCATTATCGACAAAATGCATCATCCGAAGCAGAAGCAAATACCTATCACGACTCATGACTGCCGGAAAAATAGCAGTTGCCATCAAGGGACTAGTAGACCAATATGAAGACATTGATGGCTTCCTTAGCAAGCCCATCAAAAAAGTTAAACCCAAGAACTTCTTCATCTCTTCCAGATTTGTGGGAGTTCACCGGGTAGCTCTAGAGTGGGGCTTAAGACTGGCACTGTTGTCCCTCAAAAACTGTTCGGCATACAAATTAGTCTGCTCAACAATCTCTGCCAAAAACACATCGTCCATAAACAACTGAAAAAAATGTATCGGCAAAAAGTTTTCAGTATTCACTCTACACCCTGGAACACCAGTAAAGTCTGGCAATGCCGGCTGCACCATGCCTGGGGCAACCCAGAGGTCAGCACTTTCAACGGGAAGCCTTGCAGCCCCATGCTGCAGCCCAGGTGCCTCTTGCCGCACTATACCAACGGGAAGCCTTGCTGCCCCAGATGCCTCTTGCCGCACTATATCAACGGGAAGCCTTGCAGCCGCAGGCTGCAGCCCAGATGCCTCTTGCCGCACTACACCAACGGAAAGCCTTGCAGCCCCAGGCTGCAGCCCAGATGCCTCTTGCCGCACTATCGGCACATCAATGTCCTCCTCTAACACAGGCACTTCATCCGCACTAAGAGTATCTTCAGTATCCGATGGTTCCATGTGGAGAGAAAACTCACTGCCTGAATCGTCCCCTGCCTCCTCTGCCTCAGATGCAGAGTCAGTCTCTGAACCATGGTCAGAGGAAGACTCAAAAAGCATACCAACAACCTGCTGAGCAGTAATCCTGCGGCTAGCCATTATCCTTACTAAGAAAGGAGACTGCACAAACAAGTCAACAACAACCAACACTGTGCAAAGCAAGTAAGTAAAAAAATGTGTGCCTTTATCACAAAGATCTATATACTCAAAAACTATACAATTCACTTACAAGAGACAGCTACACTCACCAGCACCTACTCTGCAGAGACACAGCAAAAACGATATCCCACTAGAAAGAAAAAAACAAAACCATTTACTCACAAGACAACAAAATACACATCGAGCACAAATGCAAAATGTTTTTGACACTCAAAAAACAGAAGCCAAACATACTGCTATTATTACACCATTTGCAAAAAACAAATTCATGCAGAGAAATGAAACTCATTTACATTGTACAAAAAAACTCTCTTACCAAACACGTGCAACTACACAAACAGCAGAGCCACCAGTAACGAAACCGCAACCTGGAACAGTCTAAAGAGCAAAAGCCTTCAACTAGAACAAAAAAGGAGAAATAAAGCATTACAATTGCAATTCACAAAAAATAAAACAATTAACATTATAACACGCTATGTTACTACCCAAATGGTCAATCGGCCAGATGGGACTTCAAATAGGGCTGAGAAAAATAGGGGGTGATCTTGCCCAAGGGATCGGGTGAGGTTGTCTGCCAGGCCAATCTGCCCCCCAGGTGGGGCAGAAAACAGCAGACAGAAATTTGCCCCTTGCAAAAGTAATAAATCCCTGGTGCCTAGTGGGGTTTTCTGCCCCCCCCCGGGGGCAGAAAGGGCAAAAAACTAGGCTGATCTGCCCCCAGGGGGGGGGGCAGAATACATATATAAAAAAATCTGCCCCCTTGAAGCGACCCTTGCCCAAGGGGTCGCTTCCATTTTTATTTAAACTACTTCCCTGGTGTCTAGTGGGGGTTTCTGCCCCCCCCTGGGGGCAGAAAGGCAAAAAAACAGGCCGTTCTGCCCCCATGGAGGGCAGAATTCCCATTACAAAATAAAATGGCCCCCTGGAAGTGACCCTTGCCCAAGGGGTCACTCCCATCACAATTTAAAGAAACTCCCTGGTGTCTAGTGGGGGGTTTCTGCCCCCCCCTGGGGGCAGAAAGGCCAAAAAAAGGGGCGATCTGCCCCAGGGGGGGGGGGGGGCAGAATGTCCAAACAAAGAAAAATGCCCCCCTGGAAGCGACCCTTGCCCAAGGGGTCGCTTCCATTTCATTTAAAAAATGAATCCCTGGATCTAGTGGGCTTTTCTGCCCCCCCTGGATCCAAAAACGGCCGAAAAAACGGTCGATCTGTCCCCAGGGGGGGCAGAAAAGTCTTGATTAAATTTTGGCCCCCTAGGAAGCGACCCTTGCCCAAGGGGTCGCTTCCTTTATTTAAAAAAAACATCCCTGGTGTCTAGTGGGGCATTCCTGCTCCACGATCGCGACGCTGTGCGCGATCGTGAAGCAGGAATGCCCTGCATTGAGACATCAGGGGAGAGGAAATACTCTTTCCTCTCCCCCGATGCCTCAAAGCATCCTGTTACGGCCCCCCCGCCCCACCGCACCAACAAGCACTCACCCTCCCTCTGGACGCGCTGGAAAGAAATGATTTCCAGCGCGTCCAGCGCTTCCTGATGACGTCGGCGCGCGCTGACGTCATGGGGAAGCGTGGGGGGGGCCGGGGGTGGCAGCGGAAACTCTTCTGCTGCCATCCCCCTCTGTGGGGGCAAGATCGATGCCCCAGGGGGGGAGCGCCAGCGCTTCCCCCAGGGGCTGTGCTCATGACGGAGCGGTTCCGTCATAAGCACAGCCCAACCGATGCTCATGACGGAACCGCTCCGTCATGAGCATCGAAGGGGTTAATAAGATCTAAGGTATTTTAACGGAGAACTCTTTTGGAGCTTCCACAAGAAACATCAAAATATAACCAAAATCCACTCGGATGGTTGATTAGTGACTATTTTTAAAATACATCTTTAACAGAGATATAGCTCCTCGTGTACTAGACTGATTCATATGCAATATTTCATGTAAAGGGGCCATTTTAAATCTTGGAGAAGCTGTTTTAGTTGTTCAAAAAAGGATACATTGATCATTTCTAGTTGATGTTGAGCTAGGGCCTTATTACGAGTAAGGCGGTCGCAGTGGTGGTCGGACCGCCACGAAACCACCTGCTCAGCCGGGATCAAGGATCCTGCTGCACCGGTGGTCTGCAAATGGCCTCAAGATGGTGGCAGTGCTGATGCCGGCTCAGCCGAGCATATTACGAGCTACATATCCACCGCCCTTTTCTTGGCGGTGAGCCCGCCATGAACAGGGTGGCAAAAATGCAGAACTCCGGATCGAGGCTTCGGGGTGCAAGCGGGGGCGGGGGGGGAATTGCATCCCCGTTCCTGCATGGTGTGGCATGCATTCCACGCCGTGCATGAACTTGCTGCAAGTGCTGTCACAGCGGTGGTCTGCTATTAAGGCTCTCCTATGAGCCTTACACAGCCGCTGCCGTGAGACCGTCGCAGCACCACCAGCCCTGGATTACACTCATAATCTGGCGAGCATGCACACAACGGCCATGGTGGTCCTCCTGTCTGTGCAGCGGTGGCAGGCCGACCGGAGGACCGCCAATCTCATAATAAGGCCCTTAAAGTCCAGCAATGTTTGTTTCAGAGATGTGTGGATACACTGTCAGGGCTTCTATTAATAGTTCACATATAAGGGCACACATTTTTAAATACACACCTACAAAATATTTCTGGAAGTAAAATGATATTTTCCACAAAACTTTGCAAAATGGATGCATTTTCTGAATTTACCTGTTTCCTATTTCCCTGAATATGTGTGCCAGACATTCTTTTATGACTTCATGGATATCACGGTGCTCTTCCTAGTATTGCAAGGATGATATTGACAAAATAAGGGGATTAAGAAGTACTTATTTGTCTTTCCTTACGACCTACTCCTTCTAACTGAAACATGGCAAAAGAACAACTCTGCACCAATCCTATGACATTATAAGAGCAGATAGACCGAAAAGGTCTGGGGGTGGCATAGCCTGCATACACCACATCAACCTTACGGTGACTCAGTCACAAACTATCGACCTTACCATGTGCGAATACCTAGGCATCAGCATTGCGAGCAGCAACAGTCCCCTATGTAAATTACATTTGATCTACCAACCTCCTGGCAACAATCTCGCATTCACCAAACAAATCATGGAAATCATCGCTTCCAACGAGGGGCAACACTAGCCCCAAATCTTCCTTGGTGACTTCAATCTTCATTGGAACGACCCCACAGTTAACAGCCTAAGAACCTTCCTAACTGACCTCAAACTTGTCCAATTCTGCGATAGCCCAACGAACATCCTGGGCGCAACACTGGATCTTGTCATTACCAGGTCACACTCCATCATACTTAAATCGATCGTCTTTTGTGACTGGACAGGGTCAAGACTGATTTGCATATGGCTGGTTCCAAACTGGGGTGGTGTAGTGAGCAAAAGAATGATAGATTTAACCCAGATCCTTGTGACTGGGGGTGAATGTTTGCATTGTCCAGCATTCCATCCATCAATTGTTTCTTTTGCAAATGGACGGACCACCACAGCATCTCCTTCCTCATCACTGAACCAACGAACACACATAAACTCCAACTTAAGAAATCCAAACAATGGAAAAGAAACACTTGCGACATTAACAGCAACGACCTGACATCCCTCACCAGCAATTTACTATTGCCACCAGCGGACTTGACAGATGTCCATGACCTCACAACCCACTATAACTCGCTGACAAGCATTCTTGACACAGTGGCACCCATTCAACTAAAAAGGCTGTCCTCTAAAGACTCCAAACCTTGGTACAAAGGGAGCCTAAATGATCAATGATGCAATCTAAGACTAGCGGAATGGGCCTGGAGATCCGCATCGTCCCTAGAGCACCTTAAACAACTAAGATCAAGGAGGAGCAACTACAACAAACACATCAGAATTTCAAAAGCTAATTTCTTCAAAGATCAACTATACAATGCTAGAAATCGACCAAGAAAACTGTTCTAAATTATCAAACATCAGTCCGCTCAACATCCCACTGACTCCTCTTTAGGCCCCACCCGCAACCTAATTGCAACACATTTGCCTCACACTTCTTGGAAAAATCTAAAATGATAGAAAAAGAGCTCCATACAGCAAATGAACAACTCACATTGTCACCCCCACCTACCCCTACGCGCCGCAGTCGGCACAAACCCCTATCCAACATGAACTTACTCTCAAAAAGCTATGCGTCCTGGAACCTAATTTTAGAATATGATTTTTGTAAACAGGGATTTTAGGGTACCTTTCAATTGCTATCTTCTGTAGATTTGAAATGGCCGTTATGCTTTTCTTTTTTAAGATTTCTTTCCAAATTACAGTTAATATTATTTTCGATTCAAAGAAAGGCCTCTTACATATCTGTTTGAAAAGAAAGAACATTTTCAAAAAATAATGAACACTTAGAAAAGTGCTTTAAAAGGATAAAAGTATAAAAGCAATTATTCCACACATATACATAACCTGATTGAGCCATTTTACAAGCAGCTATTAGAGCATGCATTGGAAAGCCAATGGTCTGGTTTTAATGTGCTAACATAAACACAAGCACCCACACAAACTGCTTGCATGCCTTGCATTCACAAATATTGTTTGCCACATTCTAGCCTGCCCTATTGGCTTTGGCAGAGCTGTGAAAAAAATTGCAAAAATTATTGCTTTCTTAATGGATGCATATAGGAGATAAAGAATTGAATATGACAAATAACATGATGATTGACTGTACTTTCAGATGTAAAATGGTACCTCATACATTGAATTGATGCACTATACGGAGGCGGAATAATATACCTAATAACCATTACCATGATTTGAAAATGTAATACTTCCAGCAATGAAGCCAAAGTCCACTTTATGAATATTTTAAAGAAATTGTAACAATAAATGCTTTTCGGAAGCCAGACCAAAAAAGGTAGACAGTACAGGCAATTTATGAATTTGACATGAGACTACCCTGACTCCCAAGGCTAATGCGATGATTCAGGGTGCAAACCATATCTAAAACATGTATAGGATTCTGCTATCCAATACCTGCCACTGAAAGGAACTCACACATTTTCTGATTATAACAAGACTGAATTACATTAATGCTGTTAATATAGCCCTTCCCAAAATCCAAATTCTGACTCTGCAAACACTGCAGAACAAGACAGTTGACCACGACTGAATCTCATAAAGTAAAACAACATGTCCCCAGCCTTCAAAACGTACAACTGGGTTTCTGTGGAGAAAACGATCCAACTCAATGCCTTGTGCTTAATACACCAAGCACCTATATATAGTGACCTTCATTATGGCCTCATACACAAACCCCACGTTAGGCCAGCGTACTTGATCTGCCTCAAGAAAAAGATACAGAGGAGAAGCTCCATCATCCTATTGAGTTTCTCACTGTGAAATAACTGGGGTTTTTGCTCTCTCAATTGACAATTTGGGAAGGACTTAAAACCCTTCCTTTTCAAGCAGCTGTTTGAAAGTCTGCAAGCCTGCACCAGGACATGGTAAAATCTAGCACTCTCATGAAGAAACGCGCTCCTTAACCCAGCAAACCCGCTTCACATCATCTAATCGTAGACATCTGTATAATTTATATGAGTTTCTTGCAGGGGACTTGGCATACATCTTCACAATTAAATGTGCTGGACATAGTAGAAGACTGAGGGTCATATTTACAAGCCCTTATCGCCACCACAGCGTCACTTTCAGTGATGTTGTGATGGCGATAGAGGCCTCGCCTTATTTGCAAGGCAGCGTTAAGCCACTTAACATGGCTTAACGCTGCCTTGTCAATAAGGCACCCTTTCACGCTGTGTTTAGCGTGAAAGACGAGGGCAATGGGTGTTGCCATGGGCATTCCACCGCAACACCCATTGATTTTGACTCTGACCCCTATTTTCAAGGGCAGTGTAAATAGGAGGCAGCGCCAAAATTAAGACCAAGGAAAAACCTTGTCTTAAACAGGTGAAACGAGGAGAAATGCTTTATTTCTCCTCGTTTTTGCTGTTTCCATGTGTGCTGCCTTGTGCAGCACACATAGAAACAGCAAATTGCCCATGATTGCTTATGTGCAGGAAGGTCCCCCTTCCTGCATATAAACAATCATTTATAAAAATGCTGTTTTGCAACTTCTATGTGTGTGCATTAAGCAGCACACATAGAAGTTACAAAACAGCATTTAAAGATTGTTTATGTGCAAGAAGGGCGACTTTCCCGCACATAAACAATCGTCGTCTCAACACAGGTGGTGCAAGGGTGCCTGCGTTGGCGCTAGGCAGCTAAAGTTAGCACCAGCGTAGGGGGAAACGCAGGGCTGCACCATATTCTAGTAAATATGGTGCATCCCTTGCTTTTCTAAAGTGATGAAGCGTGTCGTTAGCCTTCTTGGCTTAACGACACACTTCGCCACTTTATTGTAAATATGCCCCTGAATGCTTTGTTTAGGTTTTCTTTTTTCGCTAACCCCCCAATTTTGCAATACAATTGTAAAAAATGATTAACATAAAGAGTTTCAAATAGTATTCATAAAACAACACACAATGTGGCTATTTACAAAGTTTAAAAAAGAAAGCACCTGAAGCTAACTATTCGTAATATTCAGGTTTTTAACCACAGTTCGACCCAATCATGTTTTCTAAATGATTGTTTATTTTAACTCACTTAGAAAAAATTAAATAAAAAGCCCAAACTCATTAGACTCTCAAAAACAAAATCTAGGAATTAAATTAATCACTTTTAGAAAAATCTTTTATATATTTAACAGTTTATGAACACTTTCATTATCTCATTCATAAATTTGGTAGTATGAACAACTATTTTGCGCATTCTGCTGTTCACAAAAAGCAAGGATACTTCTTCGCATGAACTGATCTCATGTATTCTAAAAACTGATCATAAGCATAGAGTTCCAAGATGTTTCAAACCTGGATAAATTGTGATTCTATGTTTCACAAATGTCTGATAAGATCACACAAGCAATACAGCTTGCAGATTTTACTGCATTTTTCCAGTTGTTCATGTACTTTCATAGATCTATTTGATAGTATCTATTTGATACGGGGAGCCCGTACTTTGCATTTTCTTCACCGCCAGTACCAGCAGCAGTATTTGGCCTCGGGGGGACTACATCCCCCATTATTCAACGTGCCAGGAGGCGCCAACGCCATTATTTCCGCGCCGGGTGGCGCATAAAGGCAGCCTCGGGCTCCCGCGGGACGAGCGCTGGCGTGTCTGGGCTGCGCCCTTCAAAGCCCGGAGGAGGCTGGGCTGGGCCCCCTCTCTTGGTTCCCCGGCCCGGTAATTTGCTATTTGCTGAGATAATATTGGCTCGCCTACCTGTCTGAGATCATTGGTACTTGGACATGTATTGATCTACGACTTTAAGTACACTGTTGGCGGGCTGGACCTGTAAGTTATTTTTAAGAACAGCATTATTCTTCCTACCCACGGGTTATTGCTGGGATCTGTGGAGAGATAGAGGAGTATAAGATAGGACACTATACTGCAGCGAGACCTATAGAAAGCCACTTGGCCCTCCACATTGATCCCGCAAACTTCATCGTAAAGATGGCCAAAAGAAAGGCAATGATTAATCAGACTCCGTGATTAATAAAGTCCAAGGGGTCATCACGTGCAACATTATTAAACTATTTCACTGGGGCAATGGGGGCTATCGAAAGGCAAATCACTACTGTGGAAGAGACTTTGAATTCAGGAAAACTGGGGGTTTCACAAAAAGATAACGAGCCAAAGGATATGTTAGCAGTCACCACGGTGGAGGCTAGGGGCATACAATCCCAGAATAGCTGCATCCAATTAGTGACTGATGAAATAGTGGTTAGTGATCAGGAGTCTGATACACAACCCCCGTTAAAACGCCGGAGAAACCCAGAGGTAACAAATAAGTTAGTGAGAGAGGTGACCCAAAAGCAGACAACCCCTAGTGAATCCAATTCCCTACCCCCAAAAAAGGGCAAAAAAGTGACTAGCAAACTAACCAAATTAAAATATTAATTTGCCAAGATAAAGGGCAAAAAGGGAGGTCTCACTCAAAAATTCATCCTACTATCCCCGCCAATGAACTAGTTAATTTAACTACCCTAGTGGTAGATTTAGATACATTTTTAAGAGATGCTATAGCCAGTTTAACTGATTGAGTCACTAGGATTGAAGAGACTCTGAATAATAAATACAGAATGGAGAGGACCGTCAACCAGGTTAGAAGCCCCCACAGTCAAGCTGGCCAGGGCAAATTAACTAAGGATGTTAGAATGGAAAGTACAAACAGACAGACGCACCCAGTATCAGATCGAGCAACCCCTGGGATACAAGACTCTTCGCATTATGTAACAAGAGCCACCAGGCCACAGGGCGAACTCTTAACAAACCCCCAAAATTCTAATCAATCTAACGATAAACGAGGTTATAAGAGGAATGCTATAACTATACCAGAGGATAGTTCTACACAGTCAACTAAGCATGACTTGTCTTTCCATCCTTCCCGGATGACCTATCAAGTTAACTTAAATCGTTTAGATTTACCCCCAGCTGTAAACCATACACAGTAATACTTGCTAATGTTCCAAAACTGAGGGTCGATGAAAATGAACCTTGGGACTCTCTGAGAAACAAGGCGCTGCATTGGCTCAGGGCAAAAACGGGGTTAATGGAGGAACTTTTCATGGAATTCAAAATGGCTAGAAGAGTGAGTTGGCTGGGTAGAGACTACAAGAACTTTTTAGGGGATTGTATAGTCTTAACGTTTAAAACCCCACAACTAGTGGAGACTATCCTCTGGAGAGCAGGAAATAAAAATACAACGTCCTGTGGCATTAATGTTCTACCCCTGGGCTACTTTTACCAACCTCCTCTGAATACGGGCCTGAGAAACAATAGAAGAGAAACCTACGAAAAGAATTATCACACATATAACGTAGCAGTGAAAAATCGGTTGGACCTTCTCCCTTCTTTAGACGAGATTGATTGACTAAACAACATAGATACAAACAACTCACTTAGCGAGACACATGATCTACTCACCCCAGCAGCTGCATGCAGGATGATTTCAGAAACTGGTTGTAATCAGGAAAATGGTTTAACTGTTAACTATGAAGATAGATCGCCTGGTATTATATCTATAAATCCAACCATCTTACCTCTTACCCGGGGTACAAGATCGCCCAATGAGAAGGGCAGGGTTCATAATCTACCATCAGCCACCACAGAATTACACGCGGGTTCAAATGCCAAAAATGATATGATGGAAGATATCGCCGTTCTATTTTGGAACGTTGCAGGCCTGTGCTCAAAATTGCTAAACCCAGTGTGTGTTGAAAAATGTAATATTTTATGTTTTGAAGAAACTTGGGCTGTAGACAGTATCCATATTAATGGTTAGAAGACTTTCCATACTCCTGCAGCCCCTTCTGTACATGGGAGACCCAAAGGAGGTCTAAGTATATTTGTGTCTAATAAGGTGAACATAGATAAGATAACCCTGTCAATATCTAACAGTTACTAACAAATTGTCACCATGTTTATGGATAAACATCATTGCTGTGTACTGCTTAATTTTTACAACAATGCCCCTAAGGATCGAATAACGGGAGTACTGAAGGAATTAAGTAGAGATTTCAACAAAGTACACTGTGATAATACAAAGGATGTGTTTATTTTATGGGGGGGTGATTTTAACATTGGCCTGTGCCCATTAAGCGGAGGGGAAAATTGTGGTTTAACAGTTGAGGATAATAACACTTACCTCCACTTCCCACACACAACATATGGGAAGCTTTTAAATGAGATTTTGTTTTCATTTGATTTAACTTTTGCTAGCAATCTATGTTCCCCCCCAGTCCCTTTCACCCAGACATTCAACGGGAGAGGTATGAATTCAATAATCAATTACATAATTCTGCCCAGTAGATACGCAGCAAAACTCACAAATTTTAGAACTCACGATATATCTGTGAGCGATCCTTTCACACTGAGCGTCAGTTTATCTCTTTTGAAATATGTGCAAAGTATTAAGGGCAATCCTCATTATATGGTCCAAAACATAGAGCTGGATAAAATAAACGGTTATTCATTGCAGTGGTCCCAGATAGAACCCACAGAATTTACAAAGAAAATTCTGGTAAACTGTCAAAAATCCTTTTTATTGTGCTTGGACGAGATGAGCCCCCACGACCAAATTTTAAGAGCCTATGCACAGATTACATCTGAAATAAAAAATGCATTGAGGGTCGAGAATAAAAAAACATACTCGAACAACCACGGATGGTTTGATTCAAATTGCACAAAAGCTTACTCAAAATTAAAACAAGAATTACATAAACCTACAAGAGACAGCAGTGAAATAAGGGAAGCAAGAAAGGAATATAAACAGGCCCTGAAAGCACGTAAATCCGAATTAAAAGATAAGGCTTGGGTTATGCTACATGAAGCAACCCTGAAAAAAGATAGCGCAGCCTTTTGGTGTGCGGTAAACGCCCCATTCCTCTCAGATCAAGATCTACCAACCATAGAGATTGCCATAGACGAACGTCAGTGGGTGAAGTTTTTTTGCCAAGGTGTACAAACAGGAAGCAGCGGGAAGTAACACGACAAATGCATTAACACACTAGGGAGTTAGTAATTCAGACAATTATCCGATAGACTTATGTTTTACCCTAGATGAGGTCATCGCAATAACTGCAAGTATGGGAGGGAAGGCCCCTGGCCCAGACGGAGTGCCAGTAGACCTTTTTAAAGCAAATATACCGCTATGGGGCCCTATTCTAACACAGGTACTAGCGGCATGTTGCTCTACGGGTTTCATAGAGACCTGGTTGGAGTCATTATTGGTCCCTATATTTAAAAAGGGCGATAGACAGAACCCAGCGTGCTATCGCCCAATATCTTTGCTGGATTTCCTGGCTAAGGTGGTGAGTCGGATTGTACTCAATCGATTGCAAGACTGGGCAGAAGACAAGAATATCCTTTCAGATGTACAATTTGGCTTTCGGGAGGGGCTGGGCACATTGGAACAAGGATTAAACCTAAACATCCTGCTAGGGAAGTATACACGGTCCAAACAAGGAAGGCTATACCTCGCATTTGTCGACTTTACGGCAGCTTTTGACTGCGTGGTACATGACAAGTTATGGAACATCTTAACTAAGATAGGGGTGGAAGCTCCACTTATCCATTTTCTGAGACAGCTTTATGGGAACGCGAATGCAAGAGTCCGGTGTGGAGTTAAGGGCGAATGCACTGCACCGTTAAACATGGAGAGGGGGGTTAGACAGGGCTGCGTCCTGGCACCTTTTCTATTTACACTATATACCAATGGGTTAGAACACATAATGGTGGAAAAGGGCCTGGATGCGCCACAAATAAACAACTGCCCCCTACCCGCCCTTCTCTATGCGGACGATGCAGTGTTGATGGCAAGGACACAATTGGGACTTCAAAGGGCCCTTACAGTATACACTGAGGGGCCGATTCCGATCTCGGTCGGAGGCGCACCCAACACCATTCGGTCGGGAAAAAAGCCATGCGAAAGCCTGTTTCCCGACCGATCCGTACAGCACACCGAACAAGTAAGTACGATGCGCACAACAGCAAAGAATCCGGCCGAGCCGTACTCACCCAAACCAGGTCCTGTTCCCTGACCGAGGCAAATCCGGAAACGCCGAATCGAGTCGCACGGAAGGAAAAATGCAGCCCCGTCCGGCCGGACAAGTACGATGCACTTTCCGTACGCGCCGAACCCATCGCTACGCACGGCACGTCAAAGCATCCGGGAGAGGCGCACATAAGCTCCGATTCGCGCCACAACACGATCCACGGCTCCGAGACGAACACGGCAGCGACGAGGACGACGCGAAGCGACGAGGCGAAGCGACGAGGATGAGGCGAAGCGACGAGGACGACGCGAAGCAACGAGAAGGACGAACGACACGAACCAACCATGAATCCCTTCGTCCCGATCATACCAATATTCTACATATACTACCGGAACAGGCACGGACGCGTACGGCGCAGAAGGTAAGCCAGACACCAACCACAAAACACATACAACACGTACACGACACATCACACACACACAGAGGGATGCAGAATATACTTACACCAGCAACAGCAGCACCATAGGGGCGGGATGCCCATCACCAATGCCACATATGCACACAGGGGCCTGAATGCGCACCACCACCTCTTCCGAGGGGGGGCAGGATGCCTACCACCACTACCACCCTCACCCAGGGGGGGCAGGATGCCTACCACTACTACCACCCTCACCCAGGGGGGGCAGGATGCCTACCACTACTACTACCCTCACCCAGGGTGGGCTGGATGCCTACCACTACTACCACCCTCACCTAGGGGGGGCAGGATGCCTACCACTACTACCACCCTTAGCCAGGGGGGGCAGGATGCCTACCACTACTACCACCCTCACCCAGGGGGGGCTGGATGCCTACCACCACCCTTAGCCAGGGGGGGCAGGATGCCTACCACCACTACCACCCTCACCCAGGGGGGCTGGATGCCTACCACTACTACCACCCTCACCCAGGGGGGCAGGATGCCTACCACTACTACCACCCTCACCCAGGGGGGCAGGATGCCTACCACTACTACCACCCTTAGCCAGGGGGGCAGGATGCCTACCACTACTACCACCCTCACCCAGGGGGGTCAGGATGCCTACCACTACTACCACCCTTAGCCAGGGGGGGCAGGATGCCTACCACTACTACCATCCTCCCCCAGGGGGGGCTGGATGCCTACCACCACCCTTAGCCAGGGGGGGCAGGATGCCTACCACCACTACCACCCTCACCCAGGGGGGCTGGATGCCTCCCACTACTACCACCCTCACCCAGGGGGCAGGATGCCTACCACTACTACCACCCTCACCCAGGGGGGCAGGATGCCTACCACTACTACCACCCTCACCCAGGGGGGCAGGATGCCTACCACTACTACCACCCTTAGCCAGGGGGGCAGGATGCCTACCACTACTACCACCCTCACCCAGGGTGGGCTGGATGCCTACCACTACTACCACCCTTAGCCAGGGGGGCAGGATGCCTACCACCACTACCACCCCCACCCATAGGATGGACAATGCATGACACAACCAGCACACCACAACCTAGGGAATGCAAGAAGAAGACATCCCCCCAACACCATGACAAGCGTGTGTAGACTGTGTCAAATGCCTACAACACCGAACATGACTTCGAACATACAATGTGACCCCCTAGCACATGTGCCACACAAATATGTGTGTGGCACACACAACGCAAGCAGGCCATGACCATTGTGGCAATGGGGTCCAAACCCCCATCATCACAGTGACCAAAAGGTAAGTGTGGGGTCCATAGCTGCAGCACATTTTGAACATTGTGGCAATGGGGTCCAAACCCCCATCATCACAGTGACCAAAAGGTAAGTGTGGGGTCCATAGCTGCAGTACATTTTGAACATTGTGGCAATGGGGTCCAAACCCCCATCATCACAGTGACCAAAAGGTAAGTGTGGGGTCCATAGCTGCAGCACATTTTGAACATTGTGGCAAGGGGGTCCAAACCCCCATCATCACAGTGACCAAAAGGTAAGTGTGGGGTCCATAGCTGCAGCACATTTTGAACATTGTGGCAATGGGGTCCAAACCCCCATCATCACAGTGACCAAAAGGTAAGTGTTGACAAAGTAAGAGGTGCAACTGCCAAACTGCATGGATGATTCCTGGTCACAGAACAACAAACACATCAGTGGCAAAGTAGTGTATGTGTCCCATTGCAACATAAATTGGGGGAGCCAAATCCTGCAGTGCAAATAAGACCTAACTTTGGCCATGTGCAGACAAACAACACCCATGGGGGCTGACACCGTCAACAATCATCAATGACACAATGACAGAAGTGACCATCCGAATGCAGACCCACATATTTGCACCAATGGGCACACACATGCAGATACCCTGTGGAGACTGCAGATGTGAGGTGAACAGATACCATACCATGGCAGCAATGGGACACACAATCAACAATTAGCACCAAATGAGGGCTCCCGTCCCATCAGCCTGGTCATGGAAGTGCCAACGGAATCATCAGCACAGATCCAACACACTTGTATAGCAATGTTGCACTGACAACACAGATGAGTCCTTCCCCATTGATGCCCAAACCTGCATGTTCACTGGAGATGGCCACACGGTCAGGGAAGTAGACGAATAGAACAATGGCAGGCACAACAGATGTGCAGGGGTGGAAGCTACAGATGTGAAATTGCCAATCTAAGTAGGAAATCCCATTGCCAAATACTGAACACATGACACCCTCAGATGCTGCTATGGATGACATGGATACACCACAAGATAGGACACATTCCCCCTGGACCACATGGGTTCCTGCACAGTAACACTTCATTATCATGAGACCAAATATCACCATCACTGCAGCAAGGGCATGGTTAGCATCATCAACATCATGTACATCAGAAGCAAAAGCACTAGAGAACAGAAAGTTGCTTTATTCAGCATATGTGGCATTAAAAGTAGAAGTCAGGTAGAACATAAACAAAGGCCAATGGCCAGTCCATCAACAAAGTCACAAGTGGGTGACAGTGGCAGATGCCACCCTACACATGCCTGCACAAAACCAGGGACAATCCACTAGGAGGGGCAACCGGGGGAGTAGGCCAGGCACCGCAGGGACAGGATCAGGGCTCACCAGGAGGAAGCAGGGAAGGGGTGGTGGGTGCTGGAGAGCCACTGACAACTGCAGTGGAGGTGTCTGACATGGTGTGTGCCAGCACAACTGGGGGGCATGGCTCAGATGTTGTGGGTGCCGGCACGACTGCAGTGGACCCTGCAGATGGAGTGGACAGGTCCGCCACTGCAGTGCCCAAGTCAGACAGGGTGGTAGTGGACTCCACTGCAGTGCCTACCACCAGGGGAGGAGAATGGGGAACAGGCAAGGTGGGCTGGACAGAGGGGAGGACACCCTCACCACATCAGTGGCACAGACAAGCGCAGCGGGGGTGTGGTGCCGGGAGAGCAAGTGGCAGGGGGAGAAGGCCGGAGCCTCTTGGGGATGGTATATCTGTGGGTGGGGGAACCTGGGGCAGGGTGTGGTGGGGGCACCTGTGGAGTGGGGGCCTGAGGGATGGAGGAAGGAGACCTGGTGCTTGAGCTGCAGGGCGGCGGCGGGGTCTTGCTCTTAGCACTCCGGGGGGACTTGCGGGTGGGGGCCTCAGTCTGTCTGCGCCTGGGGGAGGGTGTCCGGGGCGAGGGGCACTCTGCTCCGTGTGGGGGGGCTTCCTCTTCCCCCTGGATGCTGGGGCAGCTGGATCGGAGGGGAAGAGGCCGAGGTCACTGAGGAAGAGGCGCTGGGTCTTTGGGGTTGCAGGTGAGGCAAGGGAGGGTGCTTTGGAGGGAGAGGCAACTGAGGACTGCGCAGTGCCCGTGGATGCGCGTGTGTGTACCAGGGCCCCATCCCCTGTGAGTCTGGTTTCAGTCCCCTGACTGTGCGTGCATGTGCGTTTAGTTTGTGGCGTGTGTGTCTGTGTGCTGGACGTGTGTGTGCTGGTGTGTGCCTGTGCCGGTGTGTGTGTGCTTGGGACGGGTAAGGTGCTGGGGAGTGTGGATGGAGCAGAGGCAGGAGGGGTGAGGGACTGTCTGAGGAGGGACACTGCTGCCGTCAGGGAGGAGTCCATGGACCTGTTGCCCCTCTGTAGGTCAGACATGCCCGATGAGATGCCCTCCATGAACGACACCAGCTGAGTCAACAGTGCGGTGTGCGCATGGAGGACACTCAGCATGGCTGTCTGCCCTACATGGAGCTGGCGAAGGAGGTACACAGACTCCTCACTCAGGGCAGCAGGGGACACAGGGGCAGGGGGTGCGGTGCCTGGGCCAAAGAAGACACGCTCCCGAACATGGGAGCCTCCACGGACCTGGGGAATGGGAGCCGATGGGAGGGCGGTGGTGGTGCTGGTGGTGGCGGGGACAGCAACACTAGCTGGGGTGTGGTGGCTGCTGACACCCGCCTCCACAAGGGAGTCATCCTCCGAGTTGCTCTGGTCCTCAGCTGAGGTGGATGGTGCTGAGGACTCCTCGGTGTGGCTCCCCTCGCCCTCCGTGCCACTGGGTCCCTCCGACCACTCCTCGGCTGCTGACCCAGTCTGGCTCTCTGGCTCCTCCTGGTCCGTGGAGCTGTCCCCTTCCGTGGCCGTGGATGTATCTGCAAACAATGGGGAAACAGACAGACATCAGTCACCTGCACCAAACGCACACACCACTGTGAGCACAGCACATTACAGAGCAAGCCCTGGCATCATTAGTTGTACATTGCTAAAAGTGCCCTAACTGAACAGGAGAAGCCAATTGTCAGTCTGATGCCAAGCATGGCACTCACATCCCACATGGCCTTGCACCCATCTGTCTGGTGTCTGTTGGATTGCAACACCCCAGTGTGGACACATGCACCAAGTACACAGTAGTTGGACAGTGCAGAGGACACGGTGTGGCATGTGGACATGCACACATCACAGCTCTTGCCACTGAGTCAGTACAGGTTTCCGGATGAAAGGGATGCCCAGAGTCAAATTGGAAATGCATGTGATGCATACCAGCGACAGACACCATGATGCACCCATGTCCTGATAGCCAGCGCCACTATGGTGTGCATGTAGCACATGTCACTCCCCTGCAGGACCACCAATAAGTTGACACATGCCATGGCAGAGGCATGACTGCTGAGTCATACATCACTGTCTCAGTGATGTATGACTTGGCAGCCAGACAACAACACTATGCACTGTGTCACAATAGTAGGTCATGGGGAATGCAAGTCCTGGAGCTGCACAAGTGCACATGTACATCCCCCACACAACACTTCATCTTAACCCTCATCTGTCCAGGTCACACCTATTGGACATATGGGAGACCTGTGACACTACCCTCTGAACCTGAGCCCCTCACAATTTCCTGTGAATGGGGAACAGCTGCCTGAACTTCACATTCGCATACCCCAGTCTGCACGGGCAGCTGATCAAACACCTATGTGACACACAAGTATCGTCTCCTATGGTCACATCTCCAGGGGCATGCTGAGCCCCTATCAAGAAACACCCCAGCAGTCCTGGCAACTAATCCACAGCACACTGACACAGAGGCAGACACCTGAGGGCTCAAATCACTGTGCACAATGTGTCAGCTGATACACGGGAGTGGGAGTACAGAGTGCATTGCATGGCCTGGAGTAGGCATGACTGTCCTGCTCCACATGAATGAGGGATGTGCCCTGGACAGTGGATAGCTGGCTATGTATGTGTGACACACGTAATCTCCACACTCCTGGGGCCCAAACATTGTTCCCACCCGCTGCATGGGCGTGTGCCACATACCCCAGGCACATGTGGTGGCTCAGCTCAGCAAGTGGACCGCATATCAAAGCAACACGCAGATCACATGTCCAAACCCAGGCGTTGTGTGAACAATGGACCCACCCATGATGCCCACAACAGAGTTAGGGAAACAGATGCTGTCCCCCACCTTTAGTGAAGCAAACTGCAAGGACACAGTCCCAAGTGACACAATTCCCTGAATGTAAGGGCCACACCTGGGTATCAGATGAGCAGTGGGCAGTGCACAATAGAGGGACATGGCTCCTGGACAACATGACTGCTGCACTGTGGCAGTTGAACCAGGCCAGAGGAGGGCACAAAGCATGTAATACAGAGTTCACAGTGCAGTCTTTGACTCACCCCCTCCTTGCTGCTGTCTGGCCTTCAGCTGCCCATCCAGGTCTGGAAACATCACCGCAGGATCTGGAGCATGTGGGGGGTCAGGGTCCGTGTTCCGCCCCTCCTGCGAGGAGGCAACAGCTTCAGCTGGACCCGTGCAATCCTCCGGGTCCAGCCCCGAAGGTCCTGCCACCTCTTCTGGCAGTTGCGGATCCGGCGCTTGTAGACCCCCACGGACCGGACAGCCCGGACGATGTCCTTCCAGATTTCCTGCTTCCGATGGGCATTAACCTGTCAGGATGACAAAGTGAAAAGGCCATTACCACACATGCAACATATCCGTGCATGACACAGTTGTATATACATGTCTCAATCACAGGGGCACATGATGTACACAGGCAGTGCAAAGCTGACCATGGACAGTTTGCCAGACGTCACTACATGGTATCATTGCATGGGAAGTAAAACCATGTTCAAATGCACTGTCACTGCACCATACCTGTCCAGTGCAAGTCACTACACACTATGGGGGGTGACAACTACTCAGTGAGCCTGCTAGCCAGTGGCGTGCAGACTCTCAGCCTTGCTAGTCACACAAAATGCACATTCAGAAAGGCAGTGCACAGAACACTCACCTGCTCCCCTGGTGTCCCATACAGCTTGCTGTACTGTGGAAGTAGGCTGTCCAGCAGGGCCTGGTTCTCTTCAAGGCTGAAGGCTGGGGCTCTCTCCACAGTACGTGCCATTGCAGGGTCCAGAGGGGCAGAGACAGCAGCAGTGCAGTGGCAGATGTCGTCCTGGAGCATGTAGTGCAGGCAAGTGAGCTCTCAGGGGAACAGCCAGCAATATATATGTGCTGGAGAGGCAGATACTGTCCCTTGTGTCCAAAGTGATAGGTCCAAGTCGTTTGCATCTTCTGAATCTGGCCAATCCATGGAATAGCAGCACCAAAACACGCCCACAGCATCCTTCAAATCTTCAACTTCATGACATACATGATTTTGCAACATTGTTGTGGGTGACCAACTGAATTTACAGCAACCGACTCGTTCAAAATTCGAAAACGCGTCCGTTGCCAGGCAAGCCCATTGTCAATGGGTGCGCACCGATCGGTCCATTGCGGTACAACGCGCACAGGGGTACAACGCGTACCCGCACACATTGAATGCAATGGGCCGGCCGGAGGCACCGATCGGTCCATTGCGGTACAACGCGCACAGGGGTACAACGCGTACCCGCACACATTGAATGCAATGGGCCGGCCGGAGGCACCGATCGGTCCATTGCAGTTCAACGCGCACAGGGGTACAACGCGTACACGCACACATTGAATGCAATGGGCCGGCCTGAGGCACCGATCGGTCCATTGCGGTACAACGCGCACAGGGGTACAACGTGTACCCGCACACATTGAATGCAATGGGCCGGCCGGAGGCACCGATCGGTCCATTGCAGTTCAACGCGCACAGGGGTACAACGCGTACCCGCACACATTGAATGCAATGGGCCGGCCGGAGGCACCGATCGGTCCATTGCAGTTCAACGCGCACAGGGGTACAACTCGTACCCGCACACATTGAATGCAATGGGCCGGCCGGAGGCACCGATCGGTCCATTGCGGTACAACGCGCACAGGGGTACAACGCGTACCCGCACACATTGAATGCAATGGGCCGGCCGGAGGCACCGATCGGTCCATTGCGGTACAACGCGCACAGGGGTACAACGCGTACCCGCACACATTGAATGCAATGGGCCGGCCGGAGGCACCGATCGGTCCATTGCAGTTCAACGCGCACAGGGGTACAACGCGTACCCGCACACATTGAATGCAATGGGCCGTCCCGAGGCTCCGATCGGTCCATTGCGGTACAACACGCACAGGGGTACAACGCGTACCCGCACACATTGAATGCAATGGGCCGGCCGGAGGCACCGATCGGGCCATTGCAGTACAACGCATCACTGTACATGTGACTGGCATATGTCAGCATGCCTGTCTCAGATGGACATATGCCAGCCACAGATAGCTCCCAGGGAGTGAGGGGCACACCTACATCACGACAGCCTGTCCAAACTTTATCATAAGGCATGTAAGGCTGCATTTCCTATTGTGTGTATGTTGGTGTACATGTTGTCCTGTGGGTGTCACCTGTGGGCAGCCACCCCCAGGCTGTGCACGTGTTCATGGGGACAGGATCCTGGGTGTTACGTGTACATGACCACTGTGATGTGCAACTGTTCATACCTGTGCATGTGCCATGGTCATATTTCACAGTGGTGTATGTGTATGTCATGTCACATACCCCGTGAGTCCCATGTGGGACGGTATGTTTGAGCCAGGGTGTCCCAGTGGCACAATAGTGATGGTCCTCCACAGTCTTTGTGCATATAGTGTTTACAAAGTCTCTGATTTCATGTGCACAATGGGAGACAGTCTCCACATCCACGTTGTGTGTGCATGGACTCTGATGTTGTACGTGTGTGTCACAGACGTCCATGTCTGTCCTGCCGTGGCAAGTGGGGCCACTACCTGTGGGGGTCATGGTTGTTTTGCTGTGGTGTATACATGATACTCCATGTAATGCCAGTGTCCATGTGGCATTACAGGGTCCCTGGGAATGTACCTGTCGTTGAGCTGTGGTGCCTGGGGCACATCTGTCCTCACATGTCACTGTGGGGGGTTATTGTGACACGGCAGCAGGAGATGGGAAATGTGACACGGCCTCATGATATCCAATGGGCCAACCTGGGACTAATTGATGCCACCTGTTGGACCGTGTTGACAGATGTTGGCCATGTATGTACCATACATGTCCTTCCGGTACTGCACACTTCATGTAGTTGTGCCTCATAATGATGTATGTTGGGATCTTGAGTGTGTTCAATGCCGCATATGTGCGGTGACTAACAATCTTGCTTACTTCTCCTCTGCACTGCAGGGCTCCTGCTGTCCATCGACCATTCCCAGACCTGGCAACGATGGTGGAACGGGACAGCATCCGACGGTACCGCTTCACCAGGCAGCTGATTGAGGATTTGGCAGTGCAGTTGGCCCCACATTTGCAGCCTGGCCGGCCGTATCCTACAGCGCTGACCCCCAAGGTGAAGGTGATGGCAGCCCTACACTTCTTTGCCACTGGTACCTTCCAACATACTGTGGCGACTGCTGGTGGGATGTCACAGACCATGTTCAGCCGTGTGCTCCGCGATGTTTTGGCGGCAATGTTGCTCTTCCTGAACCGGTACATCTATTTCCCTAGACTGCGACGACTCACTGACGTGAAGAGTGACTTTTATGCCCTGGGGAGGATGCCGCATGTAATTGGCTCCATTGATGGGACACATGTGGCTTTGGTACCACCACAGGCCCAGGAGCAGGCCTACAGGAACCGCAAGCACTACCACTCGGTCAATGCACTGGTGGTGTGTCTTGCAGACATGACCATCACACACGTGTGTGCCCGTTTCCCTGGTTCAGCACACGATGCCTTTGTGATGAGGAGTAGTCGCATCCCCAGGATGATGGCACAGATGCAGAACCAGCGTGCCTGGCTTGTCGGTGTGTACTGACTTTGTGCCATTGTGTGTGATCTGATCTGTAGTATTCCGCCCACTTTTCCAAGTCAGCTAATGTGCACTTGTCTGTCCGTAGGTGACTCGGGATACCCCAACATGCCGTGGTTGCTGACACCCCTCAGGAACCCTGTGACACCAGCCCAGATGCGCTACAATGAGGCACATGGTCGGACCAGGAGAGTGATTGAGCGGACCTTTGGTCTCCTGAAGAGCCGCTTCCGCTGCCTGGACAAGACCGGAGGGTCCCTCCCATATGCCCCTGCGAAAGTGTGCAAGATTATCATCGTCTGCTGCATGCTCCACAACCTGGCAGTGCGGAAGGAGTTGCCTCTCATCCAGAATGACAATGACCAACATCCGCCACCTGTGGAGGATCCTGGCCTGGACCACGATGCCAGTGACGATGATGATGATGATGGTGATGGTGATGTCCGCACACAGCTCATCACCAACTTCTTTAGCTGAATGTGAGTATCCTGAGGTGTCATGTCAATGATGTGAGTTGGCATGATGTGTGGGTGGTGCTCTGGTGCTGTTGGAGTGTGTCCATGGGCTACTTGACTGGATGTGTGTTGCGATGTGTGGTGACAGGTGGGCTGTACTCCCCAACAGTGTTGACATGCTAACTTGGTTCTGGGTGGGTATCTTGTAACATGTATTGTGCATGAGTTTTGCTGTTCTGTCCTGTACTCCATTGCTTTTGACTGTGTGTCATTTCTGTCCTTCACAGGGTACTTTCAGATTCGTTTGGTCAATTGTGTCCACCGACGACGTGATTGCACATCCAGGCTGGTAGCTGTTGTGTCCCTACAGGTGATGTGCGCCACACCCATGGACTTCCTTCCGTCTACAGTTGTTGACTGTGTGCCCGCTGCCAGGTGGGATTACCTTGCATCTGTAGTGGTTACGGCATGTTGCAACTGTGTAATAAACCTGTGCTTCACTTTGTGATGTGCTTTGTCTGTGGTCACACATTTGACTGCCATTTGCTTACTGCACCTGTGGGCTACTTGACTACAACTGGGAATGGGTGTGGTGTCTGTGCATTGCACCGTCTTCCCTGGCAACATCAGTGTAGGCAATGAGTCAGATGGCCTAGGTGTGTATGTGTTGTGTAGCCCTGGTGGTGTGTCTCCCTCATGTGTGTCACGTTGCCTGTACTCACATGCCTGTGTTGTCCTTGCTGTTGCAGTTCGCATACACAGTGTAATTTTGCAGTTCATCATCCCCATAACAGCACCCACGTTGGAATCACGACAGAGGCAAGTATGGTGTATTAGTGTGTTTATTGTGATACATTTGTGTTAATAGTGCATAGGATGGGTAGTGCTGTACATAAATCTTGCAATCCCAAGTTCCTAGGTGAATTGAAAGTCCTGGTAGACAGGATCCCCAGTATCGGGGCCACAGTTGTCTGACACATTGGTCCAACTTGTACTCCCCATGCAATGTGTGGGAGTAGTGTTGCCGTCAACAGGGTGAACAGTCTGTGCACAAAGGCGAACATCCAGAACAGGTTCAGGCTTCCTGGGAGTTGCGCTTGGCCATCGGCCTCTCACTTTTCCCTCCTCGGACGACCCCTCTTCTTGGGGGGGGCCCTCAAGTACAGGCTGCTGCGGTGAAGGGGACTCTCCACCAGAGTCCTCCTCCTCCCTGTGGCAGTTGCAGTTTGTTCGGCACCAGATGTTGTTGGCACACAGGGAGGTGTGGACTGGTTGCTGTTCATCTGGCGGAAGCATTGTAAAATGTCCCTGTGCACCGCCGTCATCTCATGCAGTGCATCCCACTTGGACTCCATGCGGGACATGTGTGAGTCCACACGGGACATGTGTGACTCCACGTGGGACATGTGGGAGTCCAAGCGGGCATGATGGGCAGCCTGCTGCTGTTTCATGTCTCTGAGGAGCCCCACTACCTGGCTGAGGTCTCCGGTGCTGGACTGGTACGCATCAGCTATGCGTACCAGTTGTGGGTCATCATGCACACCAGCAACGTCTGCAAGCAGCGACCTCTGTCTCCCACCCCTCCCACCACCCCTGCTGACATGTGCAGTGTGTGCAGTGGCACGCACAGATAACCCTGGTCCACCTTGGGGGTTGGTGGTGGTGGTGGTGTCCATGGCCCCAGGTTGGTCCAGGGTCCCTGTGCTGGTGTTGCTCCTTGTTCTGTCCATGTCGGCAGGGATGGTATTCGTGGTGACAGTCGTTGGAGGGGTGGGTGCAGGGGGTGCAGCTGGTGGTCCTGCTGGTGCTGCAGCTGGTTGTCCTGCTGGTGCTGCATGTTGACTTGCACCGGATGTGCCAGGTTGTTCTTCATCATCCGAGGAGGACAGAGGCTGTACGATGCCAGTGAGCTCGGCATCCTCTTGAGCCTGGGACTGGGACTCCTCAGCGTCGGCTGCTGTGTCCCCATCATCACCTGTTTTTGGGAGACACAAACAATGTATGTTATGTTTCTGCAGGCATCAATGGTTGACACACATGACAGTTGTGACTGTGCCTCTGGGTGCGGGCCTGTACATTGCATTGTCCTAAGTCGTCACAGTCAGGGGTTGATATTGGTGTGGCACATTGTCCTGCATTATTTGGGCATTTCTATGTATTTTCTGGGGTGTGAACATGGTCTGCATTGGTTGTGTTTGGTTGACAGCCGGCCCTCCTTCCCACCCACCCAGCCAGTCAGTTATCCCACCATGGAACGTGCTTGCATTGCAGGGAGTGTAAGTTGTCTCTCAGGATGTCAGTCAGTGGTGTCCTGCTGTTTGTTGGTGCACAGTTGCCAGCAGGGCCTTGTGCTCCCCACAGCAGTAGCCAGTGTCAGCCATCTTGTGAGTCCTTCTCCACTCCCTGTGATGTGAGCATGGTTCAGGGTGGTGTTGATGGGACAGTTGTGGGGGTGAGCTATGTCTGTGACTACGACTCCCATCATGCCATTGCCTCCACCCCACTTCCCAGCATTCCCATACTTACTTGCTTTTGTGTGGAGTTCAGTGTGTGTGGGTGTGAGAGCAATGGCAAGATGGCTGACAGTGGTGTCCTGCTGTTGGTTGGTGTGCAGTACCCAGCATGCCCTTGTGCTCCCCACGACACAGCAACAGTGTCAGACATCTTTGATGGGCCTTTCCACTCTCTGTGGGATGTGCATGCGTGAGTGTGAGCTTGCTGGGCCATGTGGTGGGGGATGTAGAGCTGTGACTACGACTCCCATCATGCTATTGCCTCCTCCCCCCTTCCCAGCATGCCCATGCTTCCTTCCTTTTGACTCTGCTTCCCGTTGGGGTGGGCTGGCTGTGCTGACAGGATGGCTGGGAGTGTTGTCCTGGCAGTTGTTTGGCTAGAGGTCCCAAGAGTGTCCCTGTGCTTCACACAACATAACCCAGGGTGGTGGTTCTTTGTGGGATCTTGTGTTAGGATGGGGGGCATTGCATTCTACCAGGTGGGTTCTGTGGAGTTTGTGTTGGGGTGTGTGTGAGGGGAGGTGCTTGTGACTATGGTCAGTGCTGCAAGTCCCCCTTCCCACCCAGCTAGCCAGATATCCCACCATGGAACGTGCTTGCATTGCAGGGAGTGTATGTTGTCTCTCAGGATGTCAGTCAGTGGTGTCCTGCTGTTTGTTGGTGCACATTTGCCAGCAGGGCCTTGTGCTCCCCACAGCAGTAGCCAGTGTCAGCCATCTTGTGAGTCCTTTTCCACTCCCTGTGATGTGCGCATGGTTCATGGTGGTGTTGATGGGACAGTTGGGGGGGGGGGGCAATATGTGTGACTGCAACTCCCATGATGCTATTGGCTACACTGACTTGGCCAGCATACACAGAATTCCTTCCTTTGAGTGGTCTTCACTGTGTGTTGGTGTTGTTGTGGTGGCTACATGTCTGGATGTGTTTGTTAGTTCTATTTGTGCCACTGCCTAGCTGTAGTTGTAGTTGTGTTTGTACATGTGTTGGCACAGTTGGATGTGACTTTTTTGATGGCATGTGTTGTGTTTATCTGACTGACATACACATTTTGGGATGATTCTGTTCTGGTTGCTGTGTAATTGCTATGAGTGCATGGTTTGACTCTCCCCTTGACAGTGATGTGTGTGTTTTGTGGCAGTATATTGTGTACATTTGTTGTGTACTCACCAGGCTCTGGGATGTCCTCTAGTCCATATACGCTCACTGGCGGAAGGATGGCCCGCACCTTCTCCTCCCAGGGCCTGAGGTATATTGGCTTGGCAGGAGGGCCACTGCCGGTGTATTGGCTGTTGATGTAGTCTTTCTTCAGCATGTCCCGTACCCTCCTGCGCACGTCATACCACCTGTTCTGGATGTCGGTCTTTGTGCGCCGACATGGTGATTGGGCGTTCACCCTGTTGATGATCCTCTCCCACATCTTGGTTTTCTGCGACATGGGGGTCTGTTGGACCAGTGTGCCAAACAGCTGTGGCTCCACCCTGAGGATCTCGTCTACCATGACTTCCAATTCACTATCTAGGAACTTGGGATTCTTCTTGGGGGGCATGGTGATGGGTGGTGATGGTGGGTGATGTGTGTGTTGGTGTGCAGGTGAGGGTGTGTGAGTGTGTGTTTTGCTGGGTGTATGTGAGGTAGGTATTTGTTGGTGTGCTGATGGTGTGTGGCTTGTGTGAGGGATGAGCTGTGGGTGTGTGGTTGCTTTCTCTTGGGTGCTGGCAGTGGAATGGCATTTGCAAAGGCTCATGGTTGTGATTTGTGTCCTTTATATAGGTGGAGTTGTGGGTGTGTCTTTGTTCTCTGTCCCCACCCCCCCAGTATTTATTGGCTTGGTAATTGCTTGTTTGGCCTTTTTTTGGGTGATTTTTCCTTTGTGCTGTTTGTGTATGTTGGAAACGTTCTTGTGACCGAGTCGGACCCTGCATTAGTCTCGTACGGTGTCTCCGTTTCGTTCACGCTGTGTTTGTGCAGTTTTGTATGCTGCGTACGCGTCGGTCGCGGTGTTTTGTGTTGCTTCGGCTCGGTTTTGTATGCGTGTCGGTTGTACGGCTTGTCCTCCGTCCGACTCGCTCGTGGTTTTCGCGCCTTACATCGTACTTTGCGGTTTGGAGTTCGCGTGTACGTTTCGGTCGGATTTGTTCCGGGTGCGTATCGGTCGGTTGGATTCGCAGGTTTTTCCGGCCGGATTGCTGTTTTCCGTGCGGCTCGGTCGGTCGACTTGGTTTAGGTACGTGTCGGTCGGATTTTTCGCGCCTTGCATCGTACTTGGCATGTCGTGCGCCACGGGTACGTGTCGGTCGGTATTATTTCCGGATCCGAGTCGGTCGGTGCTTTTTCCGGCCCGAATCGGAATCGACCCCTGAGTATATGGATAACCTGGGATTGAAAGTAAACACGACTAAAACCTTTATTATGAGGTGTGGGAAAGGTAGTGCCAAATGTAGGGACATGTTCATTGGTAACACAAAGGTGGAATTCACCAAGACATTTCCCTACTTAGGCATTTTATTTGATCAAAAGGGGACATGGTCCCAAGCAGGAAAAAATAGGAGCCTGCTTTTTATGAAATCGACGGCTGTGCTGGCCAACTTCGCTAGGAAATTGGGGAGAAGGCCACCTGTTGAGATGCTCCACATTTATCAGGCGAAATGTGTCAGTATGGCAACATACGTCGCTGGAGTCTGGGGTTATCGAGATACAAAACCCATCCAGCAGGTGGAGAATACCTTCTTAAAATTTCTTTTGCCAGTTCCGGCAGTACTTCAAATTATATTTGCCATTCCGAGCAGGGGATTCCATACATCTCATACTTGTTAAAATGCCAACCTGTCCTTTTGTGGCACAGGATTTGGACCTCTGTAAAGACGACTTTGATTCGTGAAATTTTAAAAGATAGCCTCAAACGGACAGGGCGCTGGATATTCCATGGTTAAAATATATAAAGGACTTTACTAATGATCTCGGCCACCCTGAATACTATACCGACCCCGGTACCATAAGTTCTGTCTCCAGAAAAGATCTTAAAAAGCTCTGTATGATGCATCTGGAGGAGAACGGATTTGTGGTCGAGGCAATCAAACCCTCGGTACAGACTAATCAGTTGATGCTGACCACTCTTGGGATGCAGCCCTATCTTGAACTGACATTAAGTACCTATGAGAGATTTGTATTAACACGTTTTAGATTCGGTATCTTTCACCACCTGATAAGTTTTCCTGTAATAAACGACTGGGCTACAGAACTGAGCAGATGTCCTTGTGACGAACAGTCCCAGCAATCAACAATTCATGTGGTTTTATTCTGTAAGTTTTACGCAATCCAAAGAAGGAGATGGATTTTACCAATCTTAAAAGTAATGGGCTTGAGACAATGTAGACCAGCATCTCTAGCTCTGCAATTTCTAGATAATGAACATTTTATAAAATCAATTTCATCATTTTTAAAATGTATAGTGAAATGCAGAAAAAATATTCTGATCTGAACCATTCGTTTTTAACTGAAATGAAATCGTTGCGACTGCAGATATTGAACCTTGTGTCATTGTGTAATTAGTTTGTAAATTTTACCCCAAATCACTTTTAATTTATGTGTTATTGAAATGTTCTTAAATGTATGCTTTCATGATTTTGTCACAAAAATCGAATAAAGCTTGTTCTGATTCTGATAAGTCAAATTTGTGTAAGTTAACTGAAAAAACGCTTCTTAAAGCAAAAAGATAAAAATGGCCGAGGGAAAAGTAAGTTTGGTTTGAAACCTATTTATTAATTTTGATAAAAAAAGAAGGTGATTTACCTATTTGCTAGTGAAGGCACAATCTTGACTGTTTCCATTAAAATAATAACTTCCTGAAAGCTTTCTTTATGTTTATTCTCCTCAATTACAGTTTTTTTCTGGATTCTTAGTGCAAGAGCCTTCCAAATTGTATTTCCTTAAAAGAGTACGTTTTATTTCATGTGGTAACTACTTCTTGTAGTAGTGCCAATGTACCTTGAGCACTGTTATGGAGAAGATAAAAGTATGATAATACATTAATTTCTAAAGGAATCCTCAGTTCTAACCTTTACATGCTTTGTTTAGTTTTACGCCATACACAAAATAGCAAACGTAGCCCCTTACATTTGACTCAATCTAACGTCCCCTCTTCACTGTGACTAAAGACAAGCACACAAAGTATTAGTATTGAGATTACTGGTGTTTGGACAGAGGGCCTCATTACGAGTTTGGTGGTCCATGAACCGCCATACCTGCGGTTGGGGTCCCTCCGCCATGAGCTCGGTGGTCCGACCGCTGTATCACGAGATGGGCTGATTTTTTATTTATTTATTTATTAAATTTGTAGGCGCGGCAGCTACCCAAAAGGGTTTCCCGGTGCCGGAGCAGATCAAAAGAATATATAGCAGCTTATTAGATTACTGGTTAAAAAGCCAAGTCTTCAGGGATTTGCGAAATTGGGCATATACCGTTTCGTTCCGGATGGCTGTGGGAAGTGAGTTCCATAGTGAGGGACCAAGGTATGCAAACGATCTGCCTCCCATCCGAGATAGTTTGATTCTGGGCACAGAGAATTTCCCTTGAGTGGATGAGCGAAGGCACCGGGAAGGCACATAGGGGCTGACCAGAGATTGCAGATACTGAGGGGCAGCACCTATTTTGATTTTGAACATGTAGCTCAGGGCTTTGAACTTAATTCGGTTCTCCACCCTGAGCCAATGCAGGTCCCGCAGATGACTTGAGACAGAGGTAGCTCTAGGGACCCTGCAAAGTAGTCTTGCAGCAGAGTTCTGCACCATCTGCAGCCTGCGAGTCACCTCCTTGTTGGATCCGAGGTAGAGAACGTTGCCGTAGTCCAGTCTTGAGGTGATAAGAGCCTGGACTACTGATTGGAATTGGAAAGACTGTGGCTGAACCGCCGACACCGCCAGCACATAGCAGACCGCTGGGGTCGCAGTTGGGGAAAAGCCTGTGCCACAGGGTGGTACAGAGGAGTTTCACCACCATCCGTATTACGAGTTGGCTATCTGACAAGCCGACCACGCCGGTGGGACCACCAGCTTCAAGTCGGCAAAAACAAAGGATTTGGGGTGCGTACTCACCCCTTTCCAGTTATTTTGGTCAGAGTTTGACTTGGATCCCTTTCTTCAGGTCCCTCTTCACAGCAGCATCTTCACCCCGAGGATTATGACCCTATTTGCGGTGATATACAGGTGAGTTCTTTTTGTACCATATACCCATTGCCTGGACTGGCCAGATATGGGTCAGTTTCGGCAATGGGTAGGTGGTATTTTTCCACATGTATCATGCATATATGTGCATTAAACACATATCCAGTCGAAATGTTTACACAGGCATCAATATATACTGAAAACTAATCACCACCACTGCAAGATCTCTGCACCCACTCCGCCGGCTCTGTGGTAAACTCGTAATACGGCGGTCTAAAGACCGCCAGCACGGTGGTCTTCTGGCAGCCACGGACGTGGCATTCGGGGGGTCGGACTACCAAACTCGTAATCAGGCACAGAATATCTAAATATATATATTTAATGACAAAAAAATATTGTGTGAAGAATATTGGGGCATTAAAAATATCATTGACAGTAATATCAAAGGTAAAAATATAGTTTTTAGTGTTGTTTTTAATATCTTTGTAAAAAATATACATGTAGTAAATATCATTGTATGTAATATTGTTTGTAAGTGTTCATTAGTATGTATATATTTTACTTTGTTTTATTGTATTTTTTTATTTTTGTGAATTCAGTAAGGCGTTTTTGTAGTTATGAAAATTATGAAATTTGTATATTTAGATGTTTTATGTAAATGAATAATTGTTTAACCATTTTTGTTTTGTAACTGGATATTGAGTTTTTAGGGGATAAAGGTGAGGAGATTTTTTTAAAGTGTATATTTTAAATTAAAATTTAGGTTATTCATTTAAAAACATTTTTTATCTTAATACTTTTTTTTTACAATTTAAAATTTTCATTTTAATTAATATGTAAGTTTTCAAAATATATAGCTACATTTCTATTAACATAAAATATTCTGATTTGTTGTAAAATGTAATTTATTTTAATTTTTCCAAAATACAAGTTTAGATTGTAGAAATTGTTATATTTTTTATTTGTATTTTCTAATTAAAACATATTTTATATTTATAAAATAAAAACAATTATTTTCATGATTCTATTTTTTATCATTTTCCGTTTTTGAATAAAAGTTTATTCTTTTATGGTTTAAAATGTAGGAATGTTTGAAAGAATGTTAGCAAATATCTTATTTACAAATAGTAAAAAACATATATATTTTATTATAATATTTAAATTTGTATATATAGGTTTGTAGTTTAGGCTATTTTTCTTAGATAGTTTTAAAATGCATTTTATAGTAAAAAAGAATGTTTATGAGTATGTAGTATTAATTGTGCATTTAGGTTTTTCAATATGTATTACCTTGTTTAAAATTATTTATATTGAGGTGCCTATAGTAAAATAAAAATTCACCTCTTAAGTGTCCAACACCTTTTTCAAATAGCCTTAGATTGGAGTGGGATTATTACATTTCACCTTTTTAGTGTCCAACTTGTTACTCAAATTGGTTTAAATTGGAGTGGGAAATAGTAAATGTTACCCCTTTAGTGTCCAACACCTTCCTCAAATAGGTTTAGATTGGAGTGGGAATAGTTAATGTAACCCTTGTAGTGTTCCCACATTCCCCCAAACTGCTTTAGATGGGAGTGGGAATAGTAAATGTAATCTCTTTAGTTATCCAACACATTCCTCAAATTGATTTAGATTGGAGTGGCATGGGAATAGAAAATGTCATCCCTTTAGTGTCCTACGCCTTCCCAAAATTGGCTTACATTGGAGTGGGAATAGTAAATGTAACCCCTTTAGTGTCCAACGCCTTCCCCCAGTATGGCTGGATTGGAGTGGGAATAGTAAATGTCACCTCTTTATTGTCTATCAATTTTTTACTTTAATTTGTATACTGCAGAAATAGTTTGTGTTATTTTATTACTATTGTTGGTCATTAGAAATAAAATAAAAAAACTAGGTGTATGTCTGTATGCAATAACATTATTCAATACATTGTTTATATGGTAAAGACATGTCACACATTTTTATCTTTTATTTTTTTTCCCTCACTTTATTAATTGTATATTTTATCATTTAAAATTATATTTATTGCATGTCAAAAATAAAAATTTCTATAAAATTAAGTAAATAAAACATGTATTTTTTACTGATAAAAATAAGGAAATTATAGATATTTAGGGCCCGATTTCGATGTCGGACGAACCTGAGTCCGTCGACATCGTTTCGGTACTGAGACCAACCGACCTCCTGTAGGCGGTCCCAACCCAGCAATTAGGATGTGACTGAACACATCCTAATTGCTCCGGTTGATTCGGTTGCACTCCTATTCTTTACAATGGGAGCATGCATTCTGACCGGAATGCATGCTCTCATTGTAAAGAGAAGAGGTGCAGTTCATCCCTGCACCCCGTGGCAGGCACCTCAAGGTGCCTGCCACGGGGTGCAGGGATCAACAGGGGGGAACCACTGGTGCCCCCTCAACCTCCAACCGGAGGCCGTGCACCTATGGGGGCCCTGCTGGGGGCCCCCAATGTCAACTTCCAACAGCCTTTCTGTGTTGGAAGGGCGGCATAGAAAGGCTGTCTGAATCCAACATTGTAATCCCAAGGGCGAAAAGAGCCACCCTTGGGATTACTGGAGGCTTTCTTAAAAGCAGACGGGCTCTCTGAGCCTGTTGGAAGCCATTCGAAATCCAGTTCGGATTCCTTTCCGACCGACTCCATCCAAATGGGTCGGTCGGAAATGAATCTGAACAGCTGATTACGATGCCGTAGGAACGGCTCCGAGCGAGGGTCGGAGCCGTTTACTACGGCATCGTAATCGGCCCCTTAGTATTGTATGTTGTATATTTTCAACTTTTATTTTATATTGTTTAAGTTTGTTAATATTTTAAACTTTTTTAATACATTTTTTTCAATATGTATCTTGTTTTTTAGTATATATTTATGAATTGCTTATATTTTATACTAATATTTAATTTATACTTTATACATTTTTAAAATTTTATATTAACATATTTTGACATGTTTTACGTTTACTATTTTTAACATTGTTGTATACAGTTATTCGAAATTTTTACAATATTTCCCATTCAGGGTAGATCTGACCAACTCATAATAAGGCGGATGGTTTACCGCCGTCAGACTGCCCCCACCGGGGCGGTCAAACTCGTAATAAGGCCCTATGTATTATTAGCTTTATTTCCTTTTGTGCAGGAACTTCAATTTTAAAATGTTTGTGTCACTATTATGTGATTGTTATGTGGAATTGTTTGGTTTATTTGTTGTAATTTTTAATGTGATGGATTATATTTGTATTTTAATTATTAGCTGGTGATTCTTTTTTTGACTGATGTAATAAAATGTTATATTTATTTTTAAAATAAAAATGTTTGGTTTGTTGGCTTAGAATTTATCATAGTTTTTGAGGATTTTGAGAATTTTGATAGGTTACAATTTTTTTTATAATATACTCTTAGCAATAATATCTAAGGGCCTTATTATGAGTTTGGCAGTCTGATGGACTGCCAAACCCATGGTGGCGGTGGTCCAACCGCCCTATTACTAGTAGGGCGGTCAGACCACCATGGGACCGCTGCTGCCACGAGGGATCCTCAATCCCTGGCAGTCTTGAAGCGGTCTAAGGCCCCTAGTATGCTGGTGGTGCCTCAGCACCACCAAGCATCTTAGGAGTTTCCTCACTGCCACAGTTTTCATGATAGTGAGCCCGCCATGAGAAGTGTGGTAGTGAGGAAACAAATGGGGCCCTACATGACCCCCTGTTGCTTCTGGGCCAGGGGATGCATGCAGGGAGGCATATGGTGTATGCAGGGACTTCTTTGGTATTTATGAAGAGTTTGACTTTAAATTGTATCCTATGAGACATTCTGTTGGTTTGTTTGCTACGTTTAGGGGCAATTTAGGGTAACGTATTGTTTCATTCTTCGTTCTTGGTAGCTTTGCTCTTTTAATGCTTCTATAAACATGTAAAGTGTAAGGGGCTGATAACGATGTCGGGCAGAAACAATTTCGCCCAACACCGCCTCGGTCATGGGACCAACCGACACCCTGTCGGAAGTCCCGAACGGCTCATTAGGATGCGGCCCGAACACTGTTCGGTCGCATACCTCGATTTTACAATGGGAGCTGCAGTTCATCCATGAACCCCGTGGCTGGCACCTGAAGGTGCCTGCCACAAGGTGCAGGGATCCCTCGGCCTCCAACCGGAGGCCGTGCACCAAAGGGGGCCCTGCTGGGGGCCCCCAAAGACGCTTTCTGGCATGGTTTCCATATCGGACCGACTGGCATTGGAACCATGGCGGAAACCGCCATCGTAATCTCAAGGGCGGAAAGGCCGGCCCTTGAGATTACTGATGGCATTCCGACTGACGGACGGGCTCTCTGAGCCTGTCGGATGCCAGCCGGAATGGCAGGTCACATTCGTTTACGACCGCCTCCATCATGATGAGGCGGTCGTAAATGAATCCAAGTGGCTGATTACGATACAGCCCAAAAGGCTCCGACCAAGTGTCGGAGTCTTTTACGGTCGCATCGTAATCGCCTCATAGGTTGGATTTTGCCTAATGTAGATTGGAAGGCATCGTGCCATCCTTCCCCTGCGTTGTTTGTTTTGGCTTCCTGTGCCAATGTGATGTCATACACAGTCCACCATGGTATTTGGAACTTGGGCTGGCGTTTGTGTCCTGAGCGATGCAGGCTGTCAACGCAAGTGCCTTCACAATAGCCCATTAAAGGGCTAAGTTTGTCTTCATTTTGCTGGTAGAAAGATAAAGTTAAAGTTTGTAGATTTATATAGTGCGGCTTATTACCCATAAGGGTATCCAGGCACTGTCCATGGGCACAGGGAGATTAAGTGATGATTTGCCAGGAATCACAGGATGTTGCTCCGACGCCAAGACTCGAAACTGGATCTCCAGCTCTTGAGTTGGCACATCTGGCTGCTGCGACATATCCTCTTTCTATTAGTAGATTGTAGTTGTTGGCTACCTATGTGACAGGGACATAGGCTAGTGCTATCATTTTTATTTCAAAGCCAAATTGACTGTTTGTAGAATATTCTATACTTAATTTAGATTTTTAGAGGTGTCTCCATATACTTTAATTTAAATTATAGTAACATCCTTTAATGGCTTTTTGGGGGTAAATTTTTAAAATTGTTTGACTCATGACTTGCTCAAAGTCTATGATTATTTTTAGGTGATAGCAATTATTTGTTTTGTGTTTGATATGGTTTAGGAACTTGTAGTTTATTTGGTAGTTGAGCATATATAAAAGCAATATTTGCCTTTTGAGAGTCATCATGTATGGTACATATCTAAGTGAATGGTTTGGGACACATTCTGAAGGTCCCTTCCATCATTCACGTATTACATTGTCTTAGTTTTAGTAAGTTATCTGCTGTGGAGAATATTAGGATTAATTTTTTGTTATTTAGGTTGTCATGTAAAAGGAAAGGTTCTTCATTATGTGTCATTGTTAAGTGTTCAGGTATGTGTATGTCTTGGTATATTCTAGGAGCAGGTGGGGTATTCATGGTAGCTCTTTTAGTTCATTAAATTAAATGTTTTAAAGTGAGGAAAGGGGGTAGTTGACCTGTTATGTGTTTGTGAACTTTAAGTAGTATATGTTTAAGGATTTTGCTTGCGGGTTCCTGGGAGCTAGTGATTGCCTCTCTTATATCTTGCTATATCTCTCGTACTTCTATTTCTGTTACATATGGGGTATGGTTGTGCTCCCTTGCATGACTTACATTTTTTTTGTAGTTGCCCTGTAGTTGCCCTCCCATAGCATGCATTAGAATAATATTTAGGACATTTCCAGTTTATAGTTTTTATTGATGCAGTTTCTTGGCTGTAGGTGTAGCCCATGTGATTTGGTAACTGCCTTCCTTCCTGCGAAGGGACATACTTTGCAGCTGTTGTTACGGTATCTGAAAGCAGTGTAAAAGTATAATTATGTAGAATATTTTAACGATTGTATATTTATTATTTACATTTATAATTATGTAATCACTTCTATTTTGTATGCTTACATAAATGTTGTGTATAGATGTTTTTAACTATTTTACAACTTTTCCATTGGGGTGTTCTTATGTGTAGCTGGTGCTTTGTTTTTGTTGCATGAAAACAAATCTTAAGTTTTATTTTAAATGTTAATTTGTTGTTAGTTTCTAGATGTTGAGGTCATTAGGTTAATTTGTGCTCGCTAGTTGGATGAGTTTATATGTTTGTATTCATTTATTTATACTTACTTTCTTATATCTTTTTGATGCTTTTTCAAAGTTGTTATTTTCAGGTGGCTTATCACTGTTTCAAGGCCTGAGTTTTGAATAGTATTTGATTAATTATTTGTTATTTGAAAATTTTAAGTTTAATAACAATTACATTTTAGTGTAAATATAAGTTTTATTAACTTGGTTAAATAGTTGCTGAAATGTACATATTTTTTCTGTCATGGTTTGGTGAGAAAATCCTGCAGAGTTTCCTCTTCTTTCAGCATTTGTCATTTTTGAAGTAGTTAGTTGTTTAAATGAGTGTACCTTTTATCTTGTTAATTTAATTGTTTGATTTTATTGGTTAAAGTTCTTTATAGTTTCGTTTCATTGGTTAGTTTAGTTTTAATTTGAAATTGTTTTGCTCCTTTGACCCTTCTATGGTAAACACTATGGGGTTGATTACGATGGCGGGCGGAAGCACATCCGCGGTGCTGGCGGTGGCGGAAAATGCCTTTTTACGCACTCCATCAGCGGTCCTTGCGTCCGCCGTGTTACGATGGGCAAAGATAGCCCATTTCCCGTCCGCTGCGGTGTCTCGGGAACCGGATGTATGACGATACCACGCATGCATTACATCGCATGCCATTAGATCGCGGTTTTAACAACGCAAGTCGTTACAAAGACTTGCGTTGGAGGGCGCTGGACTTAGGAGTAGTTTAATTTACTATTCCAACTCCAGCCTACGTACAGTAGGGAAGGTGTTGGATAGTAATTTAAACTACACCTTGTCCTATAGCGCCCTCCAGTGCAAGTCGTTGTAATGACTTTCGTTGTTAAAACCACGATCTAATGGCATGCGATGTAATGCATGCATTCTAAAGGTTGTTTCCCCTCGGGAACCGCCAGGAATCCTCTTCCGCAGCGGTGGCGGACGGAGCCAAAAGGGAGGGACCGCCGTGCGGAATGCGGTTACGACCGCCAGTTGTATTACGATGCCACAAACAGCCCACCACACCGCTGCGGAGAATCCGACCAATCGAGGATGGCGGTGGCAATACTGCGGATAGCTCCATGTGTTCCTGTCCACTGGGGAAACGGCGGTCTTTGACCTTTCCGCAGCAAATCCGACCGCGGCGGTCGGATTTTCAGCTTTTCCGCCGCTGAATCCTGGAATCCGACCGCCGCGGTAGGGAGTTTCTGGCGGTGCATCCTAATCTGGCCAGCGGTTTTGCTGCGGTACCTGCGGGCGGACATTTCCTGCTAGCATGGCGGTCGGACTGCTTTTCCGTCCGCCATCGTAATGAGCCCCTAATTTAGGTATTATTTTTGTTGTATACAATATATAGATTTACTATTTTTGTGTAAAAGGTAATATATATATATGGATGATGTCATCAGTGATGTCATTTGAGATGTCATCAGTGATGTCATCAGTGATGTCACTGACCATGTCATGAGTGATGTAATATGTGACGTCATCAGCAGTGCATTGCGGGGGCGCGAGTTATAGTTAGCTGAACTAACTATAACGGGGGAATTTCACGGGTTTTGTACGAGTAAAATGTCCAACTAACTATAACTGTCCCTAAAACCTATGGTTTTTTCAGTGAATTTCAAAGGTTTTTTAAATGCTAATTTCTAACTATAACATATCTGAAACCTATGGTTTTTTCAGTGAATTTCAAAGGTTTTTTAAATGCTAATTGGTAACTATAACATGTCTGAAACCTACGGTTTTTTCAGTGAATTTCAAAGGTTTTGTAAATGACAATTTTTAAATGTATTAATTGTTATATTAATTTTTTTCATACTGATTTACTACATTTTTAGAAACAATTTTTTTTTACATATTTTATTTTTTAAATTACATTGTAATTACATTACAAAAAATACTTTCTCAGAATGAATTACTTTAGTTTAAATACTTTGCACATAGGCAATAGACTTTTAAGTACAGTAGTTACAGTTGTTGCAATGGGCAACACATTTTCAAACACAATGCAACATTCAGCTCAATGTGAATTTCTAGTTAAATGCAATTAGTTACTTTATGGATTACTTTTCTAACCACAGGACTGGATCCTAGATTCAGTCCTGGTACATCTCCTGTAAACAGTTGAGTAAAAGCGTTTTGGTTACAGTCGTGATTTTTAAGGAATATTATTGTATTTTAAAAGTTGACACTTAGAAACTTTTTCTCATTGAATCACCTATGTTATCCTATGGAAGGAAATTCACTTAGCAGGTAAAAACTGTTATCGTTACTTTTTCTTACTCAGTGTTGGATCCTGGATCCAGCACTGGTGCATCTCCTGTAAACAGTTGAAAGAATGCGTTTAAGTCATACAGGCGATTTTTAAGGAATATTTGTAGTTTGTGAAAATCGACACTTTGAAACTTTTCTGCTGAAAACCAGACAATGGATTCCTATGGAAGAAAATATAAGTTACTGGTAAGTACGGTTAAAATTACTTTTCAGGGTCAGTGCTGGGCTAAAAGATGCAGCACTGGGTTCTCTCCTGATAACAGGTGAGTAAATTGGAATTCGTACTTTGGTTGATTTTAGAGGAATATTATAAAGTTCCAAAACTCCACACTTAGAAGAATTTCCAAGTGAAACCAGTCAATGTTAGCCTATGAAGGAAATTCAAGTTACCGGTAAGTACGGTTAAAATTACTTTTCAGGACCAGTACTGGGCTGAAAGATGCAGCACTGAGGTCTCTCCTGATAACAGGTGAGTAAATCAGAATTCGGATTTCGGCTGATTTTAGAGGAATATTTGTATGTTTCAAAAATCAACACTTAGAAACTTTTTCAGCAAAAAGCAGGCAATGATATCCTATGGAAGGAAATTCAAGTTACTGGTAAGTACGGTTAAAATTACTTTTGAGGATCAGTACTGGGCTGAAAGATGCAGCACTGAGGTCTCTCCTGATAACAGGTGAGTAAATCGGAATTCGTATTTCGGCTGATTTTAGAGGAATATTTTAAAGTTCCAAAACTCCACACTTAGAAGAATTTCCAAGTGAAACCAGTCAATGTTAGCCTATGGAAGGAAATTCAAGTTACTGGTAAGTACGGTTAAAATTACTTTTGATGATCAGTACTGGGCTGAAAGATACAGCACTGAGGTCTCTCCTGATAACAGGTGAGTAAATCGGAATTCGTATTTCGGCTGATTTTAGAGGAATATTTTAAAGTTCCAAAACTCCACACTTAGAAGAATTTCCAAGTGAAACCAGTCAATGTTAGCCTATGGAAGGAAATTCAAGTTACTGGTAAGTACGGTTAAAATTACTTTTCAGGACCAGTACTGGGCTGAAAGATACAGCACTGAGGTCTCTCCTTATAACAGGTGAGTAAATCGGTATTCGTATTTCGGCTGATTTTAGAGGAATATTTGTATGTTTCAAAAATCAACACTTAGAAACTTTTTCAGCAAAAAGCAGGCAATGATATCCTATGGAAGGAAATTCAAGTTACTGGTAAGTACGGTTAAAATTACTTTTGAGGATCAGTACTGGGCTGAAAGATACAGCACTGAGGTCTCTCCTGATAACAGGTGAGTAAATCGGAATTCGTATTTCGGCTGATTTTAGAGGAATATTTTAAAGTTCCAAAACTCCACACTTAGAAGAATTTCCAAGTGAAACCAGTCAATGTTAGCCTATGGAAGGAAATTCAAATTACTGGTAAATACGGTTAAAATTACTTTTCAGGACCAGTACTGGGCTGAAAGATACAGCACTGAGGTCTCTCCTGATAACAGGTGAGTAAATTGGAATTCGTATTTCGGCTGATTTTAGAGGAATATTTTAAAGTTCCAAAACTCCACACTTAGAAGAATTTCCAAGTGAAACCAGTCAATGTTAGCCTATGAAGGAAATTCAAGTTACCGGTAAGTACGGTTAAAATTACTTTTCAGGACCAGTACTGGGCTGAAAGATGCAGCACTGAGGTCTCTCCTGATAACAGGTGAGTAAATCGGAATTCGTAGTAAGGCAGATTTTAGAGGAATATTTGCACAATGGTGAAGGGAGGGGGCGGGGCCTGAGGTGACATCTGTGCAAACGCGCCCCGTGGCGCGTTTTAAGTTGGGGGATTAAGTCCCCTTGAATCATGAGGTTTCCTAGGGGCCAACTAGCCCACCATGAACCTCCAGTATGCGCCAGGGGCTGCGTTGCAGAGACGTGTAGAGAGGCCACACCCCTTTACACCTCTCTGCAACGCAGCTCTGTGGCGCTTTCTGGATGTACCTGTTGGGCTAGTTGGCCCTCAGGACCCTCAGGATTGAAGGGTATTTAATCCCCCATCTTAAAACGCGCCACGGGGCCTGTTTGCACACATGTCAAATGAAGCCCCGCCCCCTCCCTTCACCACTGTGCAAACGCGCCCTGTGGCGCGTTTTAAGTTGGGGGATTAAGTCCCCTTGAATCCTGAGGGTCCCTGGAGTCCAACTAGCCCACCATATACCTCCAAAAGCGCCACAGAGCTGCGTTGCAGAGAGGTGTAAAAGGGCGTGGCCTATGTACACGTCTCTGCAAGGCAGCTCCCTGGCGCATACTGGAGGTTCCTGGTGGGCTAGTTGGCTCCCAGGGACCCCCAGTATTCAAGGGGATTCGTTCCCCTCTGCAAACGCGCCAGGGGCGCGTTTGCAGAGTACTGCAGGGAGGGCGGGGCCTCCGGCACGATGCCGGTCGTTTTTTTTTTTCGTTTTTTTTTTTTTAATGGGAGGGGGCTGCGTGGCCCCCTTCCCTTGCCCACTTTTGGCCCTGGGGACCCCATCCCCCGGGGCCTGAGCATTTTTATTTTTTTTAATTTAAAAAAAAACGGGAAGGGGCCGCGTGGCCCCCCTTCCCTGGGCCTGTATTGGCCCCGGGACCCCATCCCCGGGGCATGGCCTCGATTTTTTATTTTTTTCTTTGGAGGGGGGCTGCGTGGCCCCCTCCTCAGGCCATTTAAGGCCCCGGGGACCCCATCCCCCGGGGCCGGCCTTTCCCTTATTTAAAAAAAAAAAAGAAATTGAACTTTGGGGAGGGGGCTGCGTGGCCCCCTCCCGGGCCACTTATGGCCCCGGGGACCCCATCCTCCGGGGCCTGGCCTCACGTTGGAGACTGTGGGGGGTCCCCAATCCCCCCACAGTCCCAGCCGGCTCCCCGCCTCCTGCGGAAGCCGGCATTGCTTTCCACATGGGGAGCAGCTAACATGCTGCTCCCCATGTGGAAAAGCAATTAGTTTGCATTTTGAAAGAGAGAGCAGGTTTCCTGCTCTCTCTTTCAAAATGCAAACCAAGTTTGCTATGACAGGACGGGGCCGCGAGGCTCCCGTCCTGTCATAGCAAACAGCAGTGTCCCGGGGGTAGGCACCCCGGGACACTGCAGGAGCCGGCCCTGGGGGGTGGTGGTCCCCAGGGCCATCAAGGGCTCCAGGAGGGGGCCGCGCGGCCCCCTCCCATTCTGTGCACAGCCCCGGGGAGGTGGTGGTCCCCGGGGCTTGGGGTCCGTAACGGACCCCCATATTTAAATGTTTAGTGCCCCGGGGAGGTGGCGGTCCCGGGGCATGTGGGGGCTGGAGCCCCCACACAGGTTTAAAAAAAAAAAAGAAGCCCCGGGGAGGTGGCGGTCCCGGGGCTGCGGGAGGGCTCAGAGCCCTCCCGCCATCATTCTTAAATAAAGCCCCGGGGGATGGCGGTCCCCGGGGCTTGGGAGCCTTAGAGGCCCCCTACATAAATTAAGACCCCCCACCATGCCCCCGGGACTTGGGCCACCTGGGGGCCAATTAACATCGAAGCGCGGGAGACCGCGCTTCGATTTTTTTTTTTTTCGGCAGGATCCGCGCTCCCTGAGCGCATCCTGCCGATTTTTAAAAAAACAAAAACATTTTTGCCCAGGGGTCCTTGTGGGACCCCCTGAGCAGACCTAGGGGTCAGGGTGTTTCTACCCTGCCCCCTTTGTGCGTTTTGCGCACTTGTTTCTGTCCCTCGGTTCTACCGAGGGACAAAATGGCTGCCAACACTTCCTGATTTGGAGTGTTGACAGCCAATTAGCATGCAGCTCGTGATCGGGAGGGTGCGCGAATCCGACGCGGCCATAGATATATATGTACTTTTACTTTTGATTTTCTCAGCAACTACTGAACGGATTTACACCATTTAACAAAAGGGTTCTTTCTGAACCAAGAACTACCTCTTTGCCAAATTTGGTGTAATTCCGTTCAGCAGTTCGGGCTGTAGCCGTGTCTAAAGTTTCCTATGGAAAAATGAATGGGGAAAACGCGTTTTGGGACCCCCTTTTTCTCGGCCCCCGCTTGACGAATCACCCCGAGACTTTCAGGGTAGGAGCGGACCGGAGCGCCCCACAAAGTTTGAAAATTTTGCGAAGATACGTCAACCGGCAAGAGAGTTATTTCAAATAGAATGTCGCGGATTTCCTATGGAAAATAGGTTCTAACTATAACTATCTACTGGCGACCGCCAGTAGATAATATATATATATATATATATATATATATATGATTAGTAGTATTTAGGTTGTAGTTTAAATGTTTCTAGATTATGCTTATATTTTTTGGGGTTTGTATTGTTATACTTTTTGTTATTTTTTGGGGGGCGAAAAGTAAATGTAATATATTTTTGTTTAATTTAAGTATGTGCATAAAATGTTTATGTTTTATTTTAAGTAATTGTTTTATGTTAAAAGTGTGCTTATATATTTATCAGTGATTATTTGGGGCCTAATTACGATGTCGGTCGGACGAGTGTCCGACCGATACCGTAGCGAAATGGAACCATCCAACTATAAGTCGGCGGTTCCACCCGCTGAATGAGGAGGGCGGTCAGAAACATCCATTTATCAATAGCAGCTTGTGCGGCGGCCGGAAAAAGGCTCCAGCGAAAGCTGCTATTGAAAAATTGATGTTTTCAAACATCCTTACACTGTGTGCCAGGCACCATGTGGTGCCTGCCACAAGGTGCAGGGATGTTTAGGGGGGCACCATGGATGCCCCCAGGCCCAATAGCAGAGGGCCATGGGAAGGGAGCCCTGCTAGGGGCCCCCAAAGTCACTTTTCACATGCTTTTTCATGACGGGATTACCGCCATGAAAGGGCAGGTGGAAAGCGGCATCGTAATCCCGATGGCAGAGCCGAGGCTGGCTCTGCCGTGATTATGGCATTACTATTCTGCCTGCTGCCCCTACAGGCTCTGTGAGCCCGTTGGAAGCGCAGCGGAATTCCCCTGCAGGTTTCCCTCTGACCACCAGTATTGTAATATGGCAGTCAGACGGAAACCTATGATGTCGGGTGGAAAGCCTCCGACGAGCTGTCGGATGGCTTTCCGTCCGACATCATAATTAGGCCCTTAGTTATTTTGATGATATTATTTTCATTGATACAGTGTGTTTTGATATTTTTGATATATAGTATTTTTATTTAAAGGTATCAATATTTCTGTATCTGATATTTTTGTTTTTGCTTTTACTAGTTAAATATAGGAAGTCGATATTTTTGTGATCGATATTTAATTTCTGATATTTTTGTTTTTCGATATTTTATGCATCTATATTATGTCAGGGATCCAAAGTTACCTTGGCTTCAAATACATTAAACAAGGAGCCAAGGTGTAAATACAAGACTAGCATAGGAGACTCACCTTTGAGCCGCAGGCACAAAAGAGGTAGATGACACAGCTGATCTGCACCTACAGATAGGCCCTCTCCCCTGTTTACGGAAGCAGTCACAAGGCTGCTTCCCATCCTTTACATAGCTTCCAAATAAGTAAGTAAATAAACTGACAGTTGTGTTTTTTATTTGCCTGAGAATGTAACCTATTCACTTAATATTTATACTGTATAATTGTACTGTGTTTCTGAAAACAATTTATACATGGATTTCTGGATTCCTATGAGTCTAGATGTGGACTGTTCTGATGTATGTCTTCCAAAAAATGCCCCAAAGACGAAAGGGGAACTCTAATAAACCTGCAACCAGCTTGCCATAAAATATGGAAAGGCAAGATTATTTGTACTCTGGATAGCCAGGAGAAGGTGGTGTTTACAGTTGAATGAAGATCTAATGTATTTAAGTACAGATAAAGGAATTGGATAGCAAAACAATAACTGTTATTAAGAAAGAATTCATTTAGGCAGTTGATAAAGTGTGAATTGTGTTCCTGAAAATCCCCAGCTTACTCCTAAAGGCAAAGAAGGATTTTGGAAAAGTGTCTAAGGCTGAACTTTGGAGGACACAATAGGTACACCAAGAGACACATCTGGCAGTACACCCTGACAACCTGAGAGCCCAATATAAAGCAGTCACTAATTTGAGACGTCTACTTTATGGGTAGCTATGTTGTGGAACACTACATCAAATAAAGTATTAATATAAATTAAGAGAAATACATTCAGGGTAAGGCTTAACTTAAAGAAATGGTAAACAACAGAGTGTAACTCATTAAAATTAATTAAAATTAGATTAAAAAAAAGAATATGTGGGGATCAGAAAGTTCCCCTGTAGATGTAGTGGTTTAATTGAAGCTTAATACATATAAGAATAAAGAAGGTGTAACATTTGTAATTTTGAAAAGTGGGCTTCAGGAAGCCTCTATTTGTTTATTTTTACCATTTTCTAACTTAAGCTAGGTAATTGAAAACTACTGTACGTATAAAGGAAAATGAAAGGATACTTACTAAATATAATAAATAAAACAATGGATTTAATTGAGTGCATAGTTAGTATGAAGGGTGCATTAGAAGGAGTAAAATAATTCAAGTTCTTGAAATTAAATTAACTGAAAGTTAGAATTCATTTTAGAGCTATGTTCACAACAATTATAAATTAAAATAATATCAAACATTGAACAATTGGTATTTGGGTTAAGTTAAGGTGGAATAATAATTGATTGTAGTGCAAATAAAATTAATGATGTGATGCATTAAGAGTTGTGATTAAGGTTATACAATTAATAAAATAAGGCAAATGCTATTAAAGTAAATAAAAAATTTAAGATTTATAATAGGGTTAAACAGGGTTAGACAAAGTAAAGCAAATAACAAAGTAACATTTATTGCACAGAAAGAAGACTAGGTTTACAATTACAATATAGAAATTAAAATGGTTAAATAATTCTAATATTTAAAAAATAAACTAAAAAAAAAGTCAAAGAAGACAGGGTTGAAGTTGTGAAATCGAGGTAGTTGTAAAATGCTTCATAAGTTTTCCTGTGAAAATGTAGTGGATAATGATGTAGTGCTGTTGATGCAGTCGTAGGACAATACTAAGATGGTAGATTTTGGGCCTTATTACGAGTACAGCAGTCTTAGGACCGCCGTACTCGTGGTTGCGGTTAAAGTCCAACCACCGCCACCACTGTGGGTCCGCCCGCCGTATTTCGACTGTGGCGGTTGGACCGCCACAGGATTACCACATCTGGTGCAATCCAGGATCCTGCAGTGGTGGCACAGCGGAAAGGGGCAGGAATATGCTGATGATGCCGCTGCAGCACCGCCAAGCATATTCCGAGTTGCATTTTCGCTGCCCATTTCATGACTGTGAGACCGCCATGAAAGGGTTGGCGGAGATGCAACTAAGGGCATGCTAACAGGGCCCTCTGTTGCTTCTGGGCCTGGGGGTGCATGCCAGGGTCACATGTTGTGCCCCCTTGGAATTGCCCCCGTTCCTGCATGGTGTGGCATGCACAAAATGGTGCTGCATGCACAACATGGTGCATTCCACACCGTGCAGGCATGTGCTGCAGGAGATGTCATGGCGGCGGTCTGTTGTTAAGGTTTTCCTATGAGCCTAAAATAGCCACTGCCATGAGACCGCTGCAGTACCGTCCACTCACCCTGGATTCAACTCAGAATCCAGTGGGTGGGCACACCACTGGCTTGGCGGTCCTCCTGCCAGTGCAGCGGTTGTGATGCTGCAGGAGGACCTCCAAACTCGTAATAAGGCCCTTAGTCATTACAACCCCCAGAAAGAACCTTGAGAATGAGGAATGGTCTTTGACAGTTATTTGGGATTTTACACTACAATTTTTAATTCCCTGATGTTTTCTTGTTAAGGGGCACAAACTGGGCATCTGCTGGACTAGTGATAATTGTTTGGTCATTGGAAACTTATGATTCTAGTTTTTGTGCTAATGATGATCTCCATTGATTCAGTTTCTGAACGTAGTTATTGTTAACTCACACCTTTCTTGCAAAATTGAATGTGCTCCATCTAATGCATGTACAGTAACAAAAGTGCACATACTCTGAGTCATTTTTTGAAAAGTAAGGCTAAAAGACCTTGAGGAAAAACATAACCATTTTCTAAACAGTGCAGTCAAAGTTGCACAAGTGCTTATTATAAATAAGGAAGCACAATGACACACCTACATGGGTAACGGTAAAAAATTGAAGAGTGGCACAATAGCCTTCTGAGAGTACCTGCACCTCCTACAGTACATAGCAGGGTGAGGCAAAAGTGACACCAACACCAGGAAGAATTCTGTAGAACCCCCTGGGACTCCTCTGTGTCAAACCAAATCAACAATTTTTTTAAATCAAAACAGAATGAAACAAAAATGTTGCCCATAGTATAAACAGAAAAAATAAAAAAAATTAAAAGCAAATAGTGGCTCCAATACAGAGCAGGTTAAAAAAAAGAAACAGTAATAATATTTTTTTTTTAAACTTAATAGAGACTAGAGCGAGAGAAAGAGAAAGCGTTTGGAGGACATAGTTGGTAAAAGGCAATACCTCTAGTAAAGGCAGTCGCTGTAACCGGTTCAGGTGTGGAAGACTTTTTGGAGGAGGGGACAGAATCTGAGTAGGACAAAGAGCAGGGCAAGTAGGACCCAGGCAATGCATATGCCACTGATCAGTGATCCCTTGTGGTTATCTGGTTCAGAATGACCCAAGAGATGCTAGCAGCTGGGTTCCAAGTTTGTAAGAGAGCTAGACATTCCGGTCAGATAAGGACCACAGTGAGAAAGTCCTGTTCCCATTGTTGAGGGGTGTTCTTCTCCAACCTGGCACTAAGCGCTGTACGGGACTACATGTTCTATAGCAGCAGCCCTACCAAATACCATGCATCAGGAGTTAGACTAAAGCATTTTAGTGTGGTCATCCACATCACTGCACTAAAATGCAGTAGTCACGTATTTATAGCTCCTATTCACACTGCTGGTGCTGCGAGGCACAAGGCGGGACCTACCAGAGGGGCTGCATTAGCAGCAGGAGCTGCACACTGCTGTAAAAGGCACAGGCTGCCAAGCCCGGGGTTGGGGAGTGTGCTTGCAAGTGTGACCTAGTGTTCACAGGGGCTGCGACATACACACAAACTTCTATCTCCCTGTCCGAATCTCACATGTAATTACCTCACCAGATGACAATGCTATTTTAGTTACACTAATTTAAAATTCTGAGCTAGGAAGCATACTGCATACTGCCAAATGCTTGTCAGCAGAAGTTGCACAAAGCTGGCTTTGAGATTAAGTCTGGGGTTGTGAAGTTTCAATTGAGTTTGCGGACTCGTCATTTTGTTCCCAAGTTCTAAGAGTCTCAGAGCCACCCCTGGCAACTTTGTAGTTGCTTGGACATAGTGTCCTGCACTTCCCAGTGTGCTCTGTGTTTGCGAGATCATAGATGGGAGTTAGATGTTGCAGGAGAACCCATTGATTCAATGGAGGAAACAGGAGACGGCAGGCTGTCACAGATATTCCTCACCGATAGTAGTGGAGTACTGCTGTACAGCCGCAGCAGAGGAGGGAGTGCCTGGCAAGTGAGTCGGCAGGCTTAAATCCATCTACGATGTAAGCATTGCCATTAGCACCCAGACTGTTAAAAGGTTATTTCCACTGTTTGCCATGACAATCTTACAGTGAGTCCTATAATACTCTATGGAACATTCAGGCTTTGGGACTACACAGTAGTGTCTGGTAATGAGAAAGGTTGACATATAATCCTACTGATTAAATCATTAGATCTTCGACTAAAAACGGTGTCAGCTTCAGTCCAATCACTGCTGTTTTGGGGAAATTACGTTGCCAACACTTAATGCAAGAGGCGTTGCAGCCATCTTCTTGTATTTTTTTTAATTATAGGTGTTTATGGTGCCACGGTAAAAGGTTCAGTGTTTGTTCAAGGCATGCTCTTTTATAATGTGTGTACTGAAAACATGTTGTTCTTATTTACTGTCTTTGGTTCTGGCAGTGACGGCCAGTTCAGGTAAGCACGGTGAGGCGGGGGTGGGGCGCGTGGGGGAAGTTGACAGACAACAGAATAGGGAAAATAAAATAAATAAATGAATCCTATTCCGTCGTCTGTCGACTTCCCCCCGCCCCACCGCTTTTACCTGCACTGGCTGCCAGTGCATTCTGGTTAGTCATTTCCACACTGGAACATTTTGTCACACAATCTGTAGAGTTGCTCAGCACTCAGCAGCAATTCTTTGTGTAACAAAGCCAGTAAACAACCAGTGAGCAGTGCTACCTCAGTGCAAGTACATTTGAACAAAAAGTAATTGGCACTCCTAGCGCTTCATATGCCACCACGTGGGGTACTTTATTATAGTTATCTTTACAGGGATTTTTCTGCTTGGGTTTAATCACAACTAAGTTTTACTCATAGTGTCACACATACAGCATGGAATGTTACACATAAACACATTTAAACTATGGTAATGTCACACATAAGCAATCTGAAACTTGACAGCTATGTAGCTGAGGAGTCCAAGGTAGCCCTGGAACACCTGATCAGTGGCAAATCTTCTGGAGAAAAACTGGCTATGGTAATAATGAGTTATATTTAGATTGATTGTATGTAAATGTATCTTGTGTGAATATCCCAAAAACGCTGGCATGGACTACCCTACTGGACTTAAGTTGAAAACACCTGCTCTATGGGCAGTAATCATTGGCACTATATTCTCCAAGCCTGTCTCCTGTTGAAGGGATAGAAGGAAGTGTTTCCCACATCCTGCCGCCCCCCAAAAAAGATCTGAGGAGACTTAAAGATCAGGCAGTTCCCCATTTCTCCTAGCTGGTGAATGTGCCCACAGTTACGAGTGCATCAGGGGCTAGCTGACAACAGACCCTAAGTGCCATATTACGAGTATAGCTGTCCTATGACTGCCGAACTCGCTGTGGCGGTCCGACCACCATCACCACTACAGGTCCACCCGCAGTATTATGAGTGTGGCAGTTGGACTGCCGGGAACCAGGATCCCCGGTGGTAGCGCAGAGGTAAGAGGCAGGAATATGCTGGCGGTGCCGCTGTGGCTCCGCTGAGCATATTACGAGTTGTTTTTCCACCACCCATTTCATGGCAGTGAGCCTGCCATGAAAAGGGTGGTGTATATGCAACTATAGGAGCCCTAACAGTGCCCCCTGCCGCTTCTTGGCCTGGGAGTTTATGGGCGGGCACATGTTGTGGACCCCTGGAATTGCACCCCGGTTCCTGCATGGTGTGGCATGCATGACATGGTGCATGTCACACCGTTCAGGAATGTGCTGAAGGGGCTATCATGGTGGCAGTCTGCGGTTAGGGCTCTCCGATGAGCCTAACACAGCTGCAGCCGTGAGACCACCGCAGCACCGCTCGCCCGACCTGGATTCAACTCAGAATCCAACAGGCGGCACACCATGGGCTTGGCAGTCCTCCTTCAAGCGCAGCGGGGCAGCAGGAGGACCGCCAAACTTGTACTAAGGCCCTAAGTATCTCAGTTACAGAAATAACAGGGTGATAGCAATTGGCACCATAAGCCCACCATTCTTCACCACTTTGTGAGAGAGCCACTGGGGATTTATGTGTGTTATATGTCCCTGTGTAAGTGCTAAGAGCTTCTTAATGATATTTCTAAGATCAGTGTGGGCCTATTCCCTGAAAAAGGTTCCTAAATGTCTTTCCACCCATGTGACAGTCCACACACACATGTTTGTAGCTTCCTATTATGAGAACATTAATAAATTAAGTTGATGTCTACTCTTGCGTGAAGGCAGTTGTAATGCATGGATCAGCAGTTCCTGAACTGTAACTCCCTATAGGTGAGGCCGGTATATTGAGAGCCCTGCACTGCACACACCCATACTCGGCATCATCAGCATGCTGCTCTTCACCACCATGGGTTATGCCAATCCTCATTTCAGCCCACTGCGGACAGGTAATTAAGTCCTACTTTGTGGACTTTCAAGTCTAACGACCAAACTCGCATAATTCTATGTAGCATAATCACATGGAATTACTTAAGAATTCCGCGAGATTCTGCTTGAATTATGCATGAAGAGTAATTCTACTTTTAGTGCTATTTCTTAGTGCAAAAATGCCCCTTGTGTCCAAAATGGACATGAGGATGCATTTTACGCTAAGAAATTATGCTAAACGTAACAGAACATAAATAGAGAGCAGCCGTTCTCGCTCCAAAATATGTTCTTGGGGTAGGAATTTCCCCTAACTTACTACCGGCATTCAGCCCAATTTTATTAGCGCAATATGCACCCTTGCATCCAAATTGGATGCAAGGTTGCATTTTGCCCTAAGAAACAGTGCCAAATGCAGCAGAACATGAATAGCAAGAGCGAGGGGCCACTCCCACTTGCTAAATGTTCTCTTGTAGTAGGAGTCCCCCCAAAATTACTTTTAATTACATGAATAGTAAAAATTCTGTAATTATCGGTAATTCCGTGTTAAAGAGTAACGCTGAATTACCGAAATTTCTGCGATCCCGCCGACATAATCTAAATTCTACCCAAACCTACCCAAGTCCACACAGAGGGACGATGAGGTACCAGTGACTGAATATACTTTGGTGCCTTCTAGGTGAGTACTTGTTGTCACCATTTTAGAATGACAGAGTGAAAGGCAGACATGAAGGACTCTGTAGGTAAGTTACTTCTCCTTTATTCAGTACGTAGGTACAGGACCGGCCAGAGCAGGCACAGAAACCAACTGCCACGCTTTACCATTCCACATGCCACCATTCCAACGAAGAACCTGTCGTCATGGTGGCATGTGCTTTTAAAATGAAAGCAGAACCCAACACATCTCTTCCATCATAACAAAAGAAAAGAAAAGAAAAAGAAGATTGAACGAAACTTATAGCACAACACTGGCAAAGGGCATTCACCATAAAACTTGGAACACAGAATAATAAGTAAACACATCAGAAATCAAAATAAAAGCATACATTAAAATTTCACATAATCCTTGAACCAAATAGGAGGTCTCGTTTCTCTTGCTGACCCATTCAAACTAGGATCACTTTGCGTGGTGATACGCATGTTCTGCTCAGAGTCAGACCTCTGTCTGGATAACCTCTCCATGTTCCACAATTTTCCATCACTGAGTTTAACAGATCTGCCTCCCAGTGCAATGATCAGCATCAGACTGGAAAATGTGGAATGCTCTTTAGCAACCAGGCCAGGCAATCTCACTTTAACCCAATCCCCTGCTTCGAAAATAGCTTGTTTCCTTCCTTTGATTGGCTCCTTGGTCACATACTTGCTCTGAGCCTTCTCACAATTGTCCTTCACCAATTCCCGTTTCGCACTAGGTACATTTAAGTCATGCATCCAAGGCCTTACTAACTTGGTGGAAGCCATTCTACCTATCAATAAGGCAAAAGGAGACTCCTTGGTAACGGCACTAGAAGTAGTGTGCAGAGCCCACAACAAATCTACAAGTTCCTTCTTCCAATTCGAACCATTGGCCACCGACAACTGAATACTGTCCTTTATGACCCTATTACAGTGTTCCACTAAACCATTAGTGCGGGAATGATGTAATGAAGTGGTGATGTGCTTGATGCCCCAATGGCTCATGAACCCTTGGCACTCCTTGGCCATTAATTGTACCCCATTGTCAGTGACCAGTTCAACAGGGGCACCCTCTCTCAAAAATGAGGACTGGAGAAATTCTAACACCTCCTCAGTTTTGGCGGACTTCACAAATTTCACTTCAGGCCACCTGGAGCCATAGTCCACCGCGACAAATCCGTACTTGTTCCGTTCATCCAAAATATACATGGTCCAATGATGTCTAAACCTAACTTGAACCATGGTTTGTCGGGAACTGGCACTACTTCAATTGGACTGGGAAACATGACTTTGGTTTTGTTAATAACCGCACATGCTACACAGTCTCTGACAAAATGTTCAATTGCCCGATTCATGCCTGGCCACCAAAAGATTTCTCTAATCCTCCTCTTCATGGCTTTCATGCCCACGCGACCCTCATGAGCTAAAGCCAAAATCTTATTTTGCAATGCAACTGGCACTACCAACAAATCCATTCTTCTCAAAACACCCTTGTGCATGCTTAGCTCCGGAAAAACGTGTTTAAACGAAGCAATTTCCCCGTCTTTAGGTACCCAACCCTTGCCTAACATGCGAACCGCCACTTGAATAGTTTCATCCTGTTGGACCGCAACTTTCCACTCTTCCTCTGATATGCAACTAAAACTGGATTCCGCCAATGGGGCCATGATGCAAAAAGCATCATCCAATTGCTCCCCTGCTTGCACATTGGAAAGGGGCAACCTGGACAAACAATCCGCAAAAATATTCTTAGCCCCAGGAGTATATTCCAAATGGAAATGGAACTTCATCAACCTATAGTGCCACTTAGCAATACGGGGAGTGGCACATTTATTAAATGCTTGTGATCCATAGGGATGGTGAACTCCGAACCCCATAAGTATTGCCTGAAGTGATCCACACCCCACCAACAAGCCAGGGCTTCACGCTCTATAACAGAGCAGGTGCACTCCGCACCTCTTAAAGTGTGAGACGCAAAAGCCACCACTTCTTCCCTTCCCTCTCTTTTCTGGAGTAGCACGGCGCCCAACCCATACTGACTGGCATCCTTGACTACAATAGACACATCATGTGTATCAAAAGGTTATAGAGGAATAGCACCACTCAATTCTAATTTTATTTGTTGGAATTCACGCTCTAGGTCAGAAGACCACACAAATTGTTGATTTTTCTTCATAAGCATCCTCATGTTTTGTGTTTTATCACTGCACTTGGGAATAAACCTGGTATAGAATTCCAACATACCAAAGAATGACCGGACCTGGGCCTTGTTTTGTGGAGTGGGGAAACCCTTTATAGCTTTTACTAAATCCTCCTTCGGTTCCACCCGTTAGCAGACAATTTATATCCCAGGTAATCCACCTCGGCTACTGCAAACTTGCATTTCTCTGCCTTTAATGTGACACCCCTCTCAGTTAAGATGGATAACACCGTGGCCAATGTATTGTCATGACACTCCACATTCCTGCCATAGACCAAAATGTCGTCTTGAAAACATTTGACATTGGGAACACCAGAAAACATTGCCCCCATGACCCTTTGGAATACCACTGAAGCCAATGCAAGACCAAAAGGCATTCTTTTGAATCTATAGGCACTGGAAGGGGTCACAAAGGATGTGAGATGACTTCTTTCTTTCTTCAACGTGATCTGGTAGTAAGCGGAAGACATATGCAAAGTGGTGAAAATGTTTGCTCCTTTCAATGAACCCAGCATCTCCGTGATATTGGGTAAGGGATGTCTGTCCACCCATATCCTCTCATTTAGGTCCCTCAAGTCAATGCACATCCTAAGAGCGCCATTACTTTTCCTGGCCAAAACCACAGGGGATAACCATTTAGAGCTCTCAATGGGCTCAATGATACCCTGCTGACAAAGAGATTCCAATTCAAGGACAATTCCTTCCTCATGGCAAAAGTTACCCATCTGGCCTTGTGCACAACAGGTTGAGCCCCCTGCTTCAAGATTATCCAATGTGAAATTCCTTTAATTTTTCCAGGATTTTTACTAAAAACTTCTGGAAAAAGGCACTTTTCAATCCTGTGCTGCCACAGCCAAAACAGATTTGATATCATCTTTGAGCAGAACCTGCTCAGGACTGTAAGGATCTAAAATGATGCCCAGATTTTTCTGCTCCAACCATCCCAGAAGAAAAGACCCGTCTTCCGCCACATACACGGTGGCAGGAGTGGCATGTCCTTTAAAGGTTAGTACGCAGTCAAATTCCACCCCAACTCTTGACCGGGTTTACCCCCATAAGCTACTGGCTTAACCAGGGACTTCTTCAAGGGAATGTTGACTAACCTACTCCACTCCTCAGGACCAATGAGGGTGAAAAAGGAACCGGAATCAGCCATCATGGATATATTATTACCATCTACACCAATTTGACAAAATGGCCGTCTGACACTGGTACAGTCAAGCTTTAACACTTCTGGAACATCTACATTTTTTATGAAACCATTGGTTTTGCCAGAATCACTCAAAACATTCAATTTCTCCCCAACACTTGATTCACAAACATCAGACACCATCATAACCTGATTCCCTTCTTCACTGTCTGGATGAGAACCCGCCTCTGATATGCTATCAACAAAAAGTACCTTTTTAGTAATAGGTTTGACATGTGCTGGTCTGGATTTGCACACCTTTGCAAAATGACCTTTCTTTTTCCATTTTGCGCAATGCTTATCAAATGCGGGACAGAAGGAAGCATTACTCAAATGACTCTTGCTGCCACATCTGTAACATTCTAATGTTCTGTGCTTGTCACTCTTGCTTTCTCTCTTGCTGACAACCTTCTCTACTGTAACTGCATGCACTTTAGTTTCTAAGGCCATTTGGTCCATGTACATAGCTGTGGTTTCTACATTCTTAGCTATTTCTACTGCTTTGTCTAGAGTTAAATTCTCCGTCATTAAATGTTTCTCTTGAATCTTTTTGCTATTAGTTTTCTCAACTAATTGGTCCCTCAACATTTCATCCTCAAAAGTTTTATAATCACAAGTTGCTGCTAAAACCCTAAGAGCACTCAAGAAGGCCTCTACAGGTTTGCCTGGCAACTGCTTCCTCATGTAGAACCTGTGCCTTCCCATAATGATGTTGTGTTTCTTTTTAAACCTGGCATCCATCATTTTTATGGCTGAAGCGTATTCATCCACTGCATCGCCCTCACCCATAACTACAGCTTGAGGTAAATGCTTTAAAACTTTCCTCCCTTCCGTGCCCAAAGAGTGGCGCAATAAATCTAGTTTTTTCTTCTGTGTGAAAACTTCTGCTTCAATGGCTTCTAGGTAGGCCTCAAACCCCTCTAGCCATAATTCCCACTCCACAGGGGGATTCCCTGGGGTCGATAGAAATGGAGAAGGAGGTAAGGCAGATTGTTGCATTTTAACAGGTTACTAGGCAACACCAAGATATAAAACTTGTGCACTTTAAGAATTAGAATAAATGGATGCAGTCACACATAAAGGTCACAATTGTGTAGAGTACAGTGATGAAATGATGTGCAAAAATGTGTACAACATATAAATCAACGCAATGTGCCACAGGGGTGCATGCAAAATCTTAGATTATTTCACCCGAAAATTTGTGAGATAAGAATGCAACAATTGCAGTACCTGGTGTGCACGTCACAGACCTGCACAAAGTATGATCCATGGATGCACATAAATATGGTGTGCGTGTCACCGACACATACTGTATGGAAATTGCAGCCGATGTAATGATCCAGTCAAGGTGTGCATATCACTGATACACCAAAAGAGAAAATAAACTGGAGAATTGTGGTCGCAGCCGATGTTTTTTTTTTTATAGAGCACACATTACCCAAGGGTGTCTTAGCGCTGAACGGATCAAGAGCCGAAAAGGGGCATCAGGCTGAGGGAATAACATGGGTGACTCAGTTATTTAAAGTGAAAACAGCCAGGTCTTCAGCTGCCTTCTGAAAAGCTGCAGGGTGGGTTGTGATTGGAGTGCAAGAGGCAGGGAGTTCCATAGCTTTCCCCCCTGGTATGCAAGCGTTCTACCGCCCCGGTTTGCTCTATTAATTCTTGGGACCATGACCATGTGCGCAGAGCTAGATCTGAGGTTTCTGCTAGGCGTGTACCAGGAGAACCAGTCTTGGAAAAAAGACGGACCGGTACTATAAAGAGCCTTGTGCATTAGACACAGATCCTTGAAGGAGATCCTCTTCTCCACCTGCAACCAGTGAAGGCCGTGCAATAAGTGAGAGACTGGTTTGAACTTGGGAATCTTCAGTAGTGTTTTTGCTACAGCATTCTGTAAGGACTGCAATTTTTTTATCAGGTATTTGGAGGTGCCTAGATAGAGGGCAGTACAGTAGTCCATTTTAGAAGCGATGAGGGCCAACATTACCATTTTCTGTAAGACAAACGGAATGAACGGGAGAATTTTTTTGAGACCCCGCAGCATAAAAAAAACACCTGAAGTCACTGCATTAATTTAAGCGAAGAAACACAATTTGGTGTCAAAAATGACTCCCAAGTTTCTTGCCTTCTGCACTGGCTTAGGACAATTTCCCAGTTCCAAGGGCCACCTAGATGCATCCCAAAAGGAGGTCTCTTTCCCAAAGAGCAGAACCTCCATTTTGTCCAAGTTTAGCTTGAGACAGTTTCTCTGCATCCAACTTGCGACTGCAGCCATACATCCGCAAAAATTGTTTGCATCTTTCTCCACTTGTGATGAAATAGATACCACTATCTGTGTGTCGTCCGCGAAGGACAGTACGGCCAGGCCAAAACTATGGATAAGCTTTACCAAGGGGGTGACATACATATTAAAAAGGGTGGGACTGAGCGCAGAGCCCTGCGGCACCCCACAGGGGAGGGAGAAAGGGCTGGACTTTGCATCTCCCATCTCTACCCACTGTTTCCTGTCTTCAAGGAAAGAACTCAGCAGTGTTAGTGCAGTATTCCTAAAGCCTAGGGAGTGCAGACGTTTGATAAGTAGTGCCTGTTGAACCGTATCAAAGGCGGCGGAGAGATCCAATAGGATTAATGCCGCTCTGTCGCCCTTGTCCACCCTGACTCTTATTTCCTCCGATGCGGCCATCAGTGCTGATTCCGTACAATGGTTTGCTCTAAAACTGTATTGAGAAGAGTCAAGCAGCTGATAAGTGTCCAGAAAAGTTAGGATTTCATCGTTCATGGCCTTCTCTAGAATCTTTGCAGGAAACGGAAGACGGGAGATGGGTCCGTAGCTTTCCACCAGCTTAGGGTCCAGGGAGGGTTTCTTCACCAGGGGAAGAATGGAAGCTTTTTTCCAGATATTTGGGTAGTGCCCGGAGCTAAGTGCCTCATTTAGTAGATCCTTGAATGTCCCGGCCACCTGGCTGGCCACCAAGTTGATGATCAGTGGGGGACAGGGGTCCAAGGGGGCTCCTGATTTAATAGAGCTAATGAAACTGATTGTTTTATCCCACGAGAGAGGTGAGAACTTCTCAAAGATGGGAGGTGCACAGGACCCTGGGGATAAATCAGGGTTCATAGCCTCATCCTGATAAAAAGAAAGGTCAGTACTAGGTGCATTCAGAGAAAATACTTGAAAGATACAGTTGACCTTGAATTGGAAGAAATCTGCCAACTTATTGCAGAAGGATTCATCAGGAATAAATATGTTGTTGTTGTTCCATTTAGAAAAATGTTTGACAGTTTTGAAGCTAGTCTGATTTTTCCCGAGAAAAAATTTGACTTTTCTACTTTAATTAGCTCTTTATACTCCAAAAGAAGTTTTTTATATTTGATTTTTTCCTCAGGAGAATAGTCTTTCCTCCAAATGCGCTCCTGATGCCTGCACTTAAGCTGTGCTGCTTTCAGTACCAGTGAGAACCGTGGAGCTGATGGATTTTTCCTATGGCTCTTCAGCGTTTTCTCAGTTACCACTTTGAGACATGCCGCGTCCAACCAGCGAGTATAGTTAATTGCTGCACAGTCTATGTTATTAACGGGAGCGGGAGCTGATTTGGAAAGAGAATCCTGTAGAGCTTCCACCTTAATGTTCTTCCAAGGCCTGTATTTAATGATTCTGATTGTGCTGCTTAGTTCAGCTCTGTTGCACGGGGTCATGACTGAAAAGAAGATAGCCTTATGATCTGACCATGGAAGTGGCAGGATTTTGTCTATTTCTAGCTCTGCATTGTTTGTGAAGATTCCATCCAGTGTATGATTAGCCATGTGAGTGGGTACTTCAATTCGTTGGTGTAGGTTGAAGCTATTAAGAGTGTCTACCAGGTGATCTGTATCCGCATTGGAGGACAACTCAAGATGAAAATTGAAATCACCTACAAGCGTGAAACTTGCATGCGTTATTCAGGATTCCATAAAGGACTGAATTTTGTGAACAAAACCGGCTCTTGGGCCTGGAGGACGATAGATTAGTATTCCTTCAAACGTATATGATTTGTTCAGTTTTATACTGAAACTGAGCGCTTTGCAGTCTAGATGAAATACTGGTGTAAAACTAGCCTCAAGCGAGTTGCGATAGACAATCGCTAGCCCCCCCCTCTTTTGCCTGTTCTGTCTAGTCTTTCAATGTTGAAGCCGTTCGGGATAGTGGTCTTAATGTCTGGATCAGACATGCTATTTGCCCAGGTCTCAGTAAGAAAGGTTATGTCAGGATCATGCTGGGACATAAGGTCTGCAAATTCATATTTGTTCCTAATAAGTGATCGAGTGTTAAGGAGCATACAGGAGTGCGCCTTTGTGGCTGTTTGCCTGTTGGTTATTTGTCTAGTGGGGACTCTAGGGGTGACAGGCCCTGACCAAGCGACTGCGCTGGGGGAGAAATTACACACATGACACCTGTATTTGTTTGAGCCGCCGCACCAGTCATGAGGGAGACAGTGGCTGTTAATTCCGTTTTGGCGTAAGGCAAGGAGTTCACTCTCTGTGTATCTGGCCAGCGGAACAGGGGTCCTGGCGCCGTCCAGGCACAGACAGGCGCAGACAGGCTTGCCTTTGGCGCGCCTTCGGCGTGCCAACGGCACGTCCGCTGCGCGCCCGGTCCCTCTCAATCATTTATGGCTGGGAGTGAGAGGAAGACTAGAGCGCCAACCCCCAAGATGGCGGTCTCCACGGAAATGGGTCGGATTTGAAGAGTATGTGGAGACCTCCCCCTGGCTCTCTCCACGCAAACCGGAAAAGATCAGGTGGTGGACCGGAGAGTCAGGGGAGAACCCACAGGTAAAAAAGACGTAATCAGATAAAATAGTGGGTCTCAATACAAACCCTAAAAACAGTGTCAGCAATCAAAAGAATTAATCTGAGCACGCTGTTAATTTTGTCACACGAGCAGAGCTTACTAATGCCAGGTTAAAAGCACTCACCTCACCTGAGTTAGTCCGCTGTGCGCCCGGTCCCTCTCAATCATTTATGGCTGGGAGTAAAAGTAAGACTAGAGCACCAACGCCCAAGATGGCGGTCGGCCTGGAAATGGGTAGGATTTGAGGAGTATGTGGAGACCTCCCCCTGGCTCTCTCCACGCAAACCAGAAAAGATCATGTGGTGGACCGGAGAGTCAGGGGAGAACCCACAGGTTAAAAAGACGTAATCCGTTAAAATAGTGGGTCGCAATAAAAACCCTAAAAACAGTGTCAGCAATCAAAAGAATTAATCAGAGCACGCTGTTAATTTTGTCACATGAGCAGAGCTTATTAATGCCAGGTTAAAAGCACTCGCCTCAATGGAGTTAGTCCAGTGAAGGTGTGCGTATCACCGATACGCTGGAGAACTCTGGTCGCAGCAGAGACGTGGTGCTAGAGATAGTTGCTAGGCTACCATGCCCAGGAAAACGTGATGATGCAGCCGTAACTGCGTTGGTTGCCAAGTGACAAAATGGGCTTGGATCATGCTCAACAGTCACACGGAAGATGATGTCACCCAAGAGGAAAACAACCAAAATAGCGAAAGAATCATGACCCTTGGCTCGGAGCCGCTCAGCGAACTTCTGGTGGAGCAGGGCCACACTGGGGCATGTATCCTCCAAGGACGTGACGCTGAGAGAACCCCCTCACAGGCTGACACACAGACTCCTCTGATGGGCACCGGCAAAGCCGAAGCCGGAGACAAACACCGTTAGGGCCCTGTGGCTGTCAAAGTCCACCCCGCACAGCAGGGCCAGTGGCTGCGAAGGTCGGAGCGAAAAGGGTCAAAGCACGCTTACTGCTCAAGTGCAGGAACTGGTTCTCGCACCTACTATCTCCAAAAGGATGGTGCGTCAAACTTGGCTGCTCTTCCACCACCAGTACAGCGGGTCAAAAGAATCCTCTACTCCACCGGTCCAAAGGTCCAGATCCGCTCGTCGCCAGTGAAAGGAAGACACGAAGGACTCTGCAGGTAAGTTACTTCTCCTTTATTCAGTACGGCGGTACAGGACTGGTCAGAGCAGGCACAGAAACCAACTGCCACTTTTGACCATTCCACATGCCACCATTCCAACGTAGAACCCGTCGTCATGGTGGCATGTGCTTTTACAGTGGTAAACAGACATAATATCGAATTGTAAATATCGAATTGCCAAAATATCGAGTTGTAAATATAGAATGGACAGAATATCGAATTGCCAAAATATAGTGGTTAAGAATATCGAAATTCAGGTAAGAAATATCTATTGTCAAAATATCGACAGTCATAATATAGTTGTTAAAAATATCGAATTTTTTTATAGTGTTTTAAGTGTTAGTATATGTGTTAAAAGTATGTATTATTTTTGTAATGTATGTTTTAATTTTTATAAAGTAATGAATTTTATGTTATTTAATTTTTGTGTAATAGGGGAATAGGGTGGGAAGTATTTTAATTATAGTAAATTAAATATTAATTTTTAGGAATTATTAATTATATTTAATTTAATTGTGCGTTTTAGTTCTGTAGCGGGTTGTGGGTTTATAGGGGAATAGGGTGGGAAGTAATTTAAATTTAATTAAGTAATTATTAAATTTTATTTATTGGTATTGATAAATAATTCATTGTTAATTAATTATTAATTGGTAATTAATTTTTATTAATTGGTAATTAATTTTTATTAATTGGTAATACATTTTTAATAATTGGTAAATAATTTTTATTAATTGGTAATTAATTGGTAGTTAATTTTTATTAATTTTTTAATTGATAATTATATTAATTGTATTAATTTATTATTCAGAGCGGGTTGTGGGTTTATAGGAGAATAGGGTGGGAAGTAATTTAATTGTAAATCAGTAATTATTTATTTTTATTTATTGGTATTAAGTATTAATTTATTGTTAATTAATTCTTATTTGGTAATTAAATTTTATTAATTGGTAATTAATTGTTATTAATTGGTAATTAATTTTTAATAATTGGTAATTAATTTTTATTAATCGGTAATTAATTTTTATTAATTGGTAATTAATTTTTATAATTAATAATTAATTTTTATTAATAGGTAATTAATTTTTAAGGAATAATATTTGTTGGTATTTAGAATTAATTATTAAATATTTTGTAATTGGTAAGTCATTTTAATTAATTTTTTATTGGTATTGATAATTATTTTATTTTTATTAAAATATTAAATCATTATTTTCCCTACTGTTGCACTCTTTGGAGTGGGAATAGTAATTTTTACCCCTACGCTATCCAACGCTTTCCCTACTGTTGCACTCACTGGAGTGGGAATAGTAATTTTTACCCCTACGCTATCCAACTCTTTCCCTACTGTTGCACTCTCTGGAGTGGGAATAGTAATTTATACCCCTACGCTATCCAATGCTTTCCCTACTGTTGCACTCACTGGAGTGGGAATAGTAATTTTTACCCTCCCGCTATCCAACGCTTTCCCTACTGTTGCACTCACTGGAGTGGGAATAGTAATTTTTACCCTCCCGCTATCCAACGCTTTCCCTACTGTTGCACTCTCTGGAGTGGGAATAGTAATTTTTACCCTCCCGCTATCCAACGTTTTCCCTACTGTTGCACTCTCTGGAGTGGGAATAGTAATTTATACCCCTACGCTATCCTACGTTTTCCCTACTGTTGCACTCTCTGGAGTGGGAATAGTAATTTATACCCCTACGCTATCCAACGTTTTCCCTACTGTTGCACTCTCTGGAGTGGGAATAGTAATTTTTACCCTCCCGCTATCCAACGCTTTCCCTACTGTTGCACTCACTGGAGTGGGAATAGTAATTTTTACCCTCCCGCTATCCAATGCTTTCCCTACTGTTGCACTCACTGGAGTGGTAATAGTAAATTTTACCCTCCCGCCATCCTACGCTAAAAATATTGAATATTTTTTATAAATATTACGTTAATATATATATGTATTAAAAAATAAAAATGTATGTTTATTTTTTTTTAACTTACATTAATTATTTATTAATTTTAAAGTTATTTAAGTATTTTTAAGTATGTTTTAGTTAATTATATACATTATTTCATTAATTTTACATTACTTTTAAGATATTTAAAAAATTCGATATTTTGACTAACTATGGGGCCCATTACGATACCCGGCGTAAATAAATCCGCCAGGCATGGAAGCGGCAAAAATCCGCCCGCACACACTGCCTGAACACCGACCACGCCATTACGATTACACAAACCGAAAACCGCCATCGGCGGAAAAATCACACAAAATACCGCCCGCCAACGTCCGAGTCGGAGTCAAACCGCCCGCCACGGACGGAAACACGCACGACAACACAAAACCGCCCGCCCTCACGGCCGACACACCGCACGTGAAATTACGATCGCACCGACATGAGCGCGGAAAAACCACAAATATACCGCCCGCCAGCGCAAACAACGCCGATGAGAATCGACACGGCAGAAGCCATGGCGCCAACGTACCTGCACAGAAACCATCCGCACACAAAACCAATAGCACACAACATGGCCAACAAGTCCACACAGCAAGGCACGCACAAATACACAAGCACAGTACACATCCCGAAAACACCCCCCGGACAAAAAAAAATACAAAGGCCAGAACCCCAGACACAACACACCTGAAAACAACAGACCATGAGGACACACCCACATAGGTGAGTACAAAAGCAGCACTCCCACAGACCACAACCCCTTGCTACATTGCAAACCAGAGAGGAGAGGAGAGGACACAGTGACACAGCAAGGACAGCAGCACACCACAGAAACGCACACATCACAACCACCACCACCACCACCACCACCAAACACCACCACCACCACCACCACCACCAAACACCGGCACCACAAACCCCCTGCACATTACACAACACACACCGCACCAGCACCACAAACACCATGGCACCACAAAGAATGCCCAAGTTCACGCCCATGGAGCTGACAGTCATGGTCGACGAGATCATCAAGGTGTACCCACAAATCTATGGGAACATGGTCCAGCACACACCACTAGCCACCAGAAACAGAATGTGGAACCGGATCGTAGACCAGGTCAATGCAGTCGGGACCCTGCCCAGGAACAGAGTAGAAATTAACAAACGTTGGAATGACGTAAAGAGCCTGGTCAAGAAGAAGGAGGGCAAAAACAGAGAGCTGGCTGCCGTCACTGGCGGAGGGAATCCCGCGCTCTTTAAGACCTTCAAAGCGTGGGAGGAGAAGGTGCGAGTCGTAATACATCCGGAGATCCTCGCCGGATTAGCAGGGGAGTGGAGGCTGGTAAGTACAAACTAATGTATACCAGCACACCGCTATGTACTCACATGCGCAACTACCATGCCACAGCTCCCAGGGACAAACACCCCCATGTCCAGCACACAATACACAACACATCACACACACATGCAACAGACACCACCACACACAGCCCAAACCGAACAACTGTAAGATGCGTGGGGACATGTGTACACTCAGCCAGCCACGTAACCACCAACAGGTCCCCAAATATGCCAGAAGCGCCACAACGAGCACCCACCACACCCATGTGTCCGCCACAGCTGCACTAACCGACAAGTAACAGGTAAGTGGCAGGAACACAAAGTGCAGTGGGTGGGAGGGTGGACAGCCCAAGTACAACACACACCAGGCCCCAGTCCCACAGCACAGCAAGGAGGAGCATCCCCCACACCCCACAGCCACGTGTCAGCCACCGCAGTGCACAACGACAGCCGAAAGGCAGACATCACGGTCCACAGCAATCGGTGTCAGTGGGTGTCCAGCCACCCCACGACCCACAACACCCCCCCACCCCCACAGACCTGCAACATGGAGCACCCCCGCTTAGAGCCATGTGGCATCCAGTACAGTGCACGCACGAACAACTTGCAGGTGGGAAACTGGACAGGGCTGGATTACTGGAGGCATGAGGACCATAACACGACCAACACATGGGACATGTCACGTAGCAGACGAACACGCAGCACCGCCCACCGTCACGAACAAGTGAACAATGTGCACACGGACATGAACAACAGACTCACACCCCACATGACCCATCACAGACATAGCAACACCCAAGGAGCCACGTCTGCATGCACAAGCCACACTGAATATAGTCCCACACGGCAGCCACTGTGCAACTCATCACACACAACCGAAACACCATTGAAGTCCTGTCCATGTAGCCCCTACTGCCTGTCAACCACACACCCCACAACTACGCCTATGTAAGACAAACAACACTAGACGCAACAGAGCGGAACAACATAAATGCACACGAACACCACTGAACCCATCAAACTCACAGACACACCATGCACATACAACATACCATCCATCCCATCCGTCAGCCCCAGTCTCATGAAAGGCATGTCATCCGCACAGCTGCCACACATAAAGCAGTCACGCTAAGATACATGCCCATGACCAACCATGTGCCAGAAGTCAATGAAGCGCACGACACACTGTGAGCAACAACACACAACATGGGCCACACCCCCCGAGCACTGCAGTGATGCACATGGCACAGGGCAGCACGCACACCAAGGAGATGGGACAACTGCAATACGTTGGCTGGCACACAACTATCACTCACTCATGACGATGCGTCCAATGCCATGTCCAGTAATCACAACAGACAGCAAATATGCAGGCCATGTCAAGCATGCACACACCTCAAACCATGCACTGTCATGCTGCCACAACACATGTCACGTTCGGCACCCATGGCTCACAGCATGTACCCCAAAAGCATATCCCCTACCAAATGCGAATCTGGGGCATGGCCCCCATGTTGCCATATGCGTTCCTAAGCGTTCCATTTGAACCCCAAAAGCATATCCCCTCCCAAATGCGAATCTGGGGCATGGCCCCCATGTTGCCATATGCGTTCCTAAGCGTTCCATTTGAACCCCAAAAGCATATTCCCTCCCAAATGCGAATCTGGGGCATGGCCCCCATGTTGCCATATGCGTTCCTAAGCGTTCCATTTGAACCCCAAAAGCATATTCCCTCCCAAATGCGAATCTGGGGCATGGCCCCCATGTTGCCATATGCGTTCCTAAGCGTTCCATTTGAACCCCAAAAGCAAAGTACAAACCAGACCCAGGATGGGCCAGGAGCCCGCATACACCAGAGTCACAATAAGTAGGGGCACAGCAACACACCCATCGGCATGGCCAATCCGTCCCATGCCACATGTGCACAGCACACAGTCCCATTGCCAAGCACACACAACTACAGATGCTGCAGCCACACACACGCCTCCGGGAAACCCATGTACGAGATTGCACGAACTGTCAATGTCAGACGACAAATACATACTTCGCCAGGTGCAACACAATAACAAATCTCATTCTCTCCACAGGTGACGAACTGCTGGATGCTGGGGATGGAGCCAGCAGCCAGCACAGCCAGCCTACAAGCCCCCAACGAGGACACACGGATCTGGAGGATCTGTCCTCCTCTTCGGACACGGACCACCAAGCAGGCCCATCTGGTGTGGCAGGGCCCAGCCGCTCCCCAGGACCCCTCCTACCCACCAACCCATCATCCAGGGCTGCTGAACATTCCCAGCCCCCTGCTGCCACTGTCGTTGCGGCCACACCCACGGTCATTGTGGCCACTACCACTGCCGCAACCGCCACCATCGCCGCACCGACCACCACCGCCGCCACCACCGCCACGTCTTCGCTGGCACCAGCCCCAGCGCAGGTGGTGGCCCGGCCGACTGGATCCACCCTGGGAGCCACAGCGAGGACCGTGGTGAGCAATGTGGCTAGTGGGCAGGCCGGTGGCAGCAGGACTGGTAGGAGGAGCAGGGTCAGGGAAACGCCAGCCTCCCCTGGGAGCCATGCCCTGCCTCATATGGCCAGAGTCCTTGGGGCCTATGAAGAGGCCCAAGGACAATGGGTCCGGTCTGCTTCAGACACGCGTGAGGTGCTGGGGGTGCTGAGGTCCATGGACGCCCGTATGGGCCAAATCGTGGACCTCATGGGACAGCTGGTGGTGGCGGTGAGGTCACAGCCAGGGACAGCAGCTCCCCCTCCGCCACCACCTGCCGGGGCGCAGGGTGGAGCAGCAGTGTCCAGTTCCCCTGCGTCCACAGCCAGTGAGCACACCTCAACCACCAGCATGTCGCAAGCAGGCACCCCCCTCGCAAACGTGGAAGGGGCCGTCCGAAGTGGAAACAGATCTCCCGGGAGGACTTCGCACGCTCCAAACGCAAGTGAGGCAGCCAGCCAGCCTTCCGCCAGCCTTCCTTGACCAGCCACTGCATTGACTTGGACTACGATCCCACTCCACACAGCCATCTGGATGGCATGTGTGTGTTGGACTATGGACATAGAACCAGTGGGTACACCCTGATCATCACGCAGCCATGACCGACAGCTCATTGTCACTGCACGCACCACTTTTGTCATCAGCTTACACACAATCACATGTCACAGTTTGTAATAAATGCACCTTTTTCACTAACTGCTGTTTGTGCCCTGTGTTTTATTTGTACGGAATACAACGGCCACCTTGGGCGGAAAGGCACCTGATGCGTGGCATGGCAATTGAATCCGGAGGGCCTGCAGGGACCTAGGGGTGGGAGACAGAACAGGAGCACATTCAATGAGTGTGTCACACACCCATCACACAGTACATGTCAACAACTACAAGCAATGTACACACATCGCACAGAGCAATAGGGCACAATGCCACAGCCACCAACAGTGGCATACTACCCTGGCCATGGAGCGTTCACACACAGCACGCAGTGAACAAACGGCCACCCTGACACAGCACACACACACCTGCACAGATACAGCCACATCAGCCGTCGTACATGGACACTCACCGTCAAGTGAAGTAGCGGGCGATGAGCTGCTGCCGCACATTACCAGCTTCCTCCTCTCCGCTGTCCTCCTCACTCGAGCTGTCCTGGTCTGCGGGCTGGTGCCCTGGTTGATCTCCGTCATCCACGATGAGGGGGATCTGCTTCCGAATGGCCAGATTGTGCAGCATGCAGCACGCCACCACTATCTGGCACACCTTCTGTGGGGAGTACGCCAGCGCACCCCGGTGCGGTCCAGGCACCTGAACCTGGACTTGAGGAGGCCAAAGGTACGCTCGACCACACGTCTGGTCCTCCCATGTGCCTCATTGTAGCGATCGTCTGCTGGGGTGCGAGGATTCCTCAATGGACTGAGCAGCCATGCCCCATTCGGGTACGCAGAGTCACCTGGGTGTGAGGGACACAGAGAACCGTTGCAATTCCAACTGGACAGGGGACAGCATCGCACAACCAGCACGCTACACCACTCCACATACTCACCGACAATACAGGCACGATCCTGTTGCATATTGGACATCAGTCGTGGCAAGATGCTGTTGCGCATTATGTGTGCGTCATGGGCCGAGCCTGGGAACTTTGCACACACGTGGGTGATCACCATGTCCGCAAGGCACACCACTTGCACATTCAGGGAGTGCGTGTGCTTCCTGTTGCGGTACAGGTGCTCAGTGGCCTGTGGTGGAACAAGGCCGACATGTGTGCAGTCAATGGCTCCAACGACGTGTGGGATTCTGCCAAGGGCATAGAATGCACCCTTCACTGCCGCCAATTCACGAGCCCTGGGGTAGCGGATGTACCTGTTTCGGTACAGCATCATGGCTGCCAGTACATCCCTCAGCACCTTGCTGAACATGGGCTGGGACATCCCTCCTCCAATGCCCACTGTGTGCTGGAATGACCCAGTGGCGAAGAAATGCATGGCGGCCATCACCTTAGCCGTGGGGGTGACAGCAGTCGGATACACCCTGCGGGGACGGAGATGGGGTTCTAACATGGCACACAGTCGATGCAGGGTTGGCCTGTCCAGCCGAAACTTCCTAATAACCTCTGTATCGTCCATGTCCGCCAGCAATTGGTATGGGCGGTCAATGTTCGGTCTCCGCCTAGGGACAATGGCAGAGGACACATGTCAAAGCAACATGACACATAGCAATTTCGCATACACATCACTGACATGACTGAGCAAGCACATGAGCCACAGCCCAGCTGTCAAGCTGGGACGGCACGGCCACAATACACTTACACAGGTCTCCCAACAATGGCAATGGCTAGTGATACAAACCACTGCCATGTGCATGCACATGGGGATCTAGGCCCCAATGACTTGCGGGGCGTGCTGATGGGGACTGACTGCATATCCGTCAAGCGGCAACGCCACGGCAACATGAATGTCTGCTGAGCATGGAACTGCTTCCGCGGCTGGATGAGTATGGCACACGACGATGACGATGTGGGCACAGGCTGAGCGGCCAAAACAAGTGGGACCTGTGGCACGAGGGGATATGAGACAGTAGTAGGTGTCAGCACTGCACCCTATGTACAGCACTGTACGGATCACACCTCCCGAAACATTGACAGGTGTCCACATTGACAGCCCCATGCCAAGACGGCTGTGTGCTTGCAGTCACACGTCACAGGTGAGAGGTTACATTGAATGTGCCAGGTGGCAGACGTACATAGTGGGAGCTGGCATGTGTGTGCATGTGTCTCCTGTTCAGGATCCACCAGATGGGCGCTGACTCTGTACTGACCATTGGACACAGCATGTTCCGTGGAAGGCTTGTGTGTGTGGGATGGTGGCACTGGATGTGCCTCCGTTGGGTGGGGGGCCATGCACAGGGCGGGTACGTCGATGATTGCGCATTGTTGGTCACGGTGGGTGCACCAACTGAAGATGTGTTGCCCTGTGTTCAATTCCTATGTCCGCATGATGATGGACTGTAGATGTGGGCAGACTACACATTGGTCGATGTGCTGTCTATATGCATGTGCCTTCACACCAGGCACAGCTGCCCCTGCACATGTGACCCCTGCTGGACTCGCTGCTGGGTCTGTGGAGCTGATGCACCTTCTGCGCGTGGGGCGGACAGCTCTCCTCACTTCCCTCATTGCGCATGTCATGACTTTGCCGCAGGTGACATGGATCATGGAGGGCCCACATGTACGCGTGGGTAGGCTACACATGATTGTACACTGGTCGCCACCCCCAGTCAGTGTTTCGAATGGGAAGGTTGTCGTGCTGGTGGTATGTTCGATGTGGCGGATGGGCGGGCCTAGGTGCGGGCTTACATTCCGGACATGGGGGTAGTTGGATTGGCGACTAGTTGCAGTACACACGGGACACGTCTCTTCCTTTCCACATCTGGGTCATCCCTTGTACTTACTGACAGTGATACAGTCATCTTCGCCCCAGCCCTCATGTCCTCCCCTTGCTCCCCCAATATGCATGCTCACCTGCGAGGCTAGCGCCTGCACAGGCAGCCCCAAGCTCGCACCAGAGAGGGCAAGGAGTGTATGTGTGGGTCCAGTTGCACGAGTGGGCTGTCTCAGGGTATGATGTGTGGCGGGACGCCGTCCACCTGCGTGGTGCCCCAAATGGAGACCCGGCCTGCATGGACTATGCATCACAGTCTTCGCCTTCCGGATCCGCCACCTGCGACACCCAGTGGCTGTGGCTGCCCTTGCGGCCAGGCCGCGTCCGTCTGCGGCTGATGGCCCACACATTCACTCTTTGGCCTCTCTGGGGAGGGCTCGGGGGTGGTGGCGCACGCGCTTGCACTTAGTCGCAATGGCATGTGGCGTGGTTGGTATGATGGGCAATGGATGGGATGGTGCGAGCCACCTCCCGTGACGTCAGTGCTGCTCGTGCTGTGGTGCGTCCCCCCTACACTTCCATCTGACTTGTGCCATGCTAGACGTTCTATTGCCTGCGTGATATGACCAGGAGGAGCGCGAGGAGACCTCTCACACACCATGCTCCACTGCCATCCCGTGCCCTGTATCGCCTGTGCGGATTGACTATGTTGGGGTTACACCTGGTCGACTGGGGCTGTGTGTGCCTTGTCAAGGGGCATGGCGGGCGCACAACAGGATCCAGCTTGTCCACAGAGGGTGGGCTGAGGTGCGCCTGGTACCGCTTTGTACGTGTGCCCGGCTGCTGTGCACACACGTGTTCACTCCCCCCGACAGGTGTCCCCTCACAATGCCCAGGGAAGCGGTGGTGTACTGTTCATGACCCCTCCCAACACGGCGTGCTCCAACTTGGCATGTGCGCATCTACCCGTCGCACCCACCCACCTGAGCACTGCGTCCATACGACTTCACACGACACATGTGTGTCTTCCACAGTAGTGCTACTCATTTGCGTTGACATCCAATACCAGTGGACTGCATGGTCATGTCACGACTGCCGTGTACTTCACATACTCTCATCCTCTCTCATTCGTACTTGTGAAATGAGTCAGCGGAGACAGTTTTGGTTTCAAACATTATATTGAGTCTTCTGTCCTCTGTGATGCAGTATAGTGGACACTACTGGCAGCGGAATACATGTTGAGGATATACTGAGCATGATTGCAATTGGGATAGGGTGTGGGGTTACATGTGATTGGCTGTTGCATGTGGGATGTGGGCTTCAGAGTGACATCTGCTTGGCCAAGGCTGTGCTAATGTACATTTACGTATAGCTGCGGAGCTGCGGACTTTGACACAGACGGTATACATGTAGCCTACCAGACCGCTTGGCATCATGGGCACAGTCCATCTCAGTTCCATGTGACAGGTTTGCTGCGGTTGTTCCTCATGCACGCGTGCATGTGAGATGACATCAGGGCATGTGCTTGCGTGCATGCAGCGGCGTGCCACTTGTTGTTGCACTGTGGTGGTTACTGGACATGTCACAGTCACTGGGGTCGTGTTGTTGTTGTATGCACTTGTCGTCCATGCAAAGGTCCTGGTATGGGATTCCCGGGGCGGGGGTGGGAGGGGTGCAGCACCCACAGACTCCAGGCGACCTATTCATGTCCACTGAGCGGTGTGTGTGTCCATGGGTGCTGGATCCATGTCGTGTCCTGGTTGTCCGTGCAGTTCCGTCCATGTGGGTGCGATACACAGAGCCCATGCCACTGCCTCCCACGATGCATGCGGTGTTCCTGGATGTGATGGGGAACAGTGTGCATGTCCCGGTCATATCCGATGTCATGGCGATGTCGTTGATGGTGTGGTTACAGTTGCCGGTCGTTTGGTATGGCTGTTGTGGTGGTGACTGGCCAGTCCGTGCGGAAGCTAAGCATGGGTGCGGGGTTGGACATCATAGGTCACTCGGGGAACCTGCGTTGTGGTCCGACGAATTGACAGGTTGTCAGGTATGCGATGCCGTCCAGCAGGGCTTCCATGTTATTGGTGGTGTACATGTTTGCCAGCCAATGTAGCGGATGGTGGCTGTCAAGGTGTTGTTCGTAAGTTGTCCCTTGGAGGACCATGATGGGGCATGCTGGGTGACATTCGATGTAGCTGTTCTCGATGATCCGTCGTGTGGAGGCACAGTGGTCCCATTTCAGTGCGGGTGCGATGTTGGCCACATACGCCATGCCCCCATAGGCAGAGCAGGCCCTGTCGTGTGCGTCCAGAGGGAGGAGTAGTGGTAGCAGGTCCGCCTTCAGACATGCCGGGTTGGAGAGGCATATCTCGACGGGATGCTGGTAGGGACACCTCCGACAGTAGAAGACGGGCATGACGCAGCTGAACAATGTGATGCGGTAAGTCAGTCGGTAACTTACGTTCAGCAGGGACAGGAGATCGCATCCCAATGTATGGAACAGGTTGGTTTTGTACAGCTTGAGCTGTTCGGCGTAGTTGGGTAGGTGTGTTGCGGTTGCCATTTCGCAGCGGTTCGTTGAGGTGGCGTGCTCCGGCTGTGTGTGCAGTCTGCAATGTGCACGCTCCGAGGTTGCTGTGAGCTCTGTGTAGTCGTAGGGAGACAGGACTTGTGTTCTGTTGGCTTGTTTGGAGGACACGGGCCCTCTTCCCACATGCTTCTCAGACAGTTCAAGGTCAGTGCTGTGTGACTCCTTCCAATTAACTTGCATGTGGCCGACATGGGGGAGTGTTTTCTTCTTTCTTCCCCGTCCGTTGTGTGCTTCTGTGATATGCGCTATCTGCCCTGTGGTCGGTCTCCTCGGCATGCCTGTGTTGGTCTATTCTTGGACAATGGCTGTATTCACCGGCTTCTGTCTTAGGGCTGTGGTTTCGGAGTTGGAATGGAAGGTCATTCAGTGCTGTCTGCTCTCCCTTGTGTGGGCGGCAGGCTGCCTTTCCGCTCTGCGTTGGGCCTTGTGTGTGAATGTTATTCTTGGGCCACCTGTTGTCGGTCCCCGGGCTCTTTGGTGTTCCGTTTTATATGTCTTGTTCATATGTGCAGGGTGGTATGGGTGTTTCTGTGTGGTACTGGCGTTCCTCTTCCCGAAGGAGCCCTGCTTCTCCTAGTTGGTGTTGCCGCCGCTGTGTGCTTCGCCATGTTTGTTACACTGGGGTGTGTCCTGCTGTTGCGTGTCTTCACTGACATGTGTGCGTCGGTTGTGTGGCGTTGGGTGTTGTCCGTGAATTGGGCGTTGGGGACATGTCTGTGGCAGGCCTGTCACGTGTCATGTGCGTTCGGGGTGGGGCTGATGTGTGTGCTGCTTGGTTGTGTCCCTGTGTCTGTGTGCGACGCATGCATGGCGCTGCGGTTGGCCTCTGCGTTGTGCGCATGTGTGGCGGCGTCATCGGCGCTTTGGGGCCGTGACGGGGTGGTTGGTTCCTAGTCCCAGGTGGTGTGTACACATGTGTTCCGCGATGTTACGATTTGGCCTGTGTGTCATATGTGGATGCAATGGTGGATGTGTAGTGTACACGCGCTGGTGGGGGGTTGTCCGCTTTTCCGCCCTTGCACTGTGTGCGCTGTTTGCGTGCACTTGTTGTGTGTGTGCCTACCTGCGTCTCCGCGGTACGTTGCGTCCTTGGTGGTGCATCAGCATAAGCATGGGGAGGGCCTGCAGTGCTGGATTCATGCTCGGGGTGCCGCTTCTTCGTTGTCCGTGCTCGGCATCCGTGTTACCGCTTCGGTTTCTCGTACGGTATCTCTTGGCCATGGGTGCTGTTTGTTTGCGGCATCGTAATTTATGCGCCGGGCGGGACGTGTTTCGTCGGACGGTGTGTGTCAGTTGGGCTGCGCCGCTACGTGTACGGGCGCACTTTGATGGCGGACGGTGTTGCTGGCTTGCCGGCGGTGTTTGGCCTACTTTTCGCATCGTAATTGGGCGGGCGTGTGGACTGCTGCGTGCTGGCGGTAACTGGTGCTTTTTGCATCCGCCAGCACGGCGGTGGTGCTTCCGCCCGCCATCGTAATGGGCCCCTTTATTTTTTACAACTATATTTTGGATTCGATATTTTTGTACTTACCTGTTTGTAGATAGGCATTCGATATTTTGTCATTCTATATTTTTACTTCGATATTGTTGTAGGTCGATATTCTTGTATTCGATATTCTGTCAGTGATCCTTTACAGTGAAAGCAGAACCCAACACAGAGGCCATCAGAATTTAAGAATATAATTTAACATGTACCTTACCCAGAAAGCGCGTCTAAATTAAAGTAATTATAGGTTTTCCATGCTCTTATCTGCATGTTTAGGTCTCGCCTAGCGATGCAGCGCATGCGCTGCTCGCCTTGGCGAGTTCTATTGTTGTCGGTTTCTTAGCCGAAGGGGGACAGGAGATGTGCACGCGTCAGACGGGGGTTGTGCAGGCGTACGGGTCGCGCGTCCGCGTGCATGGCGCGCTTTCGCGGGCTCCGAAGGAAGAAGATGTGAGGTAAGGTACTTTGTTTATGCTTGTTAAAGAGCCCTGCCGCCACCATCTGAGAGAGGGGTTTGTAGCAGAAGCTTTTTTTTACTATAGTAAATACTGTTTCAAAACTCTGGAAATAAAACAGGACATCTATTAATTAGCTGGATTTTCCGGGACTGACGTCTATAACCCGGGACTTTCCGGACTCCTAAATGACCGTTTACCGAACAGTACGTTTGTAAGGGGAACTAGTCGGATTAAGACACATTTGCACCTCTTGTGCCGAGTTGTTACTCTTTTTTTCTGTTCACGTCATAACTTAGGTGTGCAGAAAGCTGAGTTTCTAGTTCTGCAAACATTTACATTCCCAAAGTAACTATTTCATCGACTTGCTCCCTCTTGTGGCCTTTAATAGAAAGGCACCTGCTGGACACCGGAAAAAAACTTCGCTTTGTAATAATCATTCGTCAACATCCATATTTCTCGAGCACGCCAGCATGACGTATTTATTGTGCTTTACTACACAGCCAACCTCCGCTACAACCTTATTGATGCGTGGAAGCGCAGGGCCGGTTTGAAAATAAAACAAACCAGCCCCGCACTGCCGAAGGCTGTGACTAGAAATTTGCATTGGCGGCATTGTTGGGTTATCTCAGCCCCTATCAGAAGGCAACTCTAGCCAGCAGCCTACGAGGACCCCCTGGATGCCCCGCTGGAGTTAGTCTCCGTCACCCAGTGAACCTGGAGCGTGTGCGTTTTTAATTCGATTCAGAGACATTCGTCTGCCTTGTCGTATTTTCATTTAACCGTACTTGACATTTGTGCTACTACTTCGAGGAATTTGTGGCTGTTGTGACATAACGTAACGCAGGCAGAGTGTCACCGCTTCTAAAAGAAGGAATAGTGCAGCCAGTTTAATTGTGTTTTTAAAACTGACATCGCAACATTTTCTCGTACTCTAGAGTGGTAACTTGTCTGTCTACTACACCTTCGGATTCAGGCATTAACTCCAAACGTGCTTGTGGAGTGGATACAAATAGTTCAAGGTAATTTAGTTCAATTCTGTTTATTCACCCCACTTGCTCCTTGCATTTGGTATTTAGGTTCGTTTGTGTCCCGTGACTGCACTTTTTCCACATCCAGTCTTTCTGATTCATCACAGGTGCGCCTGAATAAAAGGAATGGGCTGCAACCTTTCTTGTTGTGTCTCACATGTGTCAATTCAGTCTCATACCTTTACCATCAGCAGTGCCCCCGCAAACTGAAGTGTAAAATGGCATCCACTTTTTAGGTCTGGTTTTAGTCAGGGCCTTTTTAATTTTTCTAAATTATGTGTAGTATCTTATAGGGGCTTTCAGCCAGCCTTCTTCATCCATTGGTCTGTTATTGTCATTCACATTTTTCTGCTGCCCACCACAGCATTCAGTGGGGCAGTGAGTCAGCCCTCTTCAGCTATTGGCTAACTTCACTGTGAGTGACATCCTTCTGTCTTTTCACAAGGAGTACATTCATACCTAAAGTAGTTCCCTTCAGGCACGGAATGTGTGCTTTTTGAGACTAATTTTTTTTGTTGCTTTTAGCCAGTTTTTTTTTTTTTTTCCATTTTAGATTTAAGAGAGTTCGACCACTTTCCCAACAATAAACATTTTGCAAAAAAAAAAATGACCAAACAAAAGCCTTGGACAAAGCTGTGACTAGAAATTGGCATTGGAGGCATGGCTGAGTTATTTCAGCCAGCTCAAAGAGCAACCCTCTAGCCAGCAGCTCATGAAGACCCTGTGGATGCTACTGACAGGCAACCTCTGAATAAAAAAAGATTAAAAAAAACAAAACATGACAAAACAAATGAAGCCTTGACAAAGCAAAAGGTTAGCAGCCAAGGCCGCACCTGTTCGTTTTGGCACAGTTTACCCCCCCCCCTGTGTTTCTTTATTTATTTTTTTGTTTTAGGATGACTAGAGCCTGGCCTCTTTTACAATAATAAAGTTTTGCAAAAAAAATAAAACCAGCATTGACAAAGCCAAAGCACTTGTAGCCAACTAGGATGTGGCCTAACGGCTAGGGTGGTCTCTATCTCAAATCTAGGGAACCGGGTTCAAGTCTCGGCAACTACGCTCAACATCCTGTGATTCTGGGCAAATCACTTAATCTCGTCATGCCAAACAAAAATGAATGTGTCCTTGTGTAACGCAACTGGCGCTCTGATACCTTGAAGCTTGCGGTATATAAAACTCCAGGATTTTTTTTTGCCTTTGCTAGTCCTTGTTCCCTTTGGTAGCTTTCTTTAGTCTGAATGCCTTGCGTGTCTCCCACATTTCCTCCACTGTATCGCATGTAGAAGTGTATACTTTTGATGCTAGAAGGCAGGAGTTTATTGTGCCAGGTTGTCGTGACCAGCACTTTCTAGGAAGGCTGTGAACAGTATGTGAATTCAAGCCTCTTAGGATCATCTGTATGCGTCCTTGTCATTGAGGCGCTTACTTCCGGGCAAACATAACACCTGATGTTGCATTGAGTTGGCTGTGTAAATCTTGGGCTGCGTCAGGGTCTGCGCTTGGGTGATTTTTAAATTCCTCTGATGGAGCTGCTGATGTCCAAGCAACACTTTCTATTTGAGAGTGAGATTCTTCTAGTAACGTAGGTGTAGTTGAAGGCAGGCCATTTCCTTTTTTAGGTCTCGCCTAGCGTGGCAGCGCATGCGCTGCACGCTCGGCGAGATTTATTGCTAATGAGGATTTTCAGAAAAGGGCTTTAAGCCCCGCCCCTCATTTCCATTGGCTGGCGTCACCGTTTATGCTAAACGGTGGCCTGCCATTGGAAATGAGCTTTTTGGGTTGCCTCCCTTTGGCCTTTTGGTCCGGCCCATCCGGACTGGATCGTCTGCTTCACGGCTGTCGTGAAGCAGTTTCTTATCGCAAGGAGGCGTGTTATGTAAAACAAGCCATGCGATCCAGTCCGGATGGGCCGTCCCAAAAGGAGACAGGGCGCCGCGTGTTTATTTTTGCATCGAGCTTAAGTGAAAGCGCGATGCAGAGGATTGCTGCTCAGTCAGCCTAGAAGTGTGTGTGTGTGTGACTGTTAACGAGGCTGCAGGTCACAAGGATGAGATTTAGACAGTCTTGGTTTATTCGAGACCTGTCAACGCTACCAATAGGAATGATCACACTACAATTCCCAGGATGCTTTGTGTTTTTCTCTAAAACCAGCACTGTCCGAAAGCCCCTATTATGAGACGAGGAGAGTCGACATCCATACGTGAAATACGCTTAGTCAGCAAAGCATTGTATTCCCTGTTTCCGCTTTCTCTCCCATCACCAGGTTTCTGACACCCCCTCCCCACACAAACACTTCTGCTCACCCCCACCCCCATGTTTCTGACAAGCCTCCGAGTCTGCCAGATGTGCTTTCTAGGGAGCAGCGGGAGGGGGGATTCGGCTTAAGAGCAGGAGGCCATAAAAGGGCTCAGAGCCAGCAGGAACAGGTGGGGGAGGGGCCATGGAGGTAATTAGATGGCGTCACTGTTGTGCTCCCCACCTCCTTGATTGTTGTGAAAAGATAAGAAAAGGCACAGCGGGCAAGGCTCCCACGACCTTAATGACCCCTGGCCATCTGCCGAGCTAAGGAACACAGGCCTCAGTGCAAGATTACAGCCTGCCGACCTCAGCTCCACAGAACACCCGTGGCAAGGACGAAGAATGACCTCTGACCTCGTAGCCCAGTGGCATGAAAGTGTATTGTGGTGCAGCTCCTATTGTAAGACTCGGGTCTTCAACAATGGCTGCTTTAGCCTGCCAGGCTTCGAGGGAACACAATGCCTGCGGGTGGGAAAGTCTACGTCTCAGCTTAAATTAAGCCCACCACTCTCCTCTCACTCTCGTGGAGTGACACTTCTCACATAGTTTGCACTGTGAACCCTACACATTTCCAAACAAGCACAGCCTGTGTACTAGAAAGCTATACAGTGCTTAAGTTGTGCCGATGGTTGCAGGTACTGGCCAGTGGCATTCCTTGTTGGGGATCAGGACTTATTTTACGTCGGCAGACTTTGCCTCTGAGCAAGAGAGAAAGGCGGGCGCTGGGAAGGGGAAAAGAGAAGAACTGAAACAGGGAGAAAGGTGGGGTGAAAAAGAAGCCTCAAGAGCGAGAGAAAGTGTAGCGTTGCGGAATCAAGGGTATGCCGTTGGTGATGTGTCGCAATCCCTCCGTTTGACAGTGACTGTTGCGGTTCTTGAGGTTTCATTCTTGGTCAGGCCCGGCTCAGCCTTTCCTCATTCTGTTACTAAACACAACAGTATGTGCACGGAAGAATGCAGTCGGACCACTGAAACAGCTCAATGTTTGTTTACACGTTCTTAGGAAAATGTATCCGTGCTGCACCAGCTAGGTCAGATGTACCTCTATTTTAAGTCCGCTCCGCTATCATCACACCTGTGCCTAGCACCTTGAATTCTAGATTGAATGTGTGGTTGGGCCGCAATAGCCACTGTCAAAACAGATCACGGAGGCTCTTGTTAGTTGATGTGATTGATGTAACAAGGCTACTGCCACCACTTGCCCTACTGCTTATGGCCAACTTTAGACATAATAAAAAAAAAATCCCAAATAGGGGTAGGGCGACGGACCTTGTTGTACAGGTTGCAACCGCCGGCAGACATGCTGCCTCTTTTAGTGCAGGCAGCGAGTGACACATGAAGGGCCCGAAGACGAAAATGCAGGTATTGCTGTTCTCTGAGGACTTAAACAGAAAGTGTTATGAATCGCTAACTATACATTGTTTGAGGAAAGGGGACACTGGGAGGGCTAGGGTGGGCATTTTATTTATTTATTTTCAGACTTTAGTTTTTACACTCGCACGTTTCTAGGCACTCACACATTTTGGCAAGAAGGTAAACAAGGCACAGAAAACAAGCATTGGCATAGCCAATAGGTCTCGCCTTTGGGACCTTATGTGTTTAGCCAGAACTTTCGGCTATGTTGTAGAGCATTGTGGCTGCTGTGCATTATGTTGAAAAGTTATAATAAAAAGTGTTAAGCATTTTTGTTACCTTTATACAAACGAAGACGACATTATATACAACTGAAAAACCTGATTAAAAAAAAGATTTTAACATAAAAAATGTCTTCTAGTTTTTTTGTACTTGCACTGCTGGCAACTTCTTCCTGCATGTTCTCATGCTTGTTTGTTATAATTTTTTTGGTTATGGGGGAGCGGGACATAAATAATGGGGGAGTGGAGGTTGGAAAACAGTAATTTAATTAGAACACGAGCAGCGGACGGACACTAGGGGAGAATCAACAGATGCCAGATTCCAAGGGCAGACTGACGTGATGCTTAGGTAGTGCGCTGATGCAAAATGGTGGTGGTGAATGATGTTTGGTGCTCAGGTGGTGACACTATATGGTGTGGATTGGAGGTACGTTGTGGATTGTGGAGTTGAAATATGTTGTTTGGTGTGTAATTATGCGGTGTGTATTGGAAATGTGTGGAGTTGAATTGTGTGGCCTGGAACTGTGGTGTTGAGTGAAATTATGCTTAGTGAAATTGCGTAATTATGTGGTACTGAGTGGTATTATGTTGAGTCTATTTATGTGGCATTGAGTAGAGTGTAAATATGTGGCGTGTAACTATGTCACACTGAGTGGTATTATGTGGAGTGTATTTATGTTGCATTGAGCAGAGTGTAATTATGTGGTGTGTAATTATGTGGCACTGAGTGGTAATATGTGGAGTGTATTTATGTTGCATTGAGTAGAGTGTAATTATGTGGCTTGTAATTATGTGGTACTGAGTGGTATGTGGGGTGTATTTGTTGCATTGAGTAGAGTGTAATTATGTGGCATGTAACTATGTCACATTGAGTGGTATTATGTGGAGTGTATTTATGTTGCATTGAGTAGAGTGTAATTATGTGGTGTGTAATTATGTGGCACTGAGTGGTATTATGTGGAGTGTATTTATGTTGCATTGAATAGAGTGTAATTGTGACGTGTGATTATGTGGTACAAAGTGGTATTATGTGGAGTGTATTTATGTTGCATTGAGTAGAGTGTAATTATGTGGCGTGCAATTATGTGGCACTGATTGGTATTATGGGGGTGTATGTTGTATTCAGTAGAGTGTAATTATGTGGCGTGTAATTATGTGGCACAGAGTGGTATTATTTGGAGTGTATGTTGCATTGAGTGCAGTGTAATTATGTAGCATATAATTATGTGGCACTGAGTGGTATTATGTGGAGTGTATTTATGTTGCATTGAATAGAGTGTAATTGTGACGTGTGATTATGTGGCACAAAGTGATATTATGTGGAGTGTATTTATGTTGCATTGAGTAGAGTGTAATTATGTGGCGTGCAATTATGTGGCACTGATTGGTATTATGGGGGTGTCTGTTGTATTCAGTAGAGTGTAATTATGTGGCGTGTAATTATGTGGCACTGAGTGGTATTATTTGGAGTGTATGTTGCATTGAGTGCAGTGTAATTATGTAGCATATAATTATGTGGCACTGAGTGGTATTATGTGGAGTGTATTTATGTTGCATTGAATAGAGTGTAATTGTGACGTGTGATTATGTGGTACAAAGTGGTATTATGTGGAGTGTATTTATGTTGCATTGAGTAGAGTGTAATTATGTGGCGTGCAATTATGTGGCACTGATTGGTATTATGGGGGGTGTATGTTGTATTCAGTAGAGTGTAATTATGTGGCGTGTAATTATGTGGCACTGAGTGGTATTATTTGGAGTGTATTTATGTTGCATTGAATAGAGTGTAATTGTGACGTGTGATTATGTGGTACAAAGTGGTATTATGTGGAGTGTATTTATGTTGCATTGAGTAGAGTGTAATTATGTGGCGTGCAATTATGTGGCACTGATTGGTATTATGGCGGGTGTATGTTGTATTCAGTAGAGTGTAATTATGTGGCGTGTAATTATGTGGCACTGAGTGAGTGTAAGTTGCATTGAGTGCAGTGTAATTATGTAGCATATAATTATTTGGCACTGAGTGGTATTATGTGGAGTGTATTTATGTTGCATTGAATAGAGTGTAATTGTGATGTGTGATTATGTGGTACAAAGTGGTATTATGTGGAGCGTATTTATGTTGCATTGAGTAGAGTGTAATTATGTGGCGTGCAATTATGTGGCACTGATTGGTATTATGGGGGGTGTATGTTGTATTCAGTAGAGTGTAATTATGTGGCGTGTAATTATGTGGCACTGAGTGGTATTATTTGGAGTGTATGTTGCATTGAGTGCAGTGTAATTATGTAGCATATAATTATGTGGCACTGAGTGGTATTGTGTGGAGTGTATGTTGCATTCAGTAGAGTGTAATTATGTGGCATGTAATTATGTGGCACTGAGTGGTATTATTTGGAGTGTATGTTGCATTGAGTGCAGTGTAATTATGTAGCATATAATTATGTGGCACTGAGTGGTATTGTGTGGAGTATATGTTGCATTCAGTAGAGTGTAATTATGTGGTGTGTAATTATGTGGCACTGAGTGGTATTTGGAGTGTATGTTGCATTGAGTGCAGTGTAATTATGTAGCATATAATTATGTGGCATTGAGTGCTATTGTGTGGAGTGTATGTTGCATTCAGTAGAGTGTAATTATGTGGCGTGTAATTATGTGGCACTGAGTGGTATTATTTGGAGGGTATGTTGCATTGAGTGCAGTGTAATTATGTAGCATATAATTATGTGGCACTGAGTGGTATTGTGTGGAGTGTATGTTGCATTCAGTAGAGTGTAATTATGTGGTGTGTAATTATGTGGCACTGAGTGGTATTTGAAGTGTATGTGTATGGAGTGAAAGAAATAGGCATTAAAAATGCAATAGGTCTCGCCTTTCATTAAGTTAAAGCCATTTGCTTTGCTATACAATACCATTAGCAAAGCAAATGGCTTTAACTTAATCAAAGGCGAGACCTATTGCATTTTCAATGCTTGTTCTATTCAGCAGTTAATGTTCTGTTACTTGGAATGACCTCTATACGTGTCCATTACAAAGGCCTACCACTTCCCGAGCTTTGAATGTTTGGACCAGCTTATGCTTTCATTTTAGAATCTAGAGAGTGTGGCACCTTTGAAACTTTGGGTTAATTATTTGCCTTCTCTTAAGTATTTCCTCTGGTCACATTTGTGTGTAATATATCTGTGGCAAAAAGTGTCCGGAGGCTTGCTGTCAAAACAATGCATCAAAGCACTGTATATGCATTCAAATCCTCTGTAAATTGCCTTGTATGCCTTTAGGACCCCATAGATCTGAAACATGATATTGTGGATGTCATTTATTGGATGGTGTTTAGAGACGAGTAGCGTTTAGAGCAGAGGCGCATGACCTGCATTCTGTGTTGCTTATTCGCAAAGTGACTATGCAGTGGACACTCATTTTGCTTTACCAGCTCCTGCATCACGCATAACAATGATTTTAGATGTTGGCTTATCTTACAGTGTCAGGCTTGGTTTTGAGATCTGTGGAGCCCTTTTGCCGACATGCGCCCCTCATGGAGCTCTGCAGTCTAGTTTAATATGGACATTTGAACAAACCCTTGCTTTCCTAGCCGTCCTGTGGGTAATTTTAAAGGACGTAACGTGGCATAAACTCTTTGTTCTCTGTTAGTGCCTGAGCTTTTACCTTTCTGCCAGGTTAGATGTGAGCTTGGTGTTCTAATTTAAAATAGTGGATGTTATTTTAGCTAGCATTTATATAGTACGTCGGACTGTCCACAGTGTTTACAGGCAAAACTTTGTGTAGGATTGGAACTTGTCGCTGCTGTTAGCATGCTCAATTTTAGGTTGAGCCTGGGCAGCGCATGGGGAAGAGCCAACCCTTGAGTAGTCTTCTGAAGATAAGGTAGGTATCCATGGATCTTATGTACGGGGTAACGATTGCCATAGTTTGGCTGCTTCAACAGAGAAGGGTGTGCCACCAATGGTTTTTTAGATCGAGCTTAGGCAGCGCATGCGCTGCTCTGCGGGGCATGCTGTATTAGAATATGGACTTGAAGCCCTGCCCACTCTCCGCCCATATTTGTCACTTGCTTGTGTCATTGTCCTTCGTAAATGCTGACTTCTGATTCCTTAATAGGCTTGTTAGTCCCTCCTTGTACCGCCTTGTCTTCGTTTGTAACCTCCCATGAGGACTGGCCCTTTTACCTCTGTTGTTACACGGTATGTCTTTAGTCTGTAAGCACTATTTTCTTTCATGCGTTTCTCCTACTGCAGGCATGACATGCTTTCCTGCAACTTTCAGCGTGCCAAGCTGGCTGACACTTTCCAAGCAGCCCCTCCTGTTCCAAGCAGCACGTGGCAGTTGAGGTCTCGCATTTACAAGAGTTTGAGCTATTGGCATTGTAAATGACAATGCCTTTTATTTATGTGTTAATTATCAAAACTGACAAAGGCATTGTCATTTACAATGCCAATAGCTCAAACTCTTGCAAATGCGAGACCTATTGCATTGCAAATGCTTGTTTTCACTGAGAGAGTGTCCTGAAGCATACTGCGGATGCATGCTGGCGCTGCACAACCTCTCCGCAACATAAACAGAAAAATTTGCACAAGTGGCCATGTTTCTCACAAATGCTCTTACCCCCCTGCATCTCATGAAATAGAGGAGGAAGAATGCTGCGATGTCTTTGTACACATGTGCGACATGCTACTTCAGTAAAGAGAAGACATGTACATGCACAAAGGGATACAACCTGTACACACTAAGAAAAAAACAGAGTTTTCTTCATACAAGGAGGAAGCACATAGGGCTAGGTCGAATGAGAACAGGTCACTTGCATCAATCACACAATGTCCATTACCTTTGTTGCCCAGGTTATGGTTCCACTGTTCTGAGACTGGGGTGCCGGAGTCTGCATTACTTTTCTGTTCTTTAGTGCATGGTAAGCAGACATGTGGGTTCCCTGGGGACGCCCACCTTCTCCTCTGCTGTGATGTTCTTCATTGTAGCAATATAGGGATAAACCAGAGGAGCATATACCATGCATGTCTCACCCTAGCCTGTCTGTCCCTGGCTATGTAAACTGATGACGGGCAAGGTGAATGGAAAGCATTTATCAGTGACGCTGCGAACAGGCCTACAAATCATCCGCCAGGTTGCGCTTACTTTGTCTTTTCTCAAGTGGGAGGACCCCGCTGGTTAGATAGTTATTTAGCTAAACAAACAGCTTTCCAAGTGCAATAATCACCAGAGTTATGGTACGATTATTATCTTCCCTGAAAACAGATAGCAGAAAGTAACCCCTGACATATTTTAAAATTCAGTCTCTGTCTGATCAATTAAGTAGACCAGGGCAGATTTACTGTCACGTTCGACCTTGTTGACTACTTCTTTGTGGCAGAGTAAAAAAAAAAGTATACGTCGACTGTCAGACGCCGCTTTTCATGACTTTGTCCCTCGTGTCTCCACATCCTTTCTGCCACACCTTGACACCCAATTTATGCTCTCGGATTCGATTTTTCCAATTCCAGCACTGCACACATATGAGCAATTCTAGTATATTTGCACTTGAGCACATATTTAATTATTCACAGAATGGATAGGTTTGTGCCTATTAATTGTTCAGTTCCATTTGCATTGTTCGTGAAATGAAGTGTAACAGAGAACAACAGAATAGCGACGCATGTGACAGTGACACGGGTCACTTTAGCCAACCACTCCTTGTCAAAGCGAACAGGCAGTGTTAATGGCTGAAGAGAACTTCCATATTCAGCTGTCACCCTGAAGGACGTCCGTACAGTGCATCTCTGCAGGTCCAGCGTTCTACCGTCAGAAAATGTGCTTTGACGCTCTAAAAAGCGGTGTGAAGCGCTATATAAATGCCACATCACAATACATATACTGCATGTGCTCACAACAAATGAAGTCTGAGTCCATATCTCCGCTCTGAAAAAGGTGTCAAATGTACTGTTCCGCAGCTCTGCATTTATTTCTGTTCCTCTTTTCCCTTGTTGAATAACAATACCCGCGCCATTTTTCATCTCCTCAGAAACGCTGCTCAGCTTACTTAACACCGGAGCTGCCTCACGCAAAACTCAAATGCTAAATGTTGCTGGTTCTTCGGTGGGGGAGGCCGATCGATGGGTGAGAAGTTCACGCAGTGGTGCCTGGTCGAAAATATTGATTTGAATCTTAAACAAGAACCTGTCGGAAAAGATGCTGCTCGCGAACAAAGGATGGAATACGGAGGAGCTCTGCTCCGACCCCCTCCCCGAGACCTAATGCAATAAGGCTAATCATCTAAGGCAGTGCAGCGGACCAACAGCTTGTGACAGATAAAAAGAAATGCTGGAAACCGATGGAGCTTCGGCACAATTAGATTTCATAGGCACTGCTCGGAGGAGTGTCCGGGCCTGTTCCTATCTGATTGATGGTAAAATCATAACGATATCATATTAGCTGTGGAGTTCACTGACAGGTTACTGCAGATTAATACCGCTGCAGCTGAACACGTACACGTCGGATTTATACTTCTGCCCTGGCGAGCGCTGCATACTGATGGGAAAGCCTGCGTTATGCACAGAGGAAGGTACCACGTTTTAGTGGGGACGTTTTAAAACACAGCATTCGATGGTAAAATAACACAGAGCCATAGGGCCTGATTCGTGAACGTCCCCTCACACGTCTGAGATGTGAAATGTGTGCATTTTAAGCTTGCTAAAACCCCGCACTGCAAACGTGTCCCCTGAATCATGCACAGATGGGGCCTGCCTGCCCTGCTTGGTTTGGCCAGTCGCATGCTCTACTCCCTGCATTAATAACTTAGGGCCTGATGCACAAAGCATTTTTACAGTCACTAAGCCTGTGATTTGCAAAATCACAGAGTTTGAGACCGCAAAATGGCTATTTGTTATGTACAAAACCTATTTTGCAATTCAGTATTTGGTTACCGAATCGTAAAATGTATTTAGAAACGAGTAAGGAATCCGTATTTGGAAAGGGTGTGTTTAGGGCATCTCTTCAAACACTGATTTGTTAAGGGTTGAATCAGTGTTTTCCGGCAGTAATCTAGTCACAGAACAATGAAAAGTTACTGACTCCTGCGTTGGGATGGTAGGACATTTGCTAAGGGTAAGATGCCCCCTTTGGACCCCTTCCCCTTTCTTAATGTTAAAAAAAAGTTTGTTGGGGATTAGGTAGTGATCCTGGGCACCACAGTCAACTCTCAAACAAATGCTAAAAAAAATAATAAACTTTTCATTCAAATGTTGTCCTGTGTCATTTAAGCAAAATGAGATGCATTTAAAAGTTGTCATTATTCAAATGTGTTCACAAATATGGTGATTTGCTGACCCTACTCGGTCACTAGTCCTGTAATGGCATCCAGTTGTAGTGAGTTGCAATTCACAAACTACTTCACCAATATTAATGAAGTAGGTCAGATTGTGGCCCACTACAATGGGTATTTTGTCAACCGACCTATTTGTACGTAGGTCGGGTAGCAAAATACAATTCCATTCGTAAAATGTCGGTGCACAATTTGCAAACACTTTTTGCAAAATTATATTTCGTACATCAGAACCTAAGTGCTCTATTCAGAGCTTGGCTAATGACAAACATCCACCAAAAAGTGGCGGATTTTCCATTTGCCCTATTTAGAGTGTATAGGGAGGACCTTTATGGATTTTAAATGTGATGTTCAGGACATCCGCCACACTCTAAATAAGGCCAAAAGTGTTGGTTCTCATTACTCACGTAGTTGAAGAGACAGGAGTCTGCTCAGGCAGGCCCCAGCATACGCAGGCCCCCACAAGTCGGAGGGCTCCTTATTTAGCCTAAGATTCTAGAATCTCAGTTTTGCTAGTGGACCAGTGATTGTGTGTTAATCACTGTACTGTTCTTCAAGGCCCTCGACATCTGTGAATGTGGGTGATATTAGCATAATGCATATGGCTGCTCTTAAATGAGCTGTCCTTCGCAATGCATGTTTTCTATTTCACCCCTCAAAAAATCATTTTTGAAAAATGTATTGCTATACTTATGCAGTACATTAGCATGGCTGTTTAGTTCTCTGCATGTGCAGGGGTCACGCATGACCCATGTCTGTATTGTGCATTCAAAAGCAAAAGAAGATCCGTAAATAATGGATCAGGGAACCTAGCTAATAGGGAAGAGGAGGGGTCTACTAAATGAGTAAGACACACCTCAATAAAGGAAAAGAAAATTATTTTCTTGAGTCGCCTCACTCACCAAAGGTTTCCCCTAGGTGACATGCTTCATCATTGGGGCCATCCCAAGCATCTTCTGCTTGGGGCGTGCTGCGACTTGCGATAGTTACGTAGGAGCACTAATTTTTAAGATATGACTATGTGTGGTGCAGTGAAGGGGGAGTGGTGTGAGTGATTGTTAAAAATTACCTAACTAGTGAACGTAAACGATTTTATTCTTGCTCCTAGTTGGCAAAAGATAAAAAGGGGTTAATAAAAGGGAAAAGAATTAAATGTCCCTGATATTGTAAGTCAACATGTTTCGAGGTGTCCCCTAACCTCTTCTTCAGGACAACATGGGGGCCAGCCCCATGTGTACCACTCCGTGCAAACCTGTAATAAAGTGAAAAATAAGAAAAACAATGGGCGCGCACTTATTGTGTCAGCGCTAGATATAATACATACGGTTAAACTGAACACGTAGTATTTAATAACTGGCAAAAGTAAGCCCCATGGTCAGCCCGGGTGGAGGAGCCTGAATAGACCTTGACTCGGCTAGCCTCCATCAATATGACCTACTCGTTCCCATAAGCGGACCGCATCTTTGGTGAGTGAGGGGACTCAAGAAAAGAATTTTCTTTTCCTTTATTGAGGTGTGTCTTACTCATTTAGTAGACCCCTCCTCTTCCCTATTAGCTAGGTTCCCTGATCCATTATTTACGGATCTTCTTTTGCTTTACAAGTACCCAGGAGGAAGAACCTAGCCATATCCTCCTCTCCCCCTCTTTTTGTTTTGTATTGTGCATTCACCTGTCTGGCTGCACCTTGTCATACCAGCTGTATGGGCATGGGTAGTTTGGTGTGCTCATCTTTGTATGCACTATTTGTGAATTAGGGATACCTACAGAAATGGGCTTGATGCCCCATTAATTACCCAGTGCTGGACAGGCCACACCTGTGTGTGCGCAGCATAAGCTACACATACTCCTTGCACAGCACTACTACATTTTGAATGTTTTTAAGTGCATACATCTGCAAAAGAATTTCTTAAAAAGACCCTCTTTATTTGTTCACAAGCTAGCATGGAACATTATTTTCTTAATCAAGTGGAACAAGTGTTTGAAAAAAGTATGACATTTACAAAGTAATTACAATTGTGAAGTGGGCAAAGTTATACTACTTTTCAACTTCGCACAGACCTCCTTTCATTTCAAGCCCACTTTCTTTTCAAATTGTGGATGCTCAAGTTTCCTTACAAATGACTCTTAATTGCCTTATCTCTAAAAGACACCTGTTGCATTTTGTCATTTCTGGCTGACCAGCCATGATAAGGTGAGATTCCTAAGGCAAACATGGAAGATGACTTAGGGGCTGATTATAATGTCGGCCAGAGTTGCCTCCGACCGACATCTCTGAGGTTTTGAAACCGACCGACATCGGGTCGGCGGTCCGATACCGCAAATACGATGCCACCGCACATGGTGTGGTCGCAAACTCTCAATTCCCTATGGGAGCTTGTGCAGCAATCGGAAACCAGCCGCAGCGCAAGCTCCCATAGAGAAATGGGAGTTACTGTAAATCCCTGCACCGTGTGACAGGCACACGATGCAGGGATTTACAGGGGGAACCATAGGTGCCCCCCTGGCCCACAACCGGAGGCCGCAGAGGGAAGGGGGCCCTCCTAGGGGCCCCCAAAGTCGTTTTTTTGACAGGCTTTCCATGTTGGATAGCCCGACATGGAAAGCCTGTCCGAAACCGACATCATAATCCAGGTAGCGGAAACGCCGTCTGTAAGGGATTATGTGGTGGTTCCGACTTTCTGACAGGCTCCTTGAGCCTGTCGGATTGACTGGCCAGTTTAAACTCCGACCGCCTTCTTTGTAAAAAGGTGGCCGGAGTTTAAAGCACGGCTGTCGGTCTGTAAGCATCCAACGAACGGTCGGCGGCTTACCGACCGACATCCTAATCAGTCCCTTAATTGTCATTTGATCAACCTTATGGGCAACATTGAATTAGAAGTTGAAAGCGGAAAGTTTCTTATTAAAAATTGTGGATGTTTCTTCAAAGCCGACAGAGATCGCCTAAGTTCTCCATAGAATTAATATGATTTATTAAGTTTTAGCTAAAGGCTCCTTCATTCCAAAGTGGCTTACATTTTTCTCTTGAAAATGGGGTAACTGGCCCCTGACATTGATACACATGCTAAAGTATATATTTACAATTACATAATTGCGTGTTATTACTGACTTCTCCCTTCGTTTTAGAAAACATTGGTTCTTAAAGCCCAATTAATCTACTGTGTTTGGCAAATAAAGAACTCACACTGTGGTTTACACAAGTTATAAACTAAATGCACTTGCTGGTCTCTGCTTGTTTCTATATTAAGTAATTTGATGACCTTCTCTGCCACGTGAACCTCTCATTTTACAAATTGTACAGCTACATTGTAGTCTTTACATCTTATTTTGTTTATTTATTTTTTTACCTCTGCTTTTTACTTTATGTTGTACATTTTGTCTGTCTCGTGCTTCCTGCACCCAGACAGGGTCTAGAAGTCGCTATGTAAGAAAGAAAGAAATACTACAAGTAAAACCAATAAAATAATAATATTGATTTTTGTAAATAACATATATGTATGTCTTTTTTTTCCTTTTTTTCCCTCACCGCCACCTTTGGGGTTCTGCGTGAAAAGGACAAAATCACCAAGTAACCAGCTCCTTTCTATTACCCTTTCTCATTTTAGGTCTGGGTTTGACAGCATAGCTGTCAGTCCTTTTGCTTGTAATATACATAACGAGGGCTTTGGGTCCAACCATGTCAGCTACTGGCTTTCCTCCATTATCCTTTTTTGGCCATTAGCCTGAGACTGTGTTAAGCATTACAGGGCTCAGCCCAGAGAAATATTCAGTCTTTGCCAATGCTTGTATCTTTTTACTCAAGCTTTCTGTTTCTCCGTTCTTTGGGTTCTCTTTTGTTGTTTGCACTGATTTTTCATCTGCTTCTTCCTGCCATATTTCGACGTGAAAAATAATCAATTCTATTTTGTAAGTTATCAATGTTTTTGCTTCCATTGTTTGCCATTTCAGTATTTTAGTTGCAACATTTCAAGGGAGTAGTTAACTCACCTTCACTGGTACATAGAACCACATGACTAAGGTTATCAGGTGACTCAAGGTCACCAAGAATGCATTTCTCAAGTCTTGGGCTTCCAAATCATTCAGCTGTACAGTCCAGATACAAAAGTTACAACAACAACATCCTGTGATTCAGGGCAAATCACTTAATCTCCCCATGCCTACAAAATACAAATGTGAACTAGTGTAATCTAACTAGTGCTCATGTTAAGAGCTTCAATACCTTTGGGTCGAGTTCACGGTACATAAAACTGCAAAAAACGCAAACCAAAAAAACCGGTCCCCCCAGATCCTTGAAATCAGTGAACAGCCAGTGGATGAATGGCTATACCATACTGATTTACAGTCAGCGAGTCAAACGTTGTTGTTTACACAGAAGCCCTATTCCAATTTCAATGTTCTCTCTCCTTTTTTGGCCGACGTACTTTTTGTGAGGCCTAGACTTTTGATGAACTCCACATGTACTCGGGATCCTCCTGACACACTATTATTAGCTGACATAAAGTGGAAAGTCTGCAGATGATACTAACACACAGTTTGTCTAACAAAAATCTCTGCTGAAATATCATCGCTGCCAATTTTTACTTTGGCGGACTCATGAATTCTTCATTGTTAACTGAGCATGTTGATGAGTTGAATTCTGAATCATTAGTGTTCACCTACATAAAGCATATGAGCTATTTGGACAAGCTTTGCTAATATACACACTCAGAAACATTTTAAGATGGCGTCTAAAAGCGTCACCATTGTTCACTTTGAAAATAAAACAAATTTGGTGAAGTAGATCGCTTGGCTACACTGAAATGTTTTTGTTCATGTAAATTTTACACTTGTTAAAAGCTATTTTTTTAACCCCGCCAGTCTGGTTTGCAGTAGGGTTCATGCAAACTTCCTGCAAACTCAAACTCAATTTAAACTAAATGGAGTATAAGGTACGATTTACTAAGGAACTATCCATGTTTAGGCAGTCCTAAGACTGTTTTAAGCTAGAAAAGATGAGTTTGATTTGTAAAGATTTTTCCATCTGGAAGAAATGCTCACAACTAAGGGCCCTATTATGACTTTGGTGGTTGAAATACCAGGCCGCGGCAGCGGGGGTGCAGAAAAGGCCACTGAGCCGGTGGCATACCGCCTGCCATATTAGGAGTTTACTGCAGGGCTGGCAGTTGCAAGGCAGCGGAGTCAAGCAGGATTACACTGCTGACTGCTGGACACAAGCAGAATGTCATCCCAGCCAGTTGGGGGGTATGTGTGTATTTTATTAATTGTTATACATTTTGTGATAGCGCTAACCCGACCTGAAGGTATTGGAGTGCTTTGCATGTGCACCAACGACATACCCAAGTGCACAATCACCCTGGGGGTCATATTTTCAGCAATTTACATGCCTTTCCGCTGACTTGTGCATGGCGGTGTCCCCAGCAGGAAAAGATCGTCGGAAAGGCAAGTCGCAATTTGAATGGCGGTCCACATGTCTGCACCGCCTCCATTGACTGCCTCTGCATCTACCTCCGCTGCCGCGGTAGCTGCAATTGTCAGCAGTGGTGGCGGTGTTGCGGTGGTCTTCCCACTGTGCTCATAATCCGGCGGTCGGACCGCCAGAGAAGCGGGCGGTTGGACTGCCGAAAAGCAATGGCAGTTCCTTAACCGACAAACTCGTAATCGGACCCTAAATGTTTTTGCACACATAATGATATTAACATGCAACACACAAATGTATTTACTGTGCACTTTTCACTTTTTTACTGACTGTAGTTAACATAAGCTGCATTTAAAATGGTAAAATAGTCTGCTATATTCCTTATTGCCATGTTTTTTTCCTTTTCAGGAGAAAAGCGCCAGGAGAGGTTGCTATTCTAGAGGTTTCAGGAGAGGTTGCTATTCTCCATATCGATTGCCAACTTTGGATTTTCTCTAGTGGAAGAGACATGAGTTAATGTTTTATTTTTTTATTTTTTATATTTTGCTTAAGAAAAGCTGATTGGTGTGGAGAGCCTCTGTGATGTACTGCAAAGTAGTTGTGCTGAGATTGTATGATTGATGTGTGTGCTGCACAGGGATTGGTTGTTAAGTCATTGGGTGTGGGGCTGTGAGCAGTTGGTTCAGTGGTACTGCACTAGAACTGGATCCTTGTGTCGCTGAGCATTACATTGAGACTTGCTGAGAATGGCTGGCTATTTCAATTAAAGTTTACTAATTTCGTGTTGCCTACAACCTACAACCATTAATGCGAACAATGGGAGTACGGTCAAATGTGGACACCGGTACCAGTGGGCCTATTGATCAGATTTACCAACAGGGAGGTTAGCCCTTTGTCACTCCAGATTTATTATTGAGAGCAACAAACACTATTGTTATCATTACAACCACAGATACATCTACCATCACTATTGCCCCTGGTACATCTGGTATAAGCACTATCCTAGATTTGGGAGCACAGCCACTCACAGGAGGAGCTCCACTTGTAAATGTTCCTGTGTTGATGTTGAGAGAGATCTCGAGTCACAAGAAAGAGACACCTTTAAGGGGACTGTATGTTTTGAGGTTAAAGGCAGAATTTGAGGAACTTGGAAATATTGAGTTAGGGTTCATAGGTGGGTACAATGAGGATGAGCTCTTGTTTTTGAGTAAGGAAGCTGCAAGGCATGCTTCTGAAACCCACAAAAAATTGGAGGAGTTGGAATTTGAAATTAGCCTAAAAGTCAGGACTTAAGGTAGAATTTCAGAATGTTTATAAGTGAGGATACTGTAAAGAATATGAGAATATTAGGTATGAAATTACATGTGAATGAATTAATATCAGAAAATAGTGTGACACTCAAAAGCCTAATGACAGATGGAAAAGAAAGGATACAAAACAGTAAAAGAAGGATGATACAGGGGGGTAAAAAGGGGAGTCTGGTACGAATGATGCGGAAGTCAAAGACTATCCATTGAGGGGGTGCATGGAGGTGGATCTGTGTAATAGAGCCTGGATCTTATCGTTTATCTGGTCTCTATGAATTCACCCTGGAAAAACTATGTGTTACAATAATTTATGGATATAACAAATGTATGTCGAGTTATCATGCTTTAAGAACATGCATAAAATGAAGTTTGATTTAGATACTGCATCGTACAAGCATGCAGAATGTTAGACGTAGATGTGTGATGACACTTAACCACAGATGAGCTAATGAAAAGTTTAATAAGGTATTGGTATATGTTTTCTTTATGCATAAACGAACTTGACAGACAAACGTTAACATAGAAATTCCTTATACATGTATGAATAAAGTTGGTTTAGATGTAAGAAAACTGGCTTTTAACATTAGAATGTGTAATGTGAGCATTGACATTTAGGAGAAAATACAGTTGCTATAATAATTTGTGCATCATAAGGTTTACTTTAAGCTGTGCTTTCAAATACTAAATGGTGTAATACTCCTGTAACATGATAAGAGTATTGAAAATTTGTATGCAAATTTACTGTGAGGTTTTATAAAAAAAATCCTATGATATTTCATATTTACATAATGTAGATGCAATTACTAATTGACCTAAATGAAGAACTAATGGATTTTATTTCAATAATGTGAAATTCATATTTTAGCGCAACCTCCGCATGCAGGGACCGCTTGAGCCAGGTGGGGCGAAGTTCCCGGTTCCACCCATGACTCGCACATCATGCGCCACAGCATCCTCCCACGACTGGTGTCCAATCTTCAACCGGACGTGCCTGGATTGTTGGTGAGTATGCATACTCGTGTAGTGTGCTGGGTGTGACATGCTGTCTTGTGTCCTGTTGGAATTGCAAGGATTCTCTGTGTTTCTCACACCCAGGCCTAAAACTTTTCCTTCCTAGCATGAACTAATGAACTGAATAGTCTGAAGCCTATTAGAACTTTTCGTAACGTTCCTACTTGTGCTCTAACACTCAATGATTCGTTTCATGTTTGTAGCATACTTGATCGGACTTGCAACAAATTTGTTACTTCCTAGAGTACATGCTTGGGAAAGGACTGACAAAGGATGAGAGCATGGACACGCCTACTTCTTAGATGTCATAACCAATCATATGATTCAAACAGTGGTCTTATGGAAAATGCAAAGTAAGGGACTACTTAATCTTCCGGTTTTGCATACTTTTACCTACTACATCATTTCATCCTATCGAAACTGACCAATGAGACAAACTGGTCCAACAGAATTTGGTGATGTCAAGGGGTGTAACCATAAATCAATGGTGTATGATACCTAAGTTGTGGAATAGGACAGCCCTCTATCTTGTCCACCTTCTCAACCCACCTTGTGGTACAGAGACTGATGATTTGGACTTCCAGAAACAAACGCGAACTGAGACGTATTACTGCGTTGGCTGGTATGCTTACATAAGTGGAACCTTTCCGGCTGGAGGGTTTCTGACAACAGATGTGGTATTGACGCTGCAGAGCAGACAGGGGCAGATGATCCTGCTCATGAACTGGAATTGGTCATTTGGCGAATCCTGAACTTATACCTATAGGGTTTGTGTGAGGGTTATATTGCTTTAAAGGACTCATTTCTTTTAATATAATCTCCCTCGCAGAGGAAGAGAAAATACTTCTTAAACTTGATTTTTACAGCTCGATTAATGCTTATTAAATCTTTTTAAATCGTGAATTAATCTGGCATGAAGATTTCTTTAAGAGCGATAAAATATTCACCTGAGATAATCCTTCTGCTGATTCTGTTTCATTCATTTGTCGTGGTTATTTTATCTCTTTCCAAATGCACTAACTTAAATTGACTCTGCCGGGGCAACATCAATTTGGTAAATGAATAAACACTAACTATTATATTATTCCAGGTCCTCATATGATAATAGTTCATCCGCTAAGTATTCTAGTCCCTTTCAGCACAGAACAAAATCCATCAGAGGACCAAATGGGACCGATGTGGTAGCTGATATTATTCTGGGGAAATATAGGTTTGATGCAAAATATTATTGGGGCCCAATACGGTTGTTCTGCAACATGTGCATGTACTCTGGAGTTGTGGTGATCTTTCCACATTTACAAATTAGTTTCCAAATGTACGAGAAAATCCTGACCGGTGGTGCACACAAGTGGAGAAGTTTTTGAAAAGTTTGAAAGTGCTGCACTGGTTGTGTCACCCTGTGTGGGACAAGGTACAAAATGGCTCCCCGCCTGCCACTGCAACCTAAAAGAGCCGTTTTAAACTGCTAGCTCAACTTTGCCATTGAAACCAATGCAAAGCCACCACTTCCTTTAACAATATATGTAAGTCTTCTCTAAGGAAGGCCCATGGAGTCCTGAGGCGGGGAGCTATATATTATTAAGTAGGTCATATACTTTTAATAGGTTTTAACATCAATACTTCCAAATTGTCGTTTTGCTGTGGAAACATCAGTAGCCTTATTGCCTAACACAGAGTTACGGATGACCCCTCAGTCCTGCTACCTTCTGAATGGGACTAATAAAATGGGTACTTCAAGGTATCAAATTAATTGTGGCATTAAACCCAACTTGATGCCCGAGTCGAATTTAATGTCACTTTTAAGGAAAAGCTATTTTTAGAAAGTTGCCACTGTGTAGCCCAGTTTGTTCAGTGGCCTCAAACGGTTGCTGGCCACTAGACAGCTTTCTGTCCTCCTGGGGAGTTGTGTGAGCGACTCCCAGGCTTAGAAATAATGGTAGCCTGCTACAGTGGGAGGTGTTATCTCCCCCTTGCAGGATGTTGGCCCAACAGGCAAGCTTCAAGGGCGAGGCCGCATTTGGTGGGCAAATGGCGATAACACTGCTGAGGGGTTTACCCTTTGTTCAGGAAGACAGGATGGCAGCAGGAACAGAGAGGGGAGACCAGTGCCATAACTGCTTTTCCTTTGGGCATGTTTCTCACAGTTGCCACACCTCTAGGGTGGGCTACTAAGCTCCTAACATCTAAAGAAGGGTGCAGCCATTTTGGGATGGGCAGAATAGTGCACTCTGGGATTGCTAGATGCCATACTTAGCCAGAAGTCGTCACAGGGTGGGATGGATCCTGGTAGCCCATTGGCTAGTGTCTGCATAATCCCCCCACAGCACTTTCTGGGCATAAATATGGCACCCCTGACACCCTGAACCTCAGATCACTATGGAACTGGAGAGTACAGTTAAGAAGGACTGCCCTGCTGACCCCTGGACCTGGCAAAGATAGTCTGCACCGTCTGCTGGACTGCACCTGCTGCAACTTGGGCTAGGGAAGAGAGGACTGTGCCTGTAGCTCTTGGCTTTAGGAAAAGTCACTCCCAAGCCCTAAACCAAAGAAGTGACTCCAAGGTTCAGTTAGCTGACCCCTTAGAACCAGCACCACACCATCAAAGCTAAAGTAGCCCAGCAGAACAAGTTAATAGCAACTTTTGGAGAATCACCACTGACCGCCGCTAGGCTCCCCAAGAGACAAATCCGGATGACCAAAAGTTGAACCCAAGTCTGCCGGACACAGAAGTGTCATCTGAGTCTAGATTGGTCATCCAAGAGGGACACTTGCCTCCACCAAAGGTTGCAGCTGGATCCGCTGTGAACGGAGACCAATAGTCCAGCAGCAGCTGGGCTTCTACTGGCTAGAAGAGGATTTTGAGGGACCCTGATCTCTGTGGCCAAAATTGCCCCACCAGACCCGTGGATCGAGGAATAACCTCAAAGACGTTCCCGTAGACTGCACAGCACCTAGAGCATCCTTGAGCTTCCTCCATCTCCTGCGTCCTCAGAATCCGGGCCACTCCGTTAATGTCTATGGTGGTTGTGGTGTACAGATCAGAACTGGACTGGAGAATGCTTTGGTGAACAGATAACTGTCCAAATACTCCTTAGTGGCCCCCCTGACCTTCTCCCTGCTGGATTTGGTTGCCCCAGTTGGGCCGAGGTAACCGAACTCTTTCAAACTTTTCAAAGGTTTCCAAACTTTACGGTCACCAGTGCTTGTTTGCAGTTGTGACTAAAAGAACTGAGATTTGCATTTACTTTAAAAATCTATATCTCTGGAACCTTCCATTGGATTTTGCTCATCTTGGTCACCAAAAATTCATAAAAATATAATCTATCTTTAGAAATTGATGTGGGATTTCTTTCATGTTTGTGACTTTCTTATTTCATTGTTTGATGCTTCTGAAATCAGGTGTCCCCAACCAGTCAATTAAAAGCTACCAGAGGCTCACAGACTCCTTCAGAGTAGCTCACAGCCTCGAGTTCATTATGAATAAGCATAGGGTCCCATTTTCCTTTTAAAGTAAAAGGAAGGCTGTGTCTATTTTACATTATTATCTTCAGGCTGAATATAGCCAGCCTGATAATGAACAGTGCTGGAGTAAGATTTATGACCCAGAGCACAGAGGTGAAAAACTGAAGCACTGAGGAATTTAAGTCTTAAATAAATGTCCTTGTTAACTCAATATTGGGTGAGAACAAAATGATGCTTCTGGATGCTTTTAAATGGGAGAAAATTAAAATGAAGAGTTACCTTAATGATTAAGTTAACTCTTAATTTTATGTTTCTCCCATTTCAAAGTGTGCCATTTACAAACAGCAGGCCTCTTGCTCCCAGGAGTCAGTAAACACTTTGCCATATTTATAAATGACAAATACAGTCTTTTTTAAATGGGGGAACTTAAAGTGAAGAAAAATATTTCTATGAAACATTCAGTCACTGCTTTTTCCAATTTTCAATTAAGACAATTATGTCTTAATATTTTATGAAGCATGTTTCTTCACTTTAAATTTCTTCCATTTAAACAAACTGCTGTTTTTTTCAGTTATAAATATGGCACCTTGTCTACAGGCCACTGGGTGCAAGATGCCTGCTGTTTGTAGAAGCAAACCTTTGAAATTGGAGAAAATGTAAATGATGAGTTTTATGGAATCCATATTAACAGAAAGTTAACTCTTCAGTTTAGTTTTCTCGCATTTCAAAGTGTTGCATTTACACACAGCAAAAATCTTGCTCCCAGTGAGCTGGGCAGTAAAGTCCGCTCCACCAGTGTAGTTTTTCCACTCCGTGCTCCGCTTGGAGCGCAGAGTTCGGCAAAAATTCTGCCTACCCCAGCGGAGTGGAGTTTACCGGCACATGCTGCACACCGCTGCTTTTTTGGAGCTAGAGGCCAGGCTGCTGGTGGTCCTTACTGCCACTAGGTGGCAGCAGAAGCCGCCAGAGATCCCCCTGGGGGTGGTGCTGAAGGCAGCTCTCTTCCCTGCCAGTGAACTCTCTGCAGGCGGCATTTCCTGTTTCCAGAGAAGCTACACAGGGTGCAGGCAGTCCAGGGACTCGCAACTGGAGACATTTTCTACGATGTGGTGTTCCCTTACTGCCGGTTGGGATTTGAGGTGAGGGAGTTGTTCCTATGACGTGGTGTGTGCCCCCTACTCTTACCTTGGGTTTGAGGTGAGAGGGCGGCTGTATGGCTTGGTCCCTCCCCGCTCCTAGGTTGGGTTTGAGGTGAGGGTGGGAAGTCTATAAAGTGGTGCCCCCCTACTCCTGCCTCTGGTTCGAGGTGAAGGGAAGTCGTAAATATGTACATGCACTTGTGTGCATTGGCCTCTGTATACTCCATGCCTTAGGGCAGTGATTATGTGACGAAATTTGGAATGATGTCCTTTTTTCCGTTTGGGGGTGGGGGTACTATGTGTGCAAAAAAAATGCAGGCAATACCTGGAGCGCTGAGCTTTTGAACAAGGCTTCAGTTTAGGGCTTAAGGACGACAAAATCAGATACTAGATTGCCGTGGTCTCAAGGGGCAACAGGTGAGGTACTCCCTCTGCTGAAAGGACCGAGGCTGGGGGGACAGGGGATTTATAAAGTGCAATGTGCAGCAGCAGTAAGGCAGGCAAGGAATTTAACTGTGCATTTTCATCTGAGAAAGTATGTTGTTTCCGTAGTTACCTGCAGGGAACTAGCAGTGCATATTTATCTAAGCAGGTGTTTTGTACTGTGATAATCAGCAGTTGCAGCCGTAATTTGCAATCAGTGAAATGCAGTAAGCGGCTGTTTTAAACAATGACAACTTCAAATTTAATTTAAAATGTGCCGAATATGGTAAACAGAATGAAAGGTTGAGTGCAAAAATGTGGGCGATACCAAATTCCGAGCCTCTATAAACAATTTCCCGCTTTGTCACCTGCTCTGTAAATGCGGTGCTGTGAAGCCATCCAGGTGAGCCTAGATGCATTCAGACAGAGCTAACTGTCTTTACAGGGTTCTGGCTGACTCAAGCTGCCTAAATATGGACTCCTCATGAGTGATGGTGACCGGGGGGGTTTATAGCCGAGCAATAACTCTACTCGCGTGCGGAACTCTGCGGAATTCCGCTGAGTTTTTCGACAACTTCGCGAAATTCTGCAGAGTGAAACTCCGCAAGCTCTGCCCAGGCCTAGTCATATATATAACTGAAAAATGCAGCCATTTTTTTAAGTGAGAGAAATTTAAAGTGCAGAAAAATATTCCATATTAAGAATATTTTTGCAGAACATTTTCTGCACTTTAAATTTCTTCCATTTAAAAAAAATGGCTGTATGTTTGTGTTACATGTGTAATAGTGCCACATATAATGAAAGGAATGTCCTGTGCCACAAGTACATACGACACAGGTTCTCATTCACCCATACACATATATCCCATTCATGCGCACACATGTTCATTCATCCCCAAAGACCACGCTCTCACTGACACACATGGCAGCCCTGTCATATTGCCCCTGGTCAAAGTATTTTGTTCAAACCATAGTATCTGGTTTTATGGACATTAGGCTTAAAGTCAATGAGCTGGGCATGGGGGTGTCTGGTAACACTGTGTGAGTGGCATGTCCTTCAGTAGCTCACAATGATTTTCACTGATCAGAAGTAGCTCTACTGTAGAAAGGTTGGAAACCCCTGTTCTAAATTCATTACACTAGTTACTTTGTTTAAATCTTGTGCTCAAAGCCACAACTACCCTGGGTTGAGCTAAAGGCTTTGCAAACAAGCCTAACTGGACCCAAGACATTTTTGCAAGGGTATTACATGGTAAATTCGCACAAAAATACCAAATAATATATGCCAAATCCTCGCACTGCGGGAGGATTTAATAAATGTTTTGTATTGTGGTCCCTAACAAATTGTGGGGAGAATGTAAAGTGGCTGTGGCTTGCTCAACTGTTGAGCCGCCCAGAGATGCTAGGACTAATGCACCTTCTCCTATTGTTATGGACAAATATAACAGGTGACTCCCTTTTTGAAAATGAAGGTGCTGCATAAGGAGGCTGATTGGCTTAAGCTAAAAACCCAAAAGTCTAAAGAGTCTGTGTATGAAAGGCTTATGCAGGTTAAGACAGCATAGTATCATTGAATATCCAGAAGGGGAAATCACAGTGGTTTCTTGTCGCAATTCATTCTCGGTTTGCTCCCAGAGATTAGTGCCCATGTACTGCAGAAGTGATCCATGGCAGTCAAAGTCTCTTGATGAGATTTTGAGGTATGTAAAGTATTGCAGATATGATCTGGAGGCAAGACATAAACTGATTAAGGAGAAATCTATGTTGGCACAAACTAAATTGGCACAGAATGGATTTCATAAAGACTCTTATGTGGCAAATTCAGGATATAGTTCTGGTTCTTGTGCTGGAGCAGAAATGCTGGGAGTTGGTTATCAAGGTGGTGGTGAGATGATGCAGATGGAGAACGTTGTTACAGAAGGCAAAGGTTGAGGGATAGCTGTTCATCAGAATTCAGGGATGGAAATAGCCATTGAAAAGGACTACTCCATGTCATATTTGTAAAAAGGTTGCAAATAGTACTGGAAACGCAAATGTAGGCTGAATATAAACCGAATGCAAAATGATGTTCAGATGCCAAACATAAATGTGATTCCAATTCAAAATATGCAGATTGAAAGACCTCATAATGCCAATGTGCCCAAGCTCCAACGATGCAACAAAGCATGGCTAAACTGAGGTTTAATCCAAATCTGAATTCAAAGGTTCAGCAAAACCCTTTCATAAGCCCCACATTTTTCCAACAGTTCCTGGTTTTTGACAGCCCAGGAGAACTGGATTCTTATCAATGACGATGCCTGATAGGGCAGGAGGATTGCATGCTTGGCACAGTTCTAGCGGCAGACCAGGATGGGCTATATGTAGATGGAGAGGTGAATGGCCAACCTGTATAATTTTTGATTGATATTTGAGCTACCAGCTCTACTGTTAGAATTGTAGAGGTCCCAAGCGTACCCATCTCAGGAAAGCAAGTGCAGGGTATAGGTATTGCTAATTAACAGAGCATGAAGCCAATTTCAGCTAAAGTCTCTGTGAAAATAGGGCCTCTTTAGGAGGATCATCAATTTGCAATATGTAATTCGAGTCAAGTTAATCTATTGGGCAGGGATTTACTCTGCAAACTCATCTGCATAATTTGTTGCACACCAGATGGTGTTGAGGTTAAGCTGGCACACGATGAAGAGTGAAGAGTCAACTGTTGGGTTGTTCCCAGTTCAGACAAGGGGCGACTCACCTTCTAACTTAAGAGATTCGGTGAAGAAGGAGGACTGGGATTTTATAGGCAAAGACGTGGTCTAATCAAAGATGTTGAACCTGTAAGAATAACCATAAAACCAAATGCAGAGTATCCCTGAACACCCCAATACAACCTCGCACCAGAGTCAGTAGCTGGAATTACCCCTGTGATTGATCCATGCTTGAACACGGCTACCTAAAAGACATATTAGGTAGCCCCTGCAACTCACCTGTGTTGGGTTTGCAGAAACCAAATAAAAGTGGAGGATAGTTCAAAGTTTGAGAAAAATTAATCATATAGTCATCCCATGTTGTCCCATGGTACAGAATCCTGCTGTGTCACTTTTCCTAATACCCTGTGATGCTGAATGGTTCTTGGTCATTGTCCTGCGTCACCCATTCTTTTCCATTCCTCTAGATGAGGACAGTCAGTTCCTTTTCACTTATTGATTTCAAAATAAAACCTTCCACAGGGGCATAAAGAAAGCCCTTCAATCTTTTCTCAGACCCTGAAGAAAAACCTAGAGCCTTTGCAGTTGCCATGCAATTCAGTTCTAGGTCAGTATATCAACAACCTTCTTGTGGCATCGACAAACCAAGATACATGGAAACAAAACACCATTGCCTTGGTGAACCATTTAGCAGAGAATAGACACAAAGTATCCCCTACAAAATTGAAGTACTGTTAGAAGGTAGTTCTGTATCTAAGACATCACATTGAGAAAGGAGCTAGGAAAGTGTCCAAAGACAAAATCCCTGCAATTCAGAGTCAGGATATTTCTGATAATGGTGGGCTACTCTTGTCAGTCAATTCCAAACTTTTCCCTAGTGACAAAACCTCTGCAGAGACTTACACACAAGGACGTGTGTGATCCGATGCCTTGGGACAACAAATGCATGAGTATCTTCCTCGAGCTGAGAGGAGGTTTCTGCCAAGCCCCAGCCCTAGGAATGCCTAATTACAAAAAGATGTTGCATTCTACTGTTAAGGGCACGAAGGGTGCATGCTGTCTGTGTTGACACAAACCCACAGTGAAGCCAAATAACCCATTCCCTATTTCTCTGCCACACTTGACCTAGTAGCCACAGTGTTGCTGCATGCCTAAAGGCAGTGACTGCAGTTGGTGTCAGCATTCATCAGCGTGATGGCATTTTTTAAGGGGTACTCGCTTACTCTGATGGACCCATACTCAGTTGAGATTTTGTTGACTCATACTCGAACACAACACATGACAAATAGCAGACTCCCCAGGTATGAGCAGTTTATTTTAGCAGCAGAAAATCTCACTCTGAAACGATGGTTCATCCTGAACCTTGCTACCCTTGTGCCTTTACCTGAATCTGATGAGGATGATGATGGGGTTGACCATAACTGTCTTGATGTGACAGAACTGTGTAGCAATCCAAGACCCAATATTTGAGACATCCTCTGGAACAGCCTAATTTTACCTTGTTTGTGGATGTCTCTTATATAAGAGATGGACAAGGAATTATGAGAGCAGCAATGGTAATCAGGTTGAGGGCAAGATGGCGGCCGGTCGCACGGCTGTGTGAGCTGGTGCTGTATCCTCTCCTGGACAATTCCCCTGATTAAGGTTTTCTAAGCCGCTGGTGATGGAAGTCTAAAAACATATTGAGTGACATGCTGCGGGGAGTCCCGCAACTGCAAAATAACCTTACCGGCAGGATATTCTGGTTGTGGTCATCCCCGCATTGCTTTGGGCATGGTCATCTCCTTCGCCTGTCCGGCTGCTCGTCAGGGATTATGGCTCCGAAGGTGTCGGCGAGGAATCCTACTGCAAAAACTCGAGCCCCCACAGTGCGTGCAGGCAGCCCTGGGAAAGCCGCCAGCTCGGGGAAGGAGACGTACGCGGTCCACGGGGGGCTCGAGACGGCTGCTGGAGGTACGGGCAGCAATCAGGAGGCATCTGTTTCTGCTGGAAAGGGAAAGCAAACTCTTCCTGCGTTGTTCAAACTGCAAGCTGGGAAGGTGAAGACCCCCGTGAATGCAGGAAGCAATAAGCTGGGGCAGTTGGCGGCATCTGAAACGACTAATGCTATGGTCTTGGAGGTGACAGGTGCTGCCTCTACCCCTACCGACCTTGTGTCGATGGCCTCACTCACTGTTGCAACGGAGGATGGCAATCTGATTCAGAGTGAGCTGAGGTCTCGGGGTTGTACCGGGGCCGATATCACAAATGCCAGGTTGTTGCTTGATGGTAGTGGGGAGCTCCCTGTAGATCGAGGCGGAGTGAATGGGGAACTCCAGTCAACGCCGTCGCTCCCGGGGAATGGAATTATGGGAGTTGTAGTCCCACATGTTGAAAGCACTGCTATTTCTGCTCAATATACTCCCGGAGTCTCTCCCCAAAGTGGTGTGGCGGTAAGCCCAGTGTTGCAAGAGGTGGGTTCTAATGGCGTAACTGTGGTAAAAAATAAAAATGTAAAGGAACCTGAAGGGGGAGATAAATTCTATTCATTATCTGATCACACTGGCTCGTCAGAGGGCGAAGACCTAGACAGAGAGTGGTCAGTCGATGATAGTGATTCTGGCGATTGGCGATCTAATGAAGTACTAAGGGGCGAAGCCTCGCGAGGTCCTCATACAGTCCGAAAAGCAATAAAATTGAAAGATCAAGGGGCTTCTCTGCTAAGCAAAGACCCAGGGTCGTCAGCCTCAATGGTTTGGGATTACTCTTTTTCTACACAACCTGGCTCTGTGGGGAGTGCTATAGTTTTGGCTGGAGGCAGCGTGACTGACCCCCAGGCTCCTCCTGGAGAGATGACACTCTCAATCATCTATCAGACTATTATGGCGCATCGTGAAGAGACGCGTCAGGAGAGTGTTCGTACGCAGGGTGCATGCCGTAGGATGCAAAACTCTATCCGAAGAGTCGCTAAGACTTGCTCTGACATTGCTGCTAGAATCGTCGAAGCTGAGGAAAGGATTTCTACGTTGGAGGACGATTTGGCTACTCAGAAGGGTCTTACGGATTTGATTAAAACACAAAGGGATGACATGCTCTGGAAACTGACTGATCTTGAAAATAGGGCCAGGAGGAACAATCTGAGGATTCTGGGGGTTCCAGAAGGCAGAGAAGGGTCGGACATCAGACAGTTCGTAGTGGAACTCTTTTCTGAAGCTTTTCCAGATGTTAAGCAGTGGGACTGGCAATTGGAAGTGCAACGTGCGCATCGTTTCCCTTTTAAGCAGAGACAGAGGTCTGGGCAGGCTGGTGATAAGCCTCGGGCAGTTTTAATTTGCTTGAACAACTTTCTGGCTAGGGAGAAGATCTATGACCTAGCTAGGCCAGACAGGAAGAGGGTGGGGAAGGATTGTGAGTTCTTCGTTAGGCCAGATTTTTGTCCGGCAACAGTTGAGCGGAGGTGGCAGCTCCGCCAGCTAATAGCCCCGTTTAAAGCGAAGGGTTCTCAAGCCTTTCTACTTTATCCCTCAAAATTGAAAATAATTCACCAGGGCCAGACTAGATTTTTTTTTTGGGGAAGTTCAGGCAAAGGAGTTTTTGGATGGTATCTAGTTAAACTCTGCCGGTCTTCTCTTTCTTTTCTGCCATGTCAGGGGCTTGGAGGTGGAAAAAGCGGGGGTTGAACCGATTAATATTTTGTTCTATTAGTAAAAAAGATTTTTTTTTGGGTGGGATCCCAATCGGTTTAAATTCTCGGGTGTTGGTAACAATGGGGGGAAGGGTCTAGGGGAGAGTGGGGGAAGCCAGCTCCTTTCATCACAAGGACCTCGGTCCTGTTGCCTTACAAGAGGGGTGTAGTGGGTGGGGGGTTGGGGTAGGGGGTTTTAGGGGTTAAGGGTGGAGGTGGGGTGAAGGGGGGTCACTAAGGTGCTGGACTTATGCTATAGTCATGGTAATGTTATTTGTAGGGGTTATGGTATCTCAGTATTTATGATTAAAAAGGGTAATGGTTCGCAGTGGAGAATAGGGTTTTTTTTTTTATTGTGTATAAATGGGCCAGGGTAAATTGCGTATAAGTTCCTGGAATATTTGTGGCCTAAATGATCCCAAAAAACGGGCTTTGTTCTTCAAAATTGTCCAAACTATGCAACTGGATGTTTTGTGTCTGCAAGAGACGCACATACCTTGGGGTAAGAGGGAGTGTCTGAAAGTCCCTGGATATGACTTAATTGCCTGCTCTCGACAGTCATCTATGATTAGAGGTGTCGCTATCTTGCTGAGGCGAGGCATTGGGTGTTGTAGAAAAGCCCGAGAGGATAGTTTAGGCAGATGGGCTATAGCTGAAATACTGGTTTAAGGCAGGTTATTATCTATATGTACTATATATGCCTCAAATGCAGATGATCCAGAAGTGATAAAATGCTTAAATGTAGAATTAGCAGCTTGGACACATCCAATGCTGGTCTGTGGGGACTTAAATATTAATTTGGCTGGCAATTTTAATCTGGCAAGTGCTCAAAAATATTTTGGTAGGAAACCCAGGGTCTTTAAAGCTCTTCAGACTTTAGTTCAAGAACATGCATTAATGGATGTCTGGTATAGGCATAATAAAGATAAAGATGGGTATACATATTATTCTGCCCCCATAATAAAATGGTTCGGCTGGATTAATTTCTTATGTCAGATCTGGTGGCAGAGCTGGTTTCTATCACAGTGTCCCCAAGGATTTTATCTGATCATAATCCACTGGTAGTGGAGTGTCCCTGGGTCTGCCAGGTTAGAACTCCCAGGACATGGACATTCGAAAGAAAACTATTGTTTGATCAGGCCTATCGGGATCATATGAGGAAGTGGGCAATCGAATTTTTAAATATCAATAGGAAAACTGCCTCTGATTGCATAGTTTGGGATACATTTAAGGCTGCAGTACGTGGGGAGACCAAGAGTTTTGCAGCCTTTCGATGGAAGACTGTTCAGGAGCAGATAAAGTCCCGTGTCGAGAAGCTTAGGGTGGCAGAATTGGAACTAACGCGGAATATTAAGGAGGGTCTCAATACGGATCAGAATCAGCAAAATGTAGCTGTAATCAAGTCTAAATTGTTGGAATTTTTTGGGCAGGATCTGGCCGCTAAGTATTTGCAATATCGTACAACAATGTACGAATATGGGGAAAATTCAGGTAGAATTCTTGCTAAAAGGCTCCAACAGAAAAGCTTGTTAAATCGAATCACTAGAATTCAGGATCAGCAGGGTGTTATACAGGATACGCAGGAGGGGGTTATGGATGTGTTTCAGAAGTTTTATATCTCGTTATATATGGAAGAAAATGTTAGATCTCAGTCCGAGCCCCAGGTTGAGGGCTTTTTTCTGGATATTGGTACCCTCAAAGTTACAGTCGAACAGAATGAGGTTCTTTCTGCTCCAATTATGTGGGAGGAGGTTGAGTCAGCAATAAAATCGTTGGCTAATGGAAAGGCTGCTGGTCCTGATGCCATTCTGTTAGAATTCTATGGGGCATTTTGCTCAGAGATCCGTCAGGATATTTTATCAGTCTTTAGGGCAGCACAGGGGGGGGCTATACCGGAATCATGGCGGCAAACCACGATTGTTCTTTTTAAAAAGAAAGATAAACCTGAGCTAGACACTTCATCTTTTCGTCCTATCTCTTTGATAAATACCGACAATAAGATATATTCTAAAATGTTATCTTCTAGACTTGCAGAGGTTATTACCCCGTTAGTCTCTGTACGCCAGCACGGGTTTATCCCGGGTAGGGATACGGCTGACCATGTTCGGTGGGTTATTGCCCTATTGGATTGGGCTCAGGTAACTTCTTCTCCCCTCGGAGTGATCCTGTTGGACGCCGAGAAGGCGTTCGACAGGGTCTCTTGGGGGTTCTTATGGGCGGTGCTCCATTGGAAGGGTTTTAGTACTGAATTTCTACAGGCTGTTCAGGCATTGTATACTTCCCCAGCTGCAACACTGCGTATTTCTGGTCAGGAGTCAAGGCCATTTAACATCAGCAGGGGCACCAGACAGGGGTGTCCCTGCTCGCCTCTCCTTTTTGCTCTGTACATTGATCCTTTGCTTAGCAAGATCGAACGTAAATCGGATATCTTGCCGATTAGGGTCAATGGTACAGAGTATAAGACATTGGCCTACGCGGACGATATTCTTGTGCTAACTAGCGATGTTCGTTCTGCCTGTGCTGCCCTAGAGACTCTTGTTGAGCAATATGGTCTGTTATCAGGGTATAAGCTTAATGTCTCAAAGACTCAGGTTGTTCAATCAGCTGCTATGTGTCCTTCTGCTGCTCCGGTGGTTACGGAAGCAATTTATTTAGGGGTCAAAATTACTAATATTGTGGATAATATCCCTGATCTTAATATCCGCCCGGTGATTCAATCTGTACATACTAAGCTGGAAAGATTGGATCATTTGCATCTTTCCCAAAGTTCTTGTATTTATTCAGAACTATCCCATTAGAGTTTTCGCAAGTCAGTTTGGCCAGGGTTGATAGGATCTGTTATAGGTTTCTTTGGGGATATCGCCGCTCTCGTAGGGCAGCTAATTGGATAATTGGATGTGCCTCCCTAGGATTCGTGGGGGGTGGGCGGTCCCAAATTTTTTATTATATTACTGGTCGGCCATGCTGCAACATTTTGGGCTACCGTTGTTGGGAGATAGGGCAGAGGTTCCGCTTTCTAACAGACCTTCTATTTTTGAGATAGGTCTGGGTGAGGCTGCCAAGGGTATTCTAATGCGAATTCTTGAGCCGAGCTATTTTAAGAAAACAAGGTTTAAAGTTATTGGGGCTATGTTTTCAGTCTGGCGGAAAATTCGGCGCAAATGGTCAATTTTGAATATTAATTTTTATACGCCTTTTAATGCTGTCCGAGTTTTGCCTCCTATTTTTCAGGATCAGTTTATTTTCAGATGGCAGTTATTGGATCTGCGGGATATAGGCGACTTAGGTTCTGGTGGGCAGCTGGCCTCTTTTTCTTTTTTAAGAGATAAGTTTCATTTAAATATTCATGACTTTTTCAAATACCTCCAGATTAGAAGTTTTATTGATAAACATCAACATGATACTCCTACAATGTTTGATAAGCTCACCATAATTGAATTAATTCAAAGGAGGGCTAGAATAGGTATAATTTATCAATATCTGCTATCTGATTTTTCGGATGACCTTGATTTACAGAATTCTAAGTGGGTGGGTAAATTGGGTAAGACTGGGGTGGATATAAGGCCAGCATTGGAATTAGCAAGCTATGTTTTAGTTTCTGGCAGTTTACGGACTCAAAGCTATATGGCAATGTTTGACCTATACTATACACCGGCGAAAATTGCAAAGTGGGGGGGCTGGAGGGGTGATTGTTGCGCTAGGTGTGGGCTCCAAGCAGCTGACGCTGTACATATGTTTTACTCCTGTCCAAGACTAGGGCAATTTTTGTATGAAGTGGAGTGTTTTTTAAATTCGAGGCTTAATATCCCGGTTGCCATCTCTTCGGAGATGGTAATAATGGGGTGTGAAGGCACTGTGATGGTTGAAAGGACGAGATATACCTCTGCTTTTTTGTTTGTAGTCATGGCTATGATTCGTCTATGTATTACTTCACAATGGCTAAGCCCTGAAGCCCCTATGTTCTTTAATTGGAGAGCTAGGATGCTAGCTTTATATAATTTGGAGTCTTCAGTCTTTTTATTAAGGGGGAGAAGGCGGCGGGAGTTAGCCTCTAAGGTCTGGGCCCCGTTAGAGGAATGGCTAAAGCAATGATCTTCAGTTTTGTCTGATGTATCTCATTCCTTTTTCTTTTTATTGTCTTTTTTCTTTCCTTTTTTTATTAGCCTTTTTTCTTTTTTTTCTTTCTTTTTCTCTCCACTGCGTGTATCATGTGTCTGGTTTACGTATATCAGTATTTGTATCGGCTTCGTATGTTTTTGTAAATATGGCTTATCATGACGTGTTTTGTTTTCTAAAATAAAAAAATATAAAAAATTTAAAAAAAGGAATTATGAGAGCAGCATATGTTGTGTGCATATTGGAAGGTGTTATGGAAACCTCCTATTTGTGCAATGTAACGCCTGCTCAGGTAGCTGCATTGATCGCTCTTACTAAAGTATGCTGTGTCTCTAACAATTTGAAAGTTACCATCTATACTGCCAGTCAGTATGGGTTTGGCGTGGTCCATGATTTTGGACAGCTGCGGTTTCAGAGTGGCTTCATGACTTCTTCTGGCTCTCCCATTAGGAATGGAAAATATGTGATGGATTTAGTCGAGTCATTGCAATTGCCTACTTAAATAGCCATTGTGAAATGTGCAGCTCACAAGAGTGGGCAGGATTTTGTGACTGCTGGAAATCGCCATGCGGATAAGATGGCAAGGTACTGTGCTCTTGAGTCCTGCACAGTCAACAGGGAACATTAATGTGACTCAGAGAATGTTGCTGTTTAAAACATGCTGATGAATGTTGCTGGTACCTGGAAAGAAAGAAAGAGTATTTAAGAAGAAGCCCAAGAACACGAACAGGAGAAGTGGGTTAATTCAGGGTCTGTGATGAATCAGGTTGAGATCTGGGTTTTAACATATAGGAGACCAGTCCTACAGGATGACATGTTGTCTTCCATGACAAGGCATTTGTACGGTTCCACTCACATAGGGAAAGATGCTATGGTTTGTCTCTTTGATACCTTTTGGTCCAATCTCCACTTTTGTGTCATTCCAGAGAACGTGTGTCATAAAAGCGTTACTTGCCAGCAGTTAAATGCAGGCAGGAGGACAGTTGTGACTATGAGTCACATCGGAAGATCAAGTGAACACTTTAATCAAATGCAGCTTGACTTAGTTGAAATGCCCTTGTGAAACGGATGCCGCTATATCTTGCTGGTAGTCTGCCTCCTTTCCCGTTGTGTGCAAGCGTACCTAACTAGAAGAAATGACAGTCTCACAGTGGCCAAACTGTTAATGAGGGAGTTGATCCCTCAGTTTGGCCTGTCGGTTTCTCTGGAGTGAGATCATTCAACCCATTTCAAGAATGAGGTCCTGAGGATTCTGTGTGTAGCACATCAAGTGGAGCAAAGGTTCCATCATAGCTACAGGCTGGAGGCATCTGAGATTGTTGAACAATGAAATGGGACACTGAAGTCTTGACCTGCCAAAGTGTGTGTGTCCACTTTCTTCAAATGGCCTTATGCCCTTCCCCTGGTTCTGATTAGTCTCAGAAGCACCCCTGATCGGAAGACGGGACTCTCCCCTACGAGATTCTATTGGGGAGCGACATGAGTCTTACTGCCATGACTGCAGCTGTGCTTCTGAATATACTGGATGATATGATTCTTGACAACCGCAAAGGACTGGCTGACGTGGTGCAGTCTGTCTTTTACCAGGTTGAGTTGGTGACTCCACTTCCAAGAAAAGAACAGTGCCATGACCTAAGTCCAGGGACTGGAGTTTGGTGAAACATGTCATGTAATGTGTCTGGCATCCAGCTGGCATGGCCTGTTCCAAGACATCCTTGGGACAAGCACTGCTGTGAAGTGCAGTGGTCACCTGAACTGGATCCATGCTTCACACACCAAGCGAGTGGGACAAGCAATCTAAGACATGGTAGCTGCAACCACTGATCTGCAGAGCCAAGCTTCAGTGCAATACAGCTTCTCAGTGGTAGGAGAATATTGTGCACAAGGGTCTCAAAGTCGACTTGAGATAAGTGTAGAACATGTCATGAAGGAATCAAATGTATCCACAGTAAAACAAGGCAGAGAAACTGGAAGTGTGCAACCCAGGAGAAAGATGGCTGAAAAGGGGTAAGAGACTGAGAGCTGCTGTGTCAGAGGAACCCATCCCAAAAACGATCAACAAAGAAACAGAGACAAATGAGCAAAGTAACAGTGACAGTAAGCAGCCAGTAGTCATAAGGTCAAGGAGAAAATGGGTGCCTAGCAAAAGATACTTTGCTGAAAGTAGGCCTGACACGAGAACACATGAAACTGACAATCAACAGAATTATTTTTAAAGTCTCCATGAATAGTGCTACCACAGTGAAGATTGATTGATTTTGAATTTTGGCTGATTGAATTCAAGTGGCATGTGCTGAAGATTTATCATTATGTTCTGAATATCCTGAAATTATATTCGTGCCCAGGCTTCAGTAGAAGAGTAGGGTTGTCCTTATTGGAGAAAACCTGGTGTAGGGTTAGGTTAATATTCTGAAATCAACTGGACTAATATACTTGGCAAAAATGAACTGATGTTTTGTTGATTTGCACAGTAGAAAAAGAGTAGAAGTTTGCTTCTTGATTCATGAATTGTGTTTTCTTCTGATCTGCCATGAGAGAAACCTGGTTATCTAATTCACCAAACAAGTGTAGAGTGATGATAACATTAGAAACAATTGCCTTAGTTATCTTGATGATTGGTCTATTATTGGGCTTGAATTCTTCTACTGAGAATGTTTCCTCCAAAACTGACCCTGAACCAACTTAATCAGATGCATAGATTTAATACAAAAAGTTTACATAACAATGGGTCTGAAGGAAACTTTTCAGAGAATGTGTTTTTTAACCATCTTCATGAATTCTCACACGTAATGATTTAAAGATTACAATACTGTCTACTATGGTTGATTGCCTCGCTACTAGCTCCTGGAGCTTTAACCACTATTAACTCTGAGTTAATGGCAATAAGGGCAATGGTTTTACAGACCAGGCTTGCCTTTGATATCTTACTAGCCAAAGAGAGTGCAATCTGCCACATGAGACACATCCAACAGTGCTGAATTGACCTGCATAGCATCAGTGATGAAATTAGCAAGTTTGTTACTAACATTTCCAAAGTTTCCAGAGATTTGAAAGACTAGTGCCTGGGAAGCAATAGGAAAAGGATTTTCCATGGTTGGTAGATGGCTGAGTAGTATAGGTAGTGGATTGTTAAGCAGCATCTTGATCTCTTTGCTAATAATTTTGATTTGTGTGATATGCCTTCTTTTTATAAGGAAAATTAAATTACGCACTGCAAAAAACAGCTGGCAGAATAAATGGGAGAAAAAGGAAAAGTGCAGAGGTGGAGCCTGAAGAGCTGCTGAGCCACATATACGATGAATTACGTTATTTGGAGGAGTCCAGATCCAAACTGTTGAAGGGATTTATGGGAGTAATGTGTGATGACTCCCAGTGCAATCAGAAGGATGGTTCCAAATAAATTTTCATAATTAAATCGATATTGATCATATCGATATTAACATGCAACACACACATATATTTACTGTGCACTTTTCACACTTTAACTGACTGTTGGTACTATAGGCCACGTTTCCTTCTGTTTTTTTTTTGTATAGCACAAACTCGACCCAAAGGTATTGGAGCACCAGTCACATTGCATAAGTGCACATTCATTTTTTTGTAGGCACAGGGAGATTAAGTGATTTGACCAGAATCACAGGATGTTGAGCTGACCTAAGACTCGGCAACTCTGACTGTTAAAAAAAGGAATAGAAGATGGCTAGCACATCCACTAACAAGTTATGGTGGGTACATACAACACAGTAATAACAAGTACTACAATGGACAAACACTACACCACCTCAGTAGTGTAAATAAATATATAGTAGAAGGCACTACAATATATTAGCAAATTATGCACAAAATCCAGAGCACTACACAAATGTTATGTTTTTTGGTCTGACAATGTAGCAGATCCAGCATTTAATTTAGATCATGAATCACAAATTTTGTTTACACGCAGGTCAGTAGCAGATGACAGCAATCAGCAGACACGTTTTTCGTCGAGAAGACAACTTTTTCAAGGCAGATGATTTAAAAAACAATCGTTACCACTTAATGTCAAATCTTCAAAGAATTATTTTCATATTTACATATTTTTACAAGCATGTAAAAAGCAAACTTAGACCCGACAGAGAGCTGGAAGAAACATATTACACCATGTTTTGGGAAGCTAACTTCCACATATAAGTAATATCAAATTACGATATCACAATCAAGAATTCCCAAGAGAAATGAAGTGCACCATGGAATTCACCGAACAAAATCGCAAAAGAGTGAAAAGAAAGGAGAGAAAGGAGAGAAGAAACAGAGAGAGCAGAGCCACAAACCAAGCAAAGAAAGGGTGGCATTATTTCAACATGCTACGGAGATTAACCAACATGGTACCACCAATTTATTTGTCAATAGATGCAAAAGACCAAAGAACAAAGTAACAAGAGAAAAAAAGAAAAAACACCTCTCTGTGCAGTAAATTGTGCTAGGAGATTTATGAGACTACCTCATAAATATTCTGAAGTAAGATGCCGTAATCTCGAAGAACATTGTTTAGTAGTACTTCAGAATAAAGGGTCCTTGGAGCCCCAAGAACATCAATTGTTCAAAATGATTAGGCATTTTTGTGAATTACCTCTAAATTGAATAATGCTCAAATACTAAAAATGAGTAAACTTGTTAAAAACAAGAGAGTAGTGTGTCACGTGTACGGTAAGAACCGCAAACGAAATTACAACAAAGCTCGATTGTAAAAACAATATGTGAGTTGAGCTTCGTATGCGACAAGAATCAATATCATCTCATAGATAAATTGTGATAACCATATAACAGTGGCACGACCAAGCATCCCGTAAGGGTCTGCATGTAATACAATCAGAGCACCAAAGCTTAATCCAAACAAGGTGAGCATATGTAGCATACTATTAAGGTTAATGGCATAAGATCAAGCCTTTAAACAAAGGCAGAAACCTAGTCAGTCACTAGCCAAGCCGTTGTATAGGCCAGTAATAAAGGTAGATTGTGTAATCATGCCGGTTGTGAAAATTACATAGAAAATAAACCTAAACGTACCTCAAAAATAGTAGCATATTTCACAAAAGTGCAGCGATAGTTTGAATAGAAAAACAGGCTATAGTCGGCCCAATATGACGATATGTGCCTGCAAAGTATAAGGCAAAACCTAAGTTGAAGATAAGTTCAATCACAATAGCCAACCGTTGTCAGTATCACACCACCCATAACGTTGCTCCAGCTGAACTTATAGCCATGTAACTCACCCATAGCGGCTACCATAAAATCTCAACATCTGCGCTGGTCTAGTGATTCGCGTGACTCAAACCATTTAAAGACAATGTGTAGCGGGTGAGAAGGTCAACATAGAAAGTGGTCTGCATTGGACAAAAAGATCAGTCAAAACATAGGCGCCATTTTGAAAGGGCTAAAGAAAGTATTCTCGGGGGGCGTGGCTAAGCGCCAATGGAGTTGGACGCGATGTAACAAAGCTACTGCGATCGAAATCCCCCACTGCCATCTATCCGACTAAATATCCGTCACAGTGGAAGGAAGGGGGCATAGCAGACTGAGGTCAAGTGAGCGGAGCCCCAAAACTTCAAAGAGCTCGCTTCGCCCGCTGCGCAGCCCCGCAACTAAGATTTCATAGCAGGCCCAACTTGGAACCGCGGGCCTGCGTAGTTTACGTTGCCGCATGCCGGGGTTGACAGAGCGGACCCGGAGTGGGGCTTAGGGCACGGGAGCGGCGCTCGTCTGCATGCCAACGTGACTGTTTGAGGGAGGACTTGGGGTGAGAACCCGGACCTTGTGGTGCCCTTTGACTGGCCCTCGGGCAACTGAGGATGGACCTGGCGAGCGCGAAGAGATCGGTGACACCGCCCGGTCTGGATCGTGAACCCGACCTCGGCTACCTGTGGTAACAGCAACGGGCTACCTTTCGGGGTCTATAACTTGATTCAGCGGCCGTGAGGGGCTCTGTTCGGCCACATGCACGATTGATGGTCCTGACAGGGGGATAGGAGCGTCGTGGATCCGGGATGGTTCGGCCGGGCCAGAGTTTTCTCCCCATAATGGAAAAGGCCCTGATTGAGGACTAACCAACACTAATTATTGTAAGCCACCGCAGGAGACCGCAGTATGGGCTATAGCTCCAATATCAAGTCCAACTACGCAACATTTATACCCAGTGACTAAGGCTCGATAACACTGACACAATAACTTGGCAGCACCATCCCTGAATTTTGCGGATCAATATATCTGGCGAAAGGTGCTCTCATCACGTGAAGATAATTGCGAGGGGGCAGCCTATACACTCACTAACAACAGTTTGAATTACCACTGCACTAAATCGCGGCGGACTGACGGATTGAGCCATAACCCAGGGGAGAACCCCGACAGGCCGCTTGGGGACTTGTGCTTGGCGCTCCAGGGTCAGGCGGCGGACAGTACCCGCTAGGGACGACAGAGCAGTTTCGCGGTGGGAGTCTGGTGGAGTGATCCTCTTTCCCTCCCCATTGGCAACACAAGCAGGAAATGTCCGGAAACAAGGGAGCCAAAACCACATACTAGATGAAAATGGATAAATATGCCTCCACCAAGGTTGCTGAGACAGAGGGGGCTGGAAAGATCGAGGTGAGGGGTGCGACCAGTCAATCCGCCGAGGATCCCTCCCTGAAAGATATCATGGATGCCATCACTGGGGTGCGTAACATCGCTGAAGGCGCGGATGGACTCAATAACTACAGAAGTAACATTAATTCGAGCAGATCTACAGAAAATCCGTGAAAAGGTTAAATCGATAGATACAGTCACAACAGAGCTGTCCCAAGAGTCCAAAACAATGCAGCAACAAATTAAAGACCTGCAAGTGAAGAGTAAGATGATGGAAAACAAGCTTGACGACTATGAAGGAAGATCACTAAGAAACAACGTTCGTATATTAGGAGTGCCGGAACGGGTGGAGGGGCTTGCGCCCGATCTCTTTGTGGCGGATCTGAACACGAAGCGCCTTCAACCCAAAAATCTCTCAAACGTCTTTTCAGTGGAAAGGGCGCATCGAGTCCTGGTTGGAAATCCGAAACCTGGGGCCCCCCCACGACCTATACTGGCCCGCCTATTTAACTTTCGGGACCGAGACGTGATCTTACAGGCGGCCCAAACGGTGGTGCCACTCAGGTTTGATAACAGCAGAGTGACATTTTTCCCCGATTTCACAATGAATGTACAACGACAGAGAAGATCTTTTCAAGGCATCAAATCTCAACTCCGAGACAAGGGGATTAAGTATGCTACGTTGTTTCCTGCGAAACTATGAATCGAGGCCGAAGGAAAGTTCTGTTTTTTTGATACTCCGGAACTTGCACCAGAATGGCTGGATGGCTGGAGAGTGGTTGATGGAAATGGTACCAAACAAAGGAAAGACCAGTCTTCCCGACGATCAGACACAGCAGAGACTCCCTGGAGGCGGCAAGATGAAGACGATAAAGAGGACTAATTACTGATCTTTTTGATCCTGTCAGGTGCATTGGGTAAAGTAACTTGTTAATTGATTGTTGATGGAACTCAGAAGGGCCTCTGCTCTCTTTCTCATTTCTACTCTTCTGCCCCCTTTTCTATCTTTGTTACATGTAATCGGCCGTGGTGTGGATGGAGAGATAACACCCCCGCTTTTTTTGTTTAAGAGTTCAATATGGGGCGACAGGCACTCTGCATAGTTGGGGACATGGGCGCTGTTTGGCTGAGATTGCAGGGAAGCAGGGAGGGGGGATGGGGATTACACTTAGGTTTAGTTTTAATATTTAGATTAGTTGACACTATCACATTAGACATAAACACAAGAGACACTGTTCGAGATACATATCTTAAAATGTTATCCACAGGCTACATCACCGTAATGTTCACATATGCAAGAACAAAGCAAGCACAAACAGTGTGATTTATTAGACAGGGTCGAGTAGGCACCGAGACTCATAGATTAGATGGGGAAACGAAGTATTAAGCTACTGTCGTGGAATGTAAACGGCCTAGGGGACAAACTAAAAAGGGGGATTGTACTCCAGTTCATAAAAAGGCACTCACCAGATGTAGTGCTCCTCCAAGAGACACACCTGATGGGAAATGCGTGTGGGGCCCTCACTAGATGGGGGTACAAGCACGAGGCACATTCGCCGTTTACGGCTGGCTCTAGAGGAGTTGGCATTCTGATTAAGAAGACCTTTCCACTTTCGATTGACCACAAGTGGGCAGACAATCTTGGCAGGTACAGCGCAGTATCGGGTACATGGGAGGGTCAACCGTTGACACTACTTTCCATGTATGTACCCCCGGGCCTGCAAGCAGCGGCATTTCGAGACCTGGGAGACCTGTTACTGACTCTCCCTAATGGTCTATTATTAATGGGAGGAGACTTTAACTCAATAGTTTCCGGGCAATTAGATTGTCACCCACCAAGGGAGGCCCCAGCTTCGAGAAAACAAATCCAGGACTTTATTGAGGCAATGGGGTTAGTAGACACATGGCGAACTCTTCATACGACAACCAGCCAGTTCATGTTTCATTCCGGAGCTCATCGCTCTTTATCTAGGTTAGACTATATAATTGTGCCAGCTGCACAGATGAGCCTAGTAAGGGAGGTACGAAGTGGCAAGAGGTATATCCGATCACTCCCCGCTGCGGGCCCTAGTGGAGACTAGAGAGCGACAGGTGGGAAGGGTGGCGCCAATAAATCCCTGGTTTCTCAAAAATCACAAAAACAAAAGCACAATGATTAAGTAAACAGAAATGTTCTTTCGTGAGAACGTAGGGACGGTGGAGTCAACACAAACACTGTGGGGAGCTTTAAAATGGTGTCCTGGGGTCACGCACTCTCCCATATAGCGGGGACACGCAAGTAGAAGGCTGCCCAGCTGGTAGAGTTGGAGGAGGCAATACTTCAACTGGAGGGGAGGCTGGGAGGAGAAGACGAGACGACAGTTAAACATATGCTGGAAATTAAGACCAAAGAGTACAAAGACCTGGCCACGGAAGCAGCCCGTGGGCATCATATGGCCACGCAGAGTAAAATATATGACATAGGGGACAAAACTGGCAAACTTTTGGCATGGTTGGAGGGAAGGGAACAAGCCAACAGACTAGTAGTGGAGCTGACGACGGAGAAGGGAGATCACTTGACAGAACCGCATGACATAGCGCAAGGGTTTGCTGATTATTTCCATAACATATACATGTCACATACGACATCCACAGAAGAGGACGCTAACGCCCTGCTGGTGGATATGGCCCTCCCTGTTCTCTCTGGAGAGGACTCCTCTAGATTAGATGAGGCGCTCACACCTACTGAGGTCGAACGGGCGAGTCGGGAGCTACAATCTGGAAAGGCGATGGGTCCCAACGGCCTACCCATTGAATTATATAAACTAGCGCCCAGTACGATAGCGCCACATCTCACCGATATGTTTCTGGAGAGTCTGGACCGAGGGACGCTTCCGGAGGACCAGAGACTGGCCACGATAGTGGTTATCCATAAAAGTGGCAGGCCCAGAGACAGATGCTCCTCGTATAGGCTGATATCACTGTTAATTGCGGAGCCCAGTACATGCAGAATACTTCAAGAATATTGAGAACGCACAGAGGGAACTGCTATGGGAAGGAAAACCACCGCGGATAGCGACACGAAAGTTGACGAGAGAGTGGTACGATGGAGGCATAGGGCTCCCAGACATCAAAAAATATTATTGGGCGGCACAACTCACAGCAATCAATCACTGCATGTACAGAACTAATGATGATCCCGGCTATAGGATGGATAGATGGCTCCTTCCTGAGGGACACTACACCCGGGTACTATACACAAACTCTGCAAAACTAAACTTAACGGGTCCAACCAAACATACAGTTCAAATATAGCACACTGTAAATAAGAGCATGGGATGGGAGGGGAAAATAACGCAGACAACGCCTTTATGGGATACAGAAAAATTAGGCAACTTGAGAAAATCCAAGGGATTCACGCCCTGGGACTTGATTGGCATTTCGCATGTGGGCGACCTGTGGGAAAAGGGGGAGGTGATTCAGTTTCCTCAGCTACAAAGAGATTATGATGTGGCCGAGACAGAAAAGAAAACGAGTTACTTACCTGTAACTTTAGTTATCCAGTATTGGTATCTTTCATAGATTCACATGCTTAGAATCATCCCCGCCGACGAGGTGGGAGTCTCTTGGTACAATAAAATATATATTTCATAGTCATAAAACATATATATATAGGCTACTATGTACAGTAAAGTCACTACATTAGCCTATCCTAGTCCTTTGTAAAAAAGAACCAAACTTGGAACACAGCCAATCAGGCTGCAGCACCCTCTTAGAACCTTCCCCCAGAGAGGCAGACCCTCAGATTTTCGTAGCACAAGTGACAGTAATATACCAGTAGTAAGGTAAGCCTCTCCGGGGAGGAGGGTGGGTCGCATGTGAATCTATGAAAGATACCAATACTAGATAACTAAAGTTACAGGTAAGTAACTCGTTTTCTTATCCAGTATTGGGGTATCTTTCATAGATTCACATGCTTAGAATCAGAATAGTTAGCAGTAAAACATCCTTAGTCGCATAGTGGACGGTGGGTATCATAAGAAAAAACCATAGATACCTCGTAATACCAATACAGCCATGTAATATCATTATATCCCCAATAAGGGAGAAACATTACAAAATATGCATAAATATATATATATATATATAAAATTACACAGAATAATAATAATACTCATGTATATATGAACATGCAATAACGTAATCACCTCCAAACAGAGGCTTACCTTATTTAAAAAAGTTCTGCAACACTGCTTGACCCACGGCTGATTCAGCCTCTGTCGCCAGATCCAGACAGTAATGCCGGGTAAAAGTGTGCACAGTTTTCCAGGTTGCAGCACGGCAAATCTTGTCTATAGGTACTCCGGCAAATAGAGCAGTAGATGAGGACACTGCCCTTGTAGAATGAGCCTTAGGTCTTGAAGATAAAGCATGTCCAGCCTTATTATGGCAAAATTGGATAGTAGATGCAATCCACCTTGCAATAGTGGATTTCGTAACCGCTGTTCCAGGCTTTTGACCACCATAAGAAATGAATAGTTGATCCGATTTCCTGATGGATACAGTTCGTGAAATATAAAATTTCAGACACCTTTTAACGTCCAAGGTATGCAAAGTCTTTTCAGCAGAGGAAGACGGGTTGGCAAAGAAAGAACGCAGTATCACAGGCTCATTAAGATGGAATGTAGAGGGAACTTTCGGAATAAATGTAGGATTAGTTCTGAGGAGAACATAATCATTGGTAAATTTCAAAAAGGTTGTTTGATAGTGAAAGCCTGAATTTCGCTGACTCTCCGAGCAGAGGTGAGTGCCACTAAAATCGCCGTTTTCCAAGAAAGGTATTTGAGGTCAGCCTTGTGAACAGGCTCGAATGGATGTTTCATAAGTTGTTGTAATACCAGATTAAGCCTCCATTCTGGAGGAGGAGCTTTGACAGGTGGAAAAGTTCTGAATAGTCCTTTTGAAAATTGCTTGATCAGGCGATTAGAGCAAAGGGATGCAGCTCCTGCAGAACGTCTGTAGGTTGAAATAGCCGCTAAACGCAACTTGACAGAAGCAAACATAAGACCAGACTTAGATAATGACAGGAGATAAGGCAGAACTTTATCTGGAAAACATCGAACAGGATGTATATCTTTGTCATCACACCAGGCACAGAATCGTTTCCATTTCATCGCATAGGTCTTTAGGGTAGAAGGAGCTCTTGCCCTAGCAAGAATATCTCTGCAGTCCTGGGGTAGGTCTATCTCCTTGAATTCTGTGAATCCAGAAACCATGCATGAAGATGCAATTGGACTGGACGAGGATGAAGAATCTGGCCCTTGCTCATCGACAACAGGGTCGGAACTGCAGGAAGGCGGTATGGCCTGCGTTGGATAGCAAGAGAAGCTCCGTGAACCAATGCTGACGCGGCCACCATGGAGCAATTAGAATCATGCAGCAAGGCTCCATCCTGAGTTTGCGTAGGAGTCTTGGGACCAACGGAAAGGGGGGAAATGCATAAGCAAAGATCCCTGTCCACCTCATCATGAAGGCGTTCCCCCACGAGCCCTCTTCCGGTTCCCAACTGGCAAAGAACGGGCACTTTCGATTGGTTTTGGAGGCAAAGAGATCCAGATGTGGTTTCCCCACATCTGAAATATGTGATCCACTACTGACTGATCCAATTCCCATTCGTGACAGGACTTCGACGTCCTGCTCAGAGTGTCCGCTAGAGTGTTGTGAATTCCTGGCAAATGTTCCACTTTGATTGTGATGTTGTGATACAGCAGCCATTCCCAAATGCTCTGAGCTTCTTGAGACAGAATGTGTGAACGGGTACCTCCCTGCTTGTTTAAGTAATGCATGCAGGTGGTGTTGTCGGTTCTGATGAGAACTGTTGACCCTTGAAGCCTTGGGAGAAAAGATTGCAACGCCAGGAAAATGGCTCGAAGCTCCAGGTAGTTGATATGCATTTTTGCCATCGCCGAGGACCACCTTCCTCTTATGCATAGGTCTTGAAGGTGCGCGCCCCATCCTTCTAGGGAGGCGTCTGTGGTCAGGATGAACTCCGGCACAGAAGGAAGAAAAGGAAGCCCGATAAAGACATTCTTGGAGCGCATCCACCAAAGAAGAGCTTTCCGCATAGTTGGAGTTATCATAACTATGTCGTCGAACGACCCCGAGATCTGCAGCCATTGACTGTCCAGCTCCTCTTGGATCGGCCTCATCCTTAGACGGGTGTGAGGTACTAGTAGTATTGCTGAGGAAAGTATTCCCAGGAATGACTTGATGGTTCTCACAGAAGCGAACCGTTTTCTTTTGAGGTCTGATGCCAGAGAAATCAGACGTTCTTGCCTTTCTTTGGACAAGAATGCCTTGTCCTGAATAGTATCTAGTATCGCTCCCAGAAATTGAATCCTTTGTGAAGGGACGAGGACTGATTTTTGGATGTGGAGGGCCAGACCCAGAGACTGAAATAGTTGAAGGCATGTGGACGTTGCTCGAGATGCCTGCCGACAAGTAGGTGCCTTTATCAACCAATCGTCCAGATAAGGGAACAATTGTATGCCTTGAAGTCTGAGATAAGCCGCCACCGGGGCCATGAACTTGGTAAAGACTCTCGGGGCTGAACGCAGGCCGAAAGGGAGGACTTTGAACTGAAAATGAGCACCTGCTACAGTAAAACGAAGGAATTTCCGATGTTTGGGATGAATGGGGACATGGAAATATGCGTCCTGGAGATCCAATGTTGTCATGAAATCTGCATGGTCCAGAAGCTGAAGGATTTCTTGAAGCGTGACCATGCGAAAGGATTTCTTTTGAAGATATTTGTTCAGCTTCCTTAGATCCAGGATAGGTCTCCATTCTCCAGACTTTTTCTTTATCAGGAAAAAGCGGGAATAAAACCCCGTCCCCACTTGAGAGCGAGGCACTCTTTCTATCGCTCCCTTTGAAAGCATAATCTTTGCTTCCTTCCTGAGAAGAACAAGATGTGAAGGTTGTTTCTTTAAAGGTGGATGAGGAGGGGGTACTGATAAATTCCAGTGTATGCCCGAATTTGAGGATATCCAAGACCCACTTGTCTGTGGTTAACCTTTTCCAATTGTTGACATATTGGGATACTTTTGGGATCTTGTAAAGAGGATGCGGCAGATCCGTTGCAGGTGCTAAGAAGTCGTCACTGCCTTCTAGCAGAGTCTCTGCCTTGAGATTGACGTCTTCTATTCTGCTGTCTGTAAGCGGCAGCTGGCGGATTTCTATAGGACTGCTGCTGATGTTGCTGTTGGTAATTATATCTTCCTTGGTTACCTTGGCTTTGGTATCTCTGATAGCCACCACGAAAGGAATACGATCCTCTGCCTCTGGATCCTTGAAAAGGAGTCTTTCGATACTGTAAAGTGCCAAGGGCTCTAGCTGTGTCAGTATCTTTTTTGATGTTCTGCAAAGCCTCATCAATATGCTTTCCGAAAAGCATATCACCATCAAATGGCATGTCCAAGATTTTAGTTTGGACTTCAGGGCGGAAGGTGGTAGATTTTAACCATCCCTGAAGTCTAAGGACTGCTGCTCCGGCAAGTTGGCGAAAGCCCACGGAGGCTATGTCCATAGAAATATCTATAATTTCTGATGCAGCCCTTTCTCCTTCAAGAAGAATTTTCTTCGCCTCTTGTTTTTTATCGTCAGGTAAGTAATCGAGGTATGGGGAGATATCAGACCATAGCTGGCGGTCATACCTCGCTAGAATCGCCAAAGAATTTGTTGCACGAACTGAGGCACCCGCCATGGTGGTGAAACGCTTACCAATGTTATCAAGACGTCTTCCATCCTTATCTGGCGGTGAAGTCACAGGAATGGATGGATTCCGAGACTTCCGTTGAGCCGCTTGTGCAATAACGGAATCTGGTGTAGGATGTCCGGAGAGGCAAGCAGGAGTATTATCCGGTGCTTTGTATTTCTTATCGATTCTAGGGAGAATTGCAGGAACTGAAAACGGATGTTTCATTATCTTAGCAGATGTGATCTATTATGGGAATGGAACGCACGGACTTCCTACCCTGGTCCTTAAAATCGTAAAGAAAACAATCCGTTTCCTTCACAGTTACGGTAATATGAAACCGGGTTGCTGCCCTCTCCATAATTGCGTGAAATCCTCCAATATCCTCTGGAGGGGAATCTATTGCCTGAGGAACTGGTGAAGATGGCGTAGGAATTAAATATTCATCCCATTCATCCACAGTTGTGGGTGAGTTTGGTAGTTCTCCCTCTTCAGCCACAGTATCCCCATCATCATCATGGGATAGATGCTGCACAGGTAGGACTTCCTGCGGTTGAATAATAGGTGTTGAAGTACTTGCAATCTGCAAACCTGTAGGTGCAGTAGGTTGTGCTTGTATAGGTGCAGCTGGTGGGAAACGTGTATGGTAATCTCTCAGCATAGCAGTTAGATCCTGCATTAAGGCAACAGGCATTTGCACCATAGGTTCATGCTGAAATGAAGGCTCTTGAGGACCTTGCAGAGACTCGCAAGGCTCGTAATACTCTTCCTCATCCTCCTCATCCTGATATTTAATCCGGAGTTGAGAAGGGTTGCGTGCTGGGCTAAAAAGTCCATCATCATCAGACTCCTCTAAATAGTGACTAGGAGGCAAGGGAGAAATATGTGAAACGTCCTGGTAATAATTTTTTGAAGATTGGAATGATGATGTTAATCTTGATGACAATACTGGCGTAATTTGTAAAGATGTAGGTCTTTTACGCTTCAGCACCGTCGAAATATACATTGACGGTGAACTAGCCTCAGAAATAGCCATAATGGAAGTTGTCGTCGACGTTGTAACCATTGACGTCGTCGACGGAAATCCCATAGTCGACGAAGTTGTCGTCGTCAAAGTTGCTGTCGTCGTCGACGGTGAACTCGCCGACGGAAGGTGTTTCACCGTCGACGGCGGCCCCGTCGACGGCGGGCTCGTCGACGGAATTTGGATCGTCGTCGACGGCGGCTTCATCGACGGGAGCTGCATTATCGTCGACGGTGGAGCCGTAGACGGGAGACTCGTCGTCGACGTCGAAAGTGTCGACGGCATGGGCCCTGTCGACGACGATGCAGGCGTCGATGTTATGGGCATCGTCGACGGCGATGATACAATCGTCGACGGTAACGTCGTCGACGGGAATTTCTTCGTTGACGATGAGGAATCACTCACCGTCTGAGGAGATTTCATCGTCGACGGTGCTTTTTTCAACGTCGACGGGTTCCTGACAGACTCAGAGTGAGTTTTTTGCTGTTTTGGAGCAATTTTAACAGGAATCTTCATTTTTCCACAGTTTTCACCTCTGAAGAGAATGAAAGCTTCTCTTTTTAGAGGAAGAGTGACCCGTCTCGGAATGAGACTTTTTCAAGGTCTTGCTCTGTTGCTCAGGGGGATCATCAGATCTATCTCTCTTTTTGGCAAGAGGGGTGGACGCCTGAGGACTATCACTGCCATCATCTCCTGAAACAACGTCAGAAGTAGCCTTCAACTTCTCCAGCCAAACCAGCAATCTTCCTTCTCTGTCCTTTAAAGTCTTGGCAGGAAAGGTTCTACAAATCCTGCAGTCCTTGACTTTATGAGCTGGATAAAGACAGCAGATGCATTCTTTGTGGAGATCCTCAAAATGCAGTCTCTTCTTCCCACATGAAGGACAGGGCAAAAACAAGCTTTTCTTTGAAGAATCAGACATAATTACTTACAAAGTTCAGCCAGAGGTGAAGAAAAACTGAGCAGAGCTCAGGGAGACTCCCTGTCACACGACGTGCGGTAGAAAATCTGAGGGTCTGCCTCTCTGGGGGGAAGGTTCTAAGAGGGTGCTGCAGCCTGATTGGCTGTGTTCCAAGTTTGGTTCTTTTTACAAAAGGACTAGGATAGGCTAATGTAGTGACTTTACTGTACATAGTAGCCTATATATATATGTTTTATGACTATGATATATATATTTTATTGTACCGAGAGACTCCCACCTCGTCGGCGGGGATGATTCTAAGCATGTGAATCTATGAAAGATACCCCAATACTGGATAACTTCAGATATCTGCAGATCCAACACGCACTGCAAGCGGTCATTCCGCGGGGTCAACAGCTTCCCGAGTCCTCCCCACTTGAAGATAGGATTCTAGACGAGTATATGCCCAGAAAAGCAATCTCATTGGTATATAGGAAGTTAATAAATAATATGCCCGATCCCCTTTTGCAACTTCGAACTCACTGGGAAAAATATGCAATGGAAATGGAGGATGAAGAATGGCAAGAAGCTCTGTCGTCCCCTAGGGAGGTTGCAATCTCATCAAAGTCGCGACTAGTGCAACTAAAAATATTACACAGAGTATATCTGGCAAACACTGTTCTCGTGCGGATGGGGTATAGGGAAGATCCCAGATGTAACCGTGAGTGCAACCAGGAAGGGACCTTTATACATACCATTTGGAACTGTGTGTATATCCAACGGTATTGGGCAAAGTAGTTCAATGCATGGCAAATGTGTAGTGTAAGCAAATAGAGCCCAAGATAAAACTATGTATTCTGAATGTGTGGGACCCCACAGATTTAACAGGAAAAGAAAGAACCTGGGTGACACTGGGATTGATGATTGCTAAGAGAAATATTGCCAGACTATGGGGAGCGGATGAAACGCCTACACTGAACACATGGAAAAAAGACAGGGACTGGTGCATGGTAATGGAAAAGACGGTGTATGTGTCACGTGGCTGTCCTAAGAAATGGTCACAGATTTGGGGTAAATGGAACGATTACAGAGGGAATATCTGCGAACCTCCCCAAGTAACTAGACACCTGGCACTTGAGGAAGAGTAACATAGATTAGGGAAGCATTTCTAAGTAGTAGACACAAATGTACAAATATGTTTGAATGTACCATAGTGATACTGTAATGTCTGATATGTACTTGTAACTATTGAAGATGTCAACAATAAAAAGAATTACAAAAAAAAAAAGAATTCTCTAGCAAGAAAAGCACAGTTACATAAAGTACAGATTCTGTAAGTGCACCAGTGTGGTAAAAACAAAGTAATAATGGACCCTTAAATTTGTTGTCTAAAGCACACGACATATTGTCATACCAAAACAAAAAAGGAAAGAAAAAGAGCCAGAAACCAGTACAGGAAACAACCGATAGAACAGAGAGAATGAGAGTCCATGGTCCGTGTGCAAGTTGACATTTGTGGGAAGACAGAAGAGAAATATTGAAAAGTAGTACTAGATGATAATATATACTTAACGTTTTAAGCATGTTGAAAAAACATTTCAAAGTCATTTTTTGTACTTATTTCCAATTTAAACATGCTTCACTTGGTAGTCACATCTTGGCCATATTGATAAGTAGATATCAAAACACAATACAAACGGGCTAAAGAAAGGTCAATGTAATCAGCTATGTCAAGATCGACCTTACGTACATCATACATTCATTTGCATATAAGAGCTCAGAAATAAACAGATGTTTTTATACTGTAGGAGTTCAATCTTTAAGAAATACAAATAGTTCCCTCTCTATATTTAGGCCATAATCCACAGACCTCAGTAATTGCAATACCAAATTTATTGTTTATTGCATAATATGCATTTGCAAAAGTATATACATTGGGAGTTCGATAAGGCAGTTGAAGGAAAGGATTAAAGAGCATATCTGTGCCATCAGAAATGGTAACAGTTACTACCCTTTAGCCATCCATTTCAATACACACCATTGTTCAGCTGATTTACGTCAGATTAGATTCCATGGAGTGGGAGTGGCCAAGGACCATCCGAGAGGTGGTGATAGGACACACACGTTGAGGAAACTCGAAGCAGCATGGATTACTAAAATGAGGTCTGTGGATTATGGCCTAAATATAGAAAGGGAACTATTTGTATTTCTTAAAGATTGAGCTCCTACAGTATAAAAACATCTGTTTATTTCTGAGATCTTATATGCAAATGAATGTATGATGTACGTAAGGTCGATCTTGACATAGCTGATTACATTGACCTTTCTTTAGCCCATTTGTATTGTGTTTTGATATCTACTTATCAATGTTGCCAAGATGTGACTACCATGTGAAGCATGTTTAAATTGGTAATAAGTACAAAAAAAGACTTTGGAATGTTTTTTCAACATGCTTAATACGTTAGGTATATATTAACATCTAGTACAACTTTTCATTATTTCTCTTCTGTCTTCCCACGGATGTCAACTTACACACGGACCATGGGCTCTCTTTATCTCTGTTCCATTGGTTGTTTCCTGTACTGGTTTCTGTCGCTTTTTCTTTCCTCTTATTTTTAGGCATGACAATATGTTGCATGCTTTACACAACAAATTTAAGAGTCCATTATTACTTTGTTTTTATCACACTGGTGCACTTACAGAATCTGTACTTTATGTAACTGTGCTTGTGCTGGTAGAGAATACTTTCTTTAGCCACTTCAAAATGGCGCATATGTTTTGACTGATCTTTTTGTCCAATGCAGACCGCTTTCTATCTCAATCTGCACATGCGCTGCACCTTGTCTTTAAATGATTTGAGTCGCGCGAGTCACTAGACCAGCGCACACGTTAAGATTTTGCGGTAGCCGCTACGGGTGAGTTACATGGCTCTAAGTTCAGCTGGAGCCGCGTTATGGGTGGTGTGATAGAGACAAAGGTTGGGTTTTGCGATTGAAGTTATCTTCAACTTACGTTTTGCCTCATACTTTGCAGGCACATATCGTCATATTGGGCCGACTATAGCCCTTGTTTCTATTCGAACTTTCACAGCACTTTCGTGAAATACGCTACTATTTTTGAGGTACGTTTAGATTTATTTTCTATGTAATTTTCACAACTGAAATGATTACACAATCTAACTTCATTACTGACCTATACAACGGCGTGGCTAGTGATTGACTAGGTTTATGCCTTTGTTTAAAGGCTTGATCTCATGCCGTTAACCTTAACAGTATGCTACATATGCTCACCTTGTTGGTATTAAGCTTTGGTGCTCTAATTGGATTGCATGCAGACCCTTACAGGATGCTTGGTCATGCTACTGTTATATGGTTTTCCCAATATATTTATGAGATGATATTGATTCTGGTCGCATACGAAGCTCAACTCACACATTGTTTTTACAATCGAGCTTTGTTGTAATTTTGTTTCCGGGTCTTGTCGTACACGTGACACACTACTCTCTTCTTTTTAACAAGTTTACTCATTTTTATTATTTCAGCATTAATCGATTTAGAAGTCATTCACAAAAAGACATAATTGTATTGAACAATTGATGTCCGTGGGGCTCCAAGGATCCTTTATTCCGAAGTACTACTAAACGATGTTCTTCGAGATTACGGCATTTTAATACAGAATATTTATGAGGAAGTCTCATAAATCTCCTAGCACAATTTACTGCACAGAGAGGTGTTTTTTCTTTTTTTCTCTTGTTACTTTGTTCTTTGGTCTTTTGCATCTATTTACACATAAATTGGTGGTACCATGTTGGTTAATCTCTGTAGCATGTTGGAATAAAGCCACTCTTTCTTCGCTTGGTTTGTGACTCTTTCTCTCTGTTTCGTCTCTCCTTTCTCTTCACTCTTTTGCCAATTTGTTTGGTGAATTCAATGGTGCACTTCATTTTTCTTGGGAATTCTTGATTGTGATATCGTGATTTGATATTTCTTATATGTGGAAGTTAGCTTCCCAAAACATGGTGTAATATGTTTCTTCCAGCTCTCTGTCGGGTCTAAGTTTGCTTTTTACATGCTTGTGAAAATATGTAAATGTGAAAATAATTCTTCAAAGATTTGACATTAAGGGGCCGGGCCGATTCCGATTCGGGCCGGAAATCTCTCCGACCGAGCCGGACCCGGAGAGATTTCCGACCGAATCGGACCCGTGCAGTCCGACCGAACGAGTCCGATGCATTCGTATGCCACCGGACACGAGTCGGTCGGACTCCCATTGAACTCAATGGGAGCCGGTCGTACAACGCGTACGCGGGCTCCCATTGCCTCAATGGGTGCGAGGCGGACAAGGGCGCCCCCTACAGCGAGTACGCCACGAGCGCTTCGCGGCGTACTCGCACAGGTAGGGGGACCCATGGGTCCCCCTGTGTGCGCCTCGCACGGGTGCGCGTACAGGGGGTCCGACACGGACCCCCAAAGTGCGGCTCCGACAGCGAGTTCGAGTCGGACGGCGCGAGTCGGTCGGAGCGGTCGAGGTGCGCATCGTACTTACCCGGCCGGAAAACGTCTCCATTGCGCGGTGCGAATCGTGTCCGACCGAGTCGGTCGGAGCGGTACGATCCGGGTACGAGTCGGTCGGAGCGGTCGGGTCGCCCGGACGAGTCGGTCGGCGAATCCGCATCGTACTCGCTCGGCCGGACCCGCGTACGGTTCGGTCGGGAAACAGGGCTCCGAATCGGATCCGGTAAAGCCGAATCCTATTCGGAGCCCTACCGGCCGAGATCGGAATCGGCCCCTAAGTGGTAAGGATTGTTTTTTAAATCATCAGCCTTGAAAAATTAGTCTTCTCGACGAAACACGTGTCGGCTGATTGCTGTCATCTGATACTGATCTGCGTGTCAACAAAATTTGTGCTTCATGTTCTAAATTAAATGTTGGATCTGCTACATTGTCAGACCGAAAAACAACTCTAGCTGTTATGCCATACCCTCTCACATTGTCTTATCTTCTTTTTTGAGTCTGCTGTCTGTTATTTGAGACAACTTTATAACAGTTTGTTTTTGCATTTGTAATTTTGAATTGCTTTGAATGTATACATTGACTAATGCATTAATATAGTGGTAATTTAATAAACCTTCATGTTTTACAAATCTAATACTTTCTGTCACCTCTGTGAGGCCTAATGTGCCTCACGTTATTGAAAGGTACTGATTATCATGTCAGCCTGAGGTGCACCTAAAGATCCATCTGAGTGAGTGCAGCCTGGATTTGAGTTTGAAGCAGTCCACAAGCACAGCCTTAAACTTGCTTATGCCATGAAAAAATAACGTCTGAAAATTGGGTCCAAAGGCCCAATTTACAGAGATTGCAATGGACACACTCCTGTAAATATGACTAATGAGGAGTATTGTACGCTTTCCTAAGTTGAAGTACAAGAAACAGTACAAGTCGGTGAAATAAGAATGCACAGCTCGCTCAGTCATGTCTAAGTTACACAGCCTTATATTTTCTATTTAGTGTCACTTGTGAGCGTCCTCAGTGGTGCGTCAGATGAGTTGTCTGGTAAATTGCATGCGAATTTTGTGCACAGCCAAGTGCAACTTATCAGGGTATTCACAACCAATTCGAAGAGCACGTGTTTTGATGCAACTGGGAAGTTCCAAATGTAACTGTTTTTGAAAGTGTCTTAAGGAGAACATTTACCTTCGTTTTCATCGAGCAAGGGGTACAGGCACGTAGGGAAAAATAGTTTTAAGTTAGAGAGGAAAATAATTCTAAAGTTAGCTTAAAACTATGCCACAATTCCTAAACCGAAACTATCATATTTTACTCAGTGTGTGAAATATGCAAGCATACTACTAGAAAAACAGACCTAGGTCTCTGTTGTGTAACTCCCATACATATGAAATTGCTTCTTTGAATAGTTATACATTACACCTGTTCTAATCCCAACAGGTGTAATTTAAGACAGACAAAATGCGATACTTACACCTATTTCAGCAAATTGAACAATTACATTCTTAAGACAGTGTTATGGCTGTCCAAAGTCAGAACAAAACCTTTATAAATGAGCAAATCAAGCCTAATTCACAAAATAGGTATTACGTATTTGCTGCTAAATTGCACCTACGTTGATTCTTAAATTACATCTATAGGAGTAATTCACTCACTTTCCCTTTCCAAACCGGCTTTACATACGACAACTCTAAGGGGCGGTCCTAATTGAATGGACTTCACTTAAAAAAGACACCTACAGCAGGTTTTATATGTTTGAGTGTGCATATTTGTGAATGTGCATACAAGCTAGGATTAGGAAATGTACATATTTTTAAATTAATTTTAAAATCCTTATACAATTAGTGCATATTGTATATATTTAGAAATCATTTTTTCGCTCACTCAAAAATATTTTTCTCTCCCAAGTCCTTCCATTCTCCACCCCCACTTTGAAAATTGGAAGCATAGTGCTCAACCCTCACTTTCTGTAGCGGTTAGAGCTGTAGCATTCAGTTGTAACTAAAGTGATGATACAAATGTGGGAAATGCACTTAGAAATAAACCTGCAATATATTATGGTCCGCGATTTTCTTTTAAAAAAATGTTGGGGAGCAATAGGGTTCAACAGGCAAACACTAACAGAGCTTATCTGCAATAACCCCGGCTGTAAGATAAGTCACATTTTTGACTTTTTTGGGTAGCTTGATGCCTAAGGATCTCGAGAAACACCTGGAGAAGTGACAGAGTAGGTTAGATACTACAGATTGTAGCTTCCTTGAATCTTTCGAGCTGAGGCGGACCTTACTTTTATCTGTAGGGCTACAGGTGTAACATTATAAAACGCTTTTTAATTTGCACTACAATCCGGCCAAAAGTACTAAGTGGGGGAGAAATGTAGGCATCTGCTGTCCATGTTGTCAAAATCAGAAGCAGACTTAGGGCTTTATTATTTGTATGGTGGTTCTGGGACCACTGTACTCGTGGTGGCAGTCCGACCACCACCACCCGTCCTCCCTATTGCGAGTTTGGCAGTGGGGCCGCCACAAGACCGCTACCTTCGCCGGGATCAAGGAACCCGCTGTGGTGGCGGTCTTCAAAGAGCCTGAATATGCTGGCAGTGCCAATGCTGGCACCGCTGAGCATATTACGACCTGCATTTTCACCGTCCATTTCATGGCAGGGACCCCGCCATGAAAAGGGTGGCGGGAATGCTGGTAGGGGGGTCCTAACAGGGCCTCTGGCTGAATCTGGCCATGGAGATGCGTGTGGGGGTGGGGCACATGGTGTGTCCCCTGGAACTGCACCTTTGTTCCTGCGGTGTGTGGCATGCACGACATGGTGCATGCCTACACCATGCAGGAACGTGCTGCAGGCTCTCTCACTGCAGCTGTATGCTTGTTAGGCTCTCCTATCAGCCTAACATACTGCCGCTGTGAGACTGCCCACCCACTCTGGATTAAACTTGTAACCGGCAGGCGGGTGCACCACAGGCTTAGCGGTCATCCCGGGACCGCGGCGGATGCGGTTCCAGCCAAAGACCGCCAAACTCGTAATAAGGCCCTTAGAGCACAGGTTTAGTACTTGCCCAGCATTGGATTTGCTTAACAAAGATAACTACATTTTTTAGGATGGAACTTCATTTAGATGTGAGTGTAACCCCCCAACTAATATTGTTGGGAGTGCATAATAACTCGGGGGTATTTGGGGCAGTGATTTGTTTAAATAGCAATGACAGTAGCCTGCATCTGTATAGCAGCAGCATGGCTTGACCCAACTCCCCCTTTATTACACGAATGGTTAGCATGACTACTCTCCATGGGTAACTTGGAAAGTAGTTTATACCAACGGAAAAGCAAGAACACAAAAAAAAGGGGGAAGCAGATTTGGGCCCCCTTCAGAACTGGGAAGGACGACGGTCTCTTGATCACAAGGCTCATAGGTAACTGAACAGAAGTATAATAAATGCACTATTCCTTGATGAAATTGGATGAATTCTGTGTCTTCCACGATATGTGATATATTTATATGTATTCTATTATCAGGCTTTTTATTGTTAATATGATCATTGTCTACGTCCTGATAATGGATTCTCCAACGACTAAGGTGCTGATGGATTGTGTAACTTTGTTTTTTTAACATGATTTTGGTTGTATTCAATCATGGTCCTCTTGTGGATACAATTATAATAAAAATACCTTTTTTAAAAGAAAGAAACCTGCATGCTTTGGAGTGGTATTTTGCTTGAGAGACAGAAAGGAGCTTTTCAAGCACCCCCAAACCTACTAGGCACTCCCTATTGATGAATATCAATGACCCCTAGAATACATGTGTCCTAGATGGAAGCACTAGCTGTGCTAACACTGTTGGTGAATACTTCCTTCTTGTGAGTGCTTGAGACTACCACGAACTGCAGCTACCAGAATGCATTAGGAGAACTTATGCTAATATTCTAGCAATATCCACCTCCCTCCATAAGACTTAGAAGTGTTTGTGCACAGGGTCTGCTTTAGGGCAGTGCGATCGATGCAGTCACACCTCGCGCTGATCTGGTTAGGGGGTCGTTGTGTTATAAATAACATCTGAGTTTAAAAGCACCTGCTGCAGAGTTTCTTGTGTGTCCCGCAGATTTCAGGTAACAATAAAAATGCCAAGATAACTCTGGTGAATAATGTTCCTGCTGGAGTGCGATCAGAGTTTTGTCTAATGGCAGTTTTGACTCATCATAAAGTAGCACCGAGGGTTAATGCCTGCTGCAAAGAATGCGTACCTTGCAGATTACAGACCTGTATTTTATGTGGATAGCTCAGTGGGTTATTCCTTTTGTCACAGAGATCCTTTTGTTACTTGCATTTTGTGAGTTACAATCCTCTTAGAGCACAATGACCTATGAACTGTCATCAAAGAGGTGCATGCAAACTGCATGCTATAGGTTGGAACATTATTTTTTTCTCCAGTCTATCATTCTCCTAATGTTGATGAAAGGGGTTCGTTTGGGTACAAATACATTCTTACTACTAAAGTCAACCCCAGCCACTGTGGCACGTTTTAAATCCTAAGTTTGTGCTTCGCCGGACTAAACTCTCAAAATATACTGCCTCCTAATATGGATGACATGTGACTCCTACAACACGAAATCCTCATTGTGTCATGTAACATTTCCTATATACTGGTTTACACACATATGATTCATTGGCTCTGTATAATGTGCGTGTGATGTAAAGTGCTCTGACACCCTACACTGGTATGAGTAGATCCGTAAAACAAATGAAATGGATGTGAGAGAGAGGCTAAAGAGAGATGAGGGGCACTGTTGGAGGGTGGTAATGAGGGAATCGGTAAAGAAGGAGGTCAAAGGGGGGCGCCAAAAAAGATTGCCACCACGGGTGCCACCAGTACTAAAGCCGTCCTGTTAGTGCATGTCAATAAATCTACACCTGAGATGGTGTGTATTACATATGTATGAGATGACCCTACACACAGCCCTGACGGATCTGCGGGTGCACCCATGAGTGAAATTTAGGAGGAAAGGATATTTCACACAGATCTAACTAAGGGGCATATTATCAAGAACGGCGTTAAAAATTATCGCCGGTTTAGCGGCAGAAAACTGCCGCTAAAGCGGCGATAATGGGCTTGATAATATGCCCTTGAGAATTCCAATAGAAGTCCATGTTCTGGTGTGAACATGGGCTTCTATTGGAATTCTCCAGGGCATATTATCAAGCCCATTATCGCCGCTTTAGCCGCAGTTTTCTGCCGCTAAACCGGCGATAATTTTAACGCCGTTCTTGATAATATGCCCCAAAATTAGGTCCTCAGTTAACACATTTACACCTTCTCTTGTAAGTATGGAGTAACTTACGAACGAATAAGGTACTCTTATATAGACATGTAAGTCAGTCCCAAATCAGAGAATATTCATGTTTGGTTCCTTTCTGGAAGACCGGTCCCAGAAAATACTGCTGCATCCTCATATCTCATCATCACGCCCCACAGTCTGTGGAGTCCCTCAGGGCTCGGCCTTGAGCCCGACTCTTTTTAATGTCTACCTTTCCCCGTTAGCCCCACTTATTGAACAACATGGGGTAAGTGTCATCTCGTATGCTGATGATACTCAGCTAGTGTTTTCCTTCAGGGATATTACCGAGGCTGCTTTCTCTAATTTAAGACACTGTTTAGTCGACATCTCAGTATGGATGACTGAGAACTGTCTCAGATTGAATACAGATAAAACGGAGGTTCTATTTTTCAATCAATCTTCTCCGCCCCATTCGGACATATGGTGGCCACCCGAGCTCAATCCCCCACCTCACCCTGTGCCTTCGGCCAGGAAACTGGGATTCAAGTTTGACGCCGCCCTATCCTGCAAGACTCAGATTAGTCATGTATCCTCTCTATGCTTTTGGAAGATGAAGTCCCTACGGAGATTTCTCCATCTATTACCCATGGACTGCAGAAAGACTGTAGTTCATGCACTCATCACGTCTCAGTTAGACTATGCCAACAGTCTGTATTTGGGTTTGCCTGACTACCTGATAAGAAAGTTACAGACTATACAAAATGCGGCCGCTAGGCTCATTAGAAATATCCCTACACGACACCACATCTCCCCCCATCTACGGAGCCTACATTGGCTACCAGTAAAAGGAGGGTAGAATTCAAGGCGTTAACTCTCGCCTACAGGGTAATTAAAGAAACGGGTCCCCACTACCTGAGAAAAAGACTCCGCAAATATCATCAGACGCGGATTCTGAGATCTAATCACCAAGTACTTCTTGCCATTCCCCGTTTTAAAAAGCCAGATTAGGTGGCCGGTCGTTCACGGTAAGAACTGCCCAGCTCTGGAACTCCCTACCCGAGTTCATAAGGAAAGCCAACTCAGAATCTGTCTTTCGCAAACTCCTAAAAACCTGGTTTTTCAGCCTTCCCTAACAGCCTTCATATCTAGCACCTGGAACTCGTGGCAGCCTTCTTCCGCCTTTTGCTTCCGCAATCAGCGCCGGGACACCTCCGTTGGAGGTAGCTGTGCGCTCTATCTTCAAAATAAATAAATAAATAAATAAATGTAAAACAGGCATATTGATGTTGAATTATGGCTGCCTTAAGTCTGGAAAACTCCTTAATAAATCGTGCTCTGAATATGGATGTACATGACATGTAAAACCAAGGTCACAGAGTGCAACAGTGACGCGAAACCTACATGTTTCTAATTAGTTTTTGTGGCAGTGGAATTTGCCTTTGCCCCAAGCCCAGTCTCCTTGCTGCTCTGTAAGTGGGCGTCATCCTTCCTAGCAACCGCTGCCTAGAACGCTCGCGCTGCATTTGCGGTTTTAAGGCAGCTTTGATCATTCCCAGAAGCAACAACTTCCCATGCTCCAAATAAACGAGAGCCCAAGAAAACAAAATTCCATTCCGTGCCAATTGTTTTAAAAATGAAGGTCACATTTCATAAATATACGACAGATCTTAAGTACAAAGGCCCACCATAACTGCCTGCGGTTTAGTCACTCCATAAAACCATCACTGTTTTTAATTGAAAGTATGATATGCTATTACTTGTTTTAAACATTTATGTGTTTCAGTGGTGGTTAGCTGTCGTATATCATATATATTGAAGCCTGCATTAATAAAGTGTTAGGCGCGACGCCTTTGATTGGGTTCTTAAAGGTTAATGGCGGGATATGGAGTGTCGCAAATGGCTTGTGAAGTGTAAAAACACTGAAGTCACTGTCCCTTCCTCTTTCCCAAATTATGATGCCCCTGATTCTCAGCAGTGGAACAGATTTCTCTAGTCTCGGAATTGTGTTTTCATAGGATGCTTGCAGGAAGCAGGGAAGGAGATGGGGCATAGTGGCTAGAGCTGCCGACTTTAGCACTGGGGAACCATGTTTGAATCCCCGCCTCGGCTCAGCGTCAAGCGATTCTGAGCAAATCACTTAATTTCCCGTTCCTAAAAAATGTGTTAATATAATTTGTTATTAGTCTTCTCTTGAAAGGCGTTATAATGCCATTGAGTCAAGAGTGCACTAAATAAAACGTCAAAGAAAAGCATAGAGTGGGAACAGTGAATGCCTGTGCATATCTGGAATAAATGTTGGCCGATTGAAAGGTGAGTGGTCAACACAAAACGTCATGATTTTGCGGTCCCATCCATAAATGGCGGGACATCCATCCTCTGTGCACTGTTTGATATACAACGGGTTGTGGAAATGGGTGAAAAAGAAGGCGGTAAGGCACTGGGCTTGGTGAGAGGCTGGAGCGGTGGGGAAGGTGTGTAAGGGGGTCACACCCAGCGAGCAGGTCCAGGAGATGCAAGTTTATTCTGAAGGGCATGATTTAAGGGTTGGGCGGATGGGAAAGATGATGTGTCTCTGACAGAAACTCTAGCTGCTAAGTGACTCCAGATTGCCTGTTGCCCCTTGCAGCAGCTGGAACATTTCTTGCTGCTGAGACAGGCCACTGTAGCAGTGGCGGCTGCCATGTACCGAGGGTGGTGGGACAGAAAATAAAACACTTACCTTGAGGCGCGATGCAACGTCCTCCTCCACCAGTCGTCTCTCTTCTACCGGGACCAGGAAACTGCACTAACCAATCCTGGTGCTGCTTTCACAGCATGAGAGCAGTGTCAGATTTGGATAGAGCAAGCTCTCTCAGCGCTCCTAAGAGCACTGGAGGCCTGCGCTTTCTCCAACCAAGCTGTCTAAGACAGTGAAAATAGAGAACTTTAAAATGTGCATGTCTGGATGGCGTCCCAAGACTGCCGGCCGAAGAGACATGCACATTTTAAAGCGCACAGCTCTCTGCTGCCACTTGGCATCACTAGCCCCATCCCGTCCTGTCAATCAGTCCAGGACGGGGTGATTGCTGAAAAATAAAATGGTAATAAATAAACTTTATTACCATTTTATTTTTTAGCTCTGGCCTGTTGGGTGACGCTGCTCCGCTCAAACAGAGGAGCCACCCCTGCACTGTAGCTTAGACTTTTATTTTAGCAGTCTGGCTAAGGATAGCTTTCACTGTCTGTTGTAGGAAGCATTGTATCCCCTACTTTTTCATGCACTTTAGGCTCTTTTTTTGGTTGACTTTCTTGCCTATTTCAGTTGCTTTGATTTTGCTGTTTTGCATCCGTATTCTAATCTCCAATGTCCCGCCCTTGAAGCAAAGCTCTCTCACCATGCCTTTTGATTGGATATGTTGTGTCGTTACTGTTAGACTGACAGCCCTTAGGGTGGTCTTCCCCCAAACATTTTGTCTACTCCCCTACTGGTTGCTGAAATTCATTTTTCTAGGCTTTAGGATTCTGTGCACATGACCACTGCTAACTAATACTGAAGTGCTTGTGCTCCTTTTTAAAACATTGTAAAATTGGCCTACATCTGATTGGCACATTTCATTTACCTATATGTTCCTAGTAAAGCAGTACAAAATGTATCCAAGGCCTGTGAATGCTACTAGTGGGCCTGCAGCACTTATTGTGCCACCCACTTAAGTAGCCTTTTAGAATATATCTAATGATTGCCATTGCAGCCTGCGTGCAGTTTTAAACTTCCAATTCGACCTTGCAAAATAAACCTTTTGTCAGGCCTAAAACTATCTTTTTAATTCATATATGTCACTCCTAAGGTACGCCTTAAACATCCCATATGAGAGGATGCAGTGTATTTAAAAAGTTGGACATGCACTTTTAAGTTTTACATGTCCTGCTTGTGAAAAACTCCCAATTTCCTTTTTCACTACTGTGAGGCCTACCGCTACCACAGGATAGTATTGGGTTACCTTATTACATTTAATAAGTGAATTGTTTTTATTGGGAGTAGGGAGGAATGCCATGTTTACACTCAAAGGAATTGTTGTTTAAGATCTTCTTTAATGGTCAAGTGGGATGTTAAGTCTCAATTCTGAAAAGGCCACTTTTAGAAAGTTGGCATTTTCTTCTCCTAACAATTTGGTGCCTGCAGCCTGTGTCCTGGGTCCCGTGATTAAGTAGCATTAGCACCCCTCCGAACCTCATGTACTACAACCAGCGCTTACCACGCAAGCAACACAATAAGCGCCCACTCTACCAGCCAAGCACAACAAACACGCAGCCTCCATCGTCACCTGAAAAGTGCTCAGGACTTCAGCAATCAATCACAATGTGTCTGCCACTGCTTCGTTTCTTGCTGTTGGGGACTCCGGGTACCAGCACACCATGCGCCAGGAGGTGCCAGCTGTATTGAGGGGGAGAGGCGCTTGTGATCTCTGGGTGCTACAAAGCGCTACGCTCACTCCAGCAGATTGATGCGTTGTGTCTGCCACTGCTTTGTTCCTTTCTGTTGGGGACTGCAGGACCCAGACCACCATACGCCAGGAGGCACCAGCTGTATACAGGGGGAGGAGCGCTTGTGATCTCTGGGCGCTACAAAGTGCTGCGCTCACTCCTGCAGCACAGGACGCACAGGCCTCGCCCGGGCCAAGGACGGGCCCATCCTGCGCCCCTCATTGCCATGAAGAGGCTGAGCCCCCTCCCTTGGCTCCATCACAGGATGTCCATTGTTATCGTGGTAAGAGTGTCCGACCTTTTTTGGTCATACACCCACCTATGTTTTGACTGTCAGCTGCATGGTTTGCCCATTAGGATGGCCTCTTATGTGTTGAGCAAAAAAGTGGAATCGCCTGGTGCATGGGAAAAGTGTGTGACCCACCAACTGCTTTTGACTGTGTGCTTGGCCACCACTGTTTTCAGACACGGGCCACACTGGAATGGCCTCTACCAACTAGGCCATCTTGGGACTCTCCTTGAGGCTTCCATACAAGCGTATTCCCCTAGTGTGCCTAGTGGGTTCAGGTGCGGGGCTGTTCGATCTGCTGGAGTCCGGATGTGGTTAGGGTCGGCAATTTCTCCTGGTCTAAGGTATTTGCTATCGTATGCCCTTGTCTTACTTTAGTTGTGTCTAGCTTTTCTGTTACTGATTGTGTGCCACACCCGCAAGTTTATCTATCCACCTCATTGCACTGCTTAAAGGGCCAGAGGAATGGTGAAGCATAAATTGGATTCCAATATGGCGGGCACCTCCACTAAGAAAAAGATCAGCACACTCAATGGGTACATTAAAAATGCACTGGGTGCCCTGAACAAGGAAATTCTCAATGTTGAAAGGAGGCTTTCTCTTGTCTCAACGGAAAGCAATGCTGCGCTTGATGCTCACCCCACTACCCCAAGTCATACGGCAAGGAAGCTAATGTGGCTGTGGATACCCAGGGTCTTCAGCTGCATGCCCTGGCGACACAAGCAGCATCTCACCTAATAAATGTGCCCAACCCTTAAACCTGGTTCCCATCAAACCTGTCAAGCATATAAGTACTAAGCAGAAATGAGGACTCAATCGGAAATAAGGCACCATTTTAAATCAACCAGCCTTTGAGGCATATGTACCCACAAATAACTGTGGCCTTCATACTGACTGCACTAATTGCTTTGAGGGCAAAATGATCCACCTGAGCAGGACAATTGAAGCACTTTTAGACTCCCAATTGCGAGGGCTGTACTATCGCCTGGAGGCTAGTGAGGGGAAATTATCCAACCTGTCTCACAGGCAGGTCACTGTATGAGCTAAGTCTGACTGCCTGTGTGCTTCCAATTCCACGAATAGTGTGGTGAGAGAGACAAACCCTCTGGAGGATGGGAAGAAGACCCTGACCTATGACACCCCCTTTGGAAATAACAATGTCAATTCGGTTGCCCCTCTTCCATTGCCCAGTCGAGAGGCTCAAGAGTGCAGGGCCACCTACAATAACAGGCAATGTGGACATTTCGAGCAGTCACTTGAGCCGGGGTTCTTGCTCCTTTTCAAGCTATGATCTACCACCAGCTGCCTGCCCCTATGTCATTGTGCTAGCCGACGTGCCCATTTTACGATCACTGTCAGCTGAGACCTCGGAGGGCCTAATTTGCAAGTCCATCCATTGGCTTCATGAAAATATGCAATGTCAGGGCAAGCTATTTATTAAAGTTCTCATGGCAAGGAGGGTGGGTTGGGTGGGAAAGATGTGTAAAGAGTTCCTGGGGGACTGTATCATTGTTACCTTTAGAAACCCAAGAACAGCTAAAAATCTAATCATGGCCTTCTCCCAAGTGTCAACATAAGTCTGGCAACATCAAGTTACTTCCCCTTGGCTATTTTTATAGACCATTGGCTAATCAGCCACAATACCGGGGGGAGGGGGGAAACACACAACCCTACACTTGCTCAACCACAGGCATATAACATTCATGTCCAGAATAGTTATGCACCCTTGGGGAATCTGGCCAATAATGACTGACTTATAGATGGCCAGACAATTAATGTGCTTTCCTCACAGGAAATTAGTCTAGGTCCCGGCCAGCTGGCTGATGAGCCTAGCGCTGGGGAAGGCCTTGTAAAATGCCCTCCTACTTCTTCCTGCTTGGTCGAAGATGGTGGTTGTGATACTGCAGAGGTGAACCCTGTCAGTACCATCTACCCCGCCCATCAGGTGATATTATTTTTCTGGAATATTGCTGGTCTAGCTAGTAAAGTAAAGTAATTATTAACTAAACTGAAAATATATTCCAGTAGGGTCACCTTCATCAAAAACTATGACATCATATTCTTTCAAGAGACATGGGCCTTGGAAGATATTTTACTTGGATAGGTTTAACGCCTATATGGCCCCTGCGATCCCTTTCCCTGAAGGCAGGGCTAGGGGGTGCTTATCCGCTTATTTCCGTGTGACATTGGAGTGTAAAATTAGTGTGGTATGTAAATGAAAAAATGAATGAATGAAAAACTTTATGTGGTTGGAAGTGCAACCATAAAAGCACACAATAAATACATATAAAACTCCTTAAAATGCATACAAATACATAAAAGAAACGAAATAAGCAAGGGAATCCACCAGTCCTTCCGCATTTACAAAATTCATGGACCATACATGAGTACCTCGTCCTCAATCAAATCTTTCCTCAGTTAATTATGGTAAATAAAAAACATGTAAAATCATGTTTAAAACACAGTTTAAATAAAGTGCATATTGCCACATAAACGTACTGCAGCACGAAGAAATAGACTTATGCAGGTACCTATCTCTTCATCTGATAATTGCTGAAGATAATGATATGCTAAGGTGCAATACCTTAGGTTTCTGAGTCTCATACATGGGACTAGGAATCTTTTAGTGGATAATTTATAAAAGTCACTGACAAAGAGAAAGTGTACCATTGACTGTTTTGAATCATTGTTACACGGGCAGGCTCTGGAGGCTAGCTTGTGCTGGTACCCTAGGGAGAAGCAAAGTGAGTACTTGATCGTATCAGCTCTGAGCCGAAATAATAAGGAGCGCACCCAATTCCCTTTAGTCTTCCATAGGTAACTAATAGGGGCGACCTCAGGGTTTAAGCACAAATAACTTGCAACAGTTGCCTTCTGGGATTCAATGCTTACCACATTAGGTTGCAGCTGAGCTAGCAACAATGCAAAGACCTGTTTTTTTATCAAGTGTATCGAGGGAGGCAGCATCAAAAAAAGTGTGAGGCATACCAATCCCATCAAATGATTTTTTGACATACGCCAGCCATGGGATGGAAAAGCCTGTATCGCAAGATAGACAGTTGTTCATTATATTCCTTGTTAATGTTGCTTCCTCAGTCCGCCAGATGGAAAGCCACAAAAAGGGTGGTTCAGTGCGGATAAAATCACTCAAGTAGGTTATACCCAATTCATTATGACAAATGAAATGTGAGGTGGGTATGGGAACAGATAAGATCATCCTACAAAAATGGTTTTCTTCTCTCTCTAAGGCCGTGCATTTGGTGATCCCCCAAATTCCCGCCCCATATGAAGCAATCGGGCACATTATTCAGTGTATATCTGGAGCAGGGGAGCCAGGGAACACCCGCCTGAATGGTGTGGTAGGTACTGGCAGCTTTTCTGCACAAGCTTTCTTAACTACTTGGCCAAACGGTATGAGCATTGTTCTTATTAATTTCTACAGTGGATGTTTTGGTCCTGATTCTTGTCCCATCATTAATAAGTTATTAGACTTTATTATAAGTCTTGATATTGAATTTGCCTACCTGCAGTTTTAGATTGTGGTTGGTGCAGATTTTATTACCAAATTGGGACCTCTGCTGAATGACAATGCGTCAACCAGCTTCGATAGGGCTAGCCCAAGTTATGGACAGAGAGCTAAAACCCATTTAAATTTTGTGAACACGCTTGACATTATTAATGTCTGTGAAGTAATAGAACACTTCTATTGTATAAAGGCTACTTGTGTTAGGGGAACTATGGATCAATTATTGAATATATATTTGTCTCTAGATCACTTATGGGCTGTGTGACACGGGACGGAACAGAGGACTCCCCTTTTAGTGACCACAATCCCCTAGGGTTGAGATTGAGCATCTACAAGGGGAGTAGCTAACCTAAATGTGTCCTTAAGTGTTCTTTAGTGGTCAGGTCAAAAGGGCTGCGGTTGGCCCGGAAGAGTGCGAATCTGGAGGCAGTTATGCCAACCACTTGGACACTTTGAATAACTGCCTTTCTTCCTTGGGCGATCAGCGGGCTGTGAAAGTGACTGGGGGTGATTGTCAGCGAGTCACTTATGAAGCCCATTAGATCTGATAATTCTGAGGAAAAATGGTTTGACTCATCCTGTAGAAAGGCCTCGGTTGAACTCCATAAGGCCCTGAAAGAGACACAGAGGGATAGATCCCTGCATCTGCAGCATGGAGCTGACTATAAAGCTGCCCTGAATGTAAGGCGCAAGGAGATCCACACGGTCTCCTGGGGGAGGCTGGTCTTGGCTTGCAAACAGATAGACTCTGGGGCATTCTGGAAAGAAGTTAACGATATTGGCACTAAGGGGGTGGGTGGGCTAATGATAATTCTGTTGTTACCACCCTTAGCCCAGAGGCCATGGTCAATCATTTTAGCACTCTATATGGCTCCAGGCTGCCCCCTTATAGTGATGAGATGGGTGATTTTTCCTCTTTCCATGGAGTTCACCTTGGAGTGATCTGGTAGGCCATTATGAAATCTCCAGCTCATAAGGTCCCAGGACTGGATGAGGTCCCTGTGGACATGTATAAAGCCCTATCGGAATTTTCGCCCCCTCTGCTATGTAGCTATTTTAATGCATTTACTAACACTGGTCTCTTACATTCATGGCACACTGCTACCATTGTTCCAATTTAAAAAAAAGGAGATCCCCAGTTGCCAAGTTGCTATCGGCCTATTTCCCTGCTGGATTCCACAGTAAAGATTGCAGGGAGAGTTGTGCTGGATCACCTTTTCATATGGGTCAGAGAATCAAACACGCTGTTGGAGGTGTAGTACAGATTCCGGAAGGGGCTAGCATTCGTGAAGCAGTGCCTAAACCTGTATTTGCTTGTTAGCAAATATACCATCATCAAACAGGGCTCCATCTGCCTGGCCTTCATGGACCTGTCCTGCACCTTCAACATCATGTTAAGATCCAAATTGTGGTCTATACTGACTGGCCAGTAGGTGGATGCAGGGCGTACTTACTTTTTACGGGTCTTGCCAGCCACGGCCCATGCAGGTAAGAGCAGTGGGGCGGGCTAGGGGGGTGGATATCGACAGACAACGACGAGGGGAAATTAATTATTTATTTAATTTTCCCTCGTGGTCGTCTGTCGGATCCCCCCCAAACCCGGCCCCACCGCTCTTACCTGCACGGGCCGCAGCTGGGTCTTGCACTACGACCACTACAAGGTCTCGGTGTCTGTTAGTTTTAGCCCAGCTGATGAGCATACTGCAGGATGTAAACTGTGAAAGGGGGTGTGCCAGGTCTTCCCTGGACTGGAAACAAGCATCCTGGGACCAGTTTCGGGTAACACCCCTTATCAGCCAGGCTAGCTTAAATCCAGTGACACAGTGAGCAAGGGACCCATGTCTGGGCATACCCTGCCAACGTAGGGCAAACAAAGCACTTTGCTCACTTTGCCACTGGATTTAAGCTATCCTGGCTGATGAGGGGTGTCACCCCGAAACTGGTCCCAGGATGCTTGTTTCTGGTCCAGGGAAGACCTGGCTTGGCCGTTCGGGCTGGGCTGTTCCCATGAGGCACAGGGTCAAGACTGATTTGCATAAAGCTGGGTCTGAACTGGGGTGGCATGGTGAGCCAAAGAACGATGATGGATTCAACCCAGATCTGTGACTAGGGATGAGTGTCTGAAAAGTTTCAGCACTCCGTCCATCATCTCCTTGTGTTTGCTTTCTTGTTGTTGCTCCAGACTTCCAGTCATACAGTTGTCTGCATATTTTTCTCGCCCCACCGCTCCTGTGTCAGCAAAACCAATTGTGGCAACCAGTCATATTAAAAGTACAGAAACCATTGTTTTCTATACTTTTAAGATAGCCCCCACCTTTGATTGACACAGTCTGTGTTGCCTCGTCATGTTACATCATGGAAGACAGTGGGCTTCTAGAACATGCTGAAAACTGTTTTTTCTATACTTTCAAAATGGCTGCCACATTGCATGATGTGACGTGCACTGTGTCATCACGTTACATGACATAAAGTGCTGGCCATCTTTTTTATTTTACTTTTAACACAGCCAGTCATGTCACTCACTCTGTATTGGCAAAGTGAAACTGAATGGCTAGGCCAATGCTTGTTAATGGTAGCTTTGCACTTTCCGAAGTTAATAGTATTTCAAAACATGTACAGAGTTGCATGGCTGAAGAGTCTGCAATTTCTCACACCAGTAGAATCAGAGACTTGCTCTTCTGAATCTAAATATGCTAAACTATGTCGAAATTCCTGGCATGCCATCAAGGATTTTTAAAAATATTATTGACTGGTCAATTAGAAAAAGATATTAGTTGCATTTTTCAAAGGTACATTTATAATGGATGTAAGATGCTCCCCCAGAGTGGAACAGGTAAAAAATCATATATACTCCAGTTCATTCAGGGTTTACATCGGCCCTTGCTTTAGTTGAGGGAAGGCTCGTTTAGGAGTTAAATGTGGTGAGTATTTAATGTTTGTGCAATTAATTGTTTTGAAGCATAGTCTTTTTGAAAAAAAAATGAGTGAATATATTTTCAGTTTTAGTTAATAATTACACATGCGTATTAAAAGAAAACAATGTAAATGTTTTTTATTATACATTTTATAAAAATTAAAATTAAACACAATTTTTATATAATTTTTTTATTTGCATTTAAAAAAATATAAGATAAATATAGTTTTGTTTAAAAAAATATATAATTTTCATAAAAAATGTAAATTTATTTTTTTTAATTTAAAAGATAAAATAAAAATGTAAACATTGATAAAAAATTATTTCCTAATCAATTCTTTTTCCTTTTTTTCACTGATTTTCATTTATTGCTATGGGCAGAAGTGTCCTTCTCTGTTTTTCCATGCTATTGTTTTTTTACATATTCCTTGTTTTTCTTTTTTTTTCTTGAGTTGGTGGAGCATTGTGGTAGAGAATAGATGATTACTGCTGTGTCGGTCAGATAGGAATCTAATTTTATTTAAAGCATTAGTAACGGGTACCCTTATTGTAGGGAGAGTCTAGGACAGTTCATATATTTAATTACTATGTATTTTGCATGTTTTTAAAAAAGTTTTTTAAACTTTTCCCCCTTTCCCAGTGGCTGGAGAGCGTGCCTGCTGTGACACATTTTTTTTGTTGCAGCATTCATTTTTTTTAAAGTAGTATGCACAGTGCTTCATTTTTCTATTACTACTAAGAGGCCGATTCCGATCTCGCTAGGAAAGCCCTCCATACGGCCCGGATCCGGAGGGCTTACCTAGCGAATCACGCTGTGTGAGTCCGTCCGAACGAGTACGATGCAGCTGTATGCTGACGGACTAGGTTCGCTTGGGCTCCCATTGAACTCTATGGGAGCCTGTATACCGATGCGTACACAGGCTCCCATAGCAAAAAAGGGGTGGGTGGGGAAAAGCGCACACCCTGTGGCGGGCACCCCATGTTTCCTGCCACACTGCGCATGCTTTGATCAGGGGGACCCATGCGCACCCCCTTGTGACTGATTTGGAGGGCTCGGGGTGAAGGGGGGCCTGCTCTGGCCCCCCGAAGTCAGATTCCGACAGCCGTTTAATCTCACTAACACCGAGTCGATACTAACCCTGGGTGGAGTTCACGGAGTTGCACTACGCATAGCTATGCGAAGTGCAAAAAAACCTCAGTCGCACTACACGGAGCTCCACAAGCGGCGGAGTACGTTAGAAAAATGCCGTTAGCGGTGATTGCACAGTGCCGGATGCTTCTCCGCACTGTGCAATCATTGCAAACAGCACCATGCACAGCACAAGCTTACCTTTTCTGCCGCCCAAGCAGATTTTTACTCGAGCTGCAGCTTTCTCAACGTGAACGGGCAGTTTCTCAACGCGAGCTGTCGCGAGCATACGCGACCACTCGCAATGAGAAACCTGACCCCCCCGCGTTGAGAAATCTCGCCGGGAGGTTCATTTTCCACGCTCGCCAACTTGATGTTGGCGATCGCGAACGAGAAAAATCTCGCCGGGAGGTGGATTTTCCTCGCTCGAACTCGCCAACTTGGCGTTGGTGAACGCGAGCGAGGAAAAAAACTCCGCTACGCTGTGCGAAGCGGAGTTTTTCGGAACTCCGCGACCTCCGCGTAACGCGGAGTGTGGGAAACTCCACAAACTCCGCGAGCGGAGCGGAGTTCACCGCCCAGGGTTAGTCGATACAGCTGTCCGAATTGTACTCGCTTGTTCGGAATCCGGCTCCATTGCGCGGCACGATTCAGCTCCGAACAAGTCGGACGGACATGTTCGGATTCGGAAACGATTCGGTCGACGCGAACGAGATCTTCGCATCGCACTTGGTCATTCGGAACGGGGGACAATTCAGTCGGGAACATAGGCTCCGAATCAGATTTGCTCGTTCCGGAACCCGTCTGGAGGCCTTCCTAACGACATCGGAATCAACCCTTAAGCCTTTTTGGATTTTTTTTAATTTGAGGTTTTTTTTGAAAATCTTTAGATATATTTGGATTTCTAGCACTTTGGTTTCATGTCTAGGGAGATGTTGGGTGCTAAATGTGACTTAATTTTCCTTCCTAGATTCTTTTCTTCCATTGTATAGGTAGCATTTATCACATTTTTAATGATTTTTGGGTCTTTCATCAGTTCTTATATGAATTGTGGATTGATGTTTTCCTGGAGCGTTTTCTTTTGGATTTTTAATTGCTTCAGCTATGGATTTGCTTTTTGTCATTTGGATTGCAAGCGAGTGGTGATGGATCAAATTTAAAATGCTACCATCACTCAGAAAAAGAAGGCTGCTCATGTTAGGAATAATTTTAATTGTTTTAAAGTATCCAATTGAATGTATTTTAAGTAAAGTAGGCAATTCTTTTATCATGTTATTTTATTGTTTATGGTGTTAGTATTGTATTATATTGGCTATGTTTTTCAGTGAGTCTGTTCCCAAAATCATGCCAAATAGTTGAACTTTAGAAGGAGTTGTTCATTTATTTCTTTTTTTTGGTGACTCTTGCCTGCAAACTAACTGTAAAAGATTGACCTTGCTGCATTTCCTGAAATGTTTGCTCCTTTTTCAAAATTTCCAGGAATGGTAGTGTAGTGTAGCTCCTATTTCCCTAATAGGCTCTGCGCATTGGAATAATATATCCTATAGGTTTGACATAGGACTGAGGTCAGTATGTCCCTATCGAGTATATTAAACTTAATTACGTGTGCCAGCTAGCTCAGAGGCCACTAGAAACTCCTTGACAACAAGAAGGGAGTAGTTTCTGGCAGCCGTAAAACATGACCACTATGTTTCCCTTTTAGAATCAGAACGTGTCCCAGAGTCGTGGAAACAATAGATAACTATTTCACTCAGCTCAATCGTGCATGCTTAGTTTTCCTCAGAGTTACACAGAAAGAATAGACGGGCGTTTTCAATAAAAGATTTATTGAACAGTCTTGTTTCTGGTGTAGGTATAATGTGCTGTTACGATCACAAGACAGTATGCGAGATAAATAATGTACAGGGTGAGCAGTAGAAATAAATAATACTGCGATAGCATTATCTTTTAGTACAAATGCTGTTACATAAATAACACAGACTAAAAATGCGAGTACTCATACGATGCGGTGCTAAGCTAGTTCTACCCCAATGTACCTAACCTAATCTAGGTGTAGGACGAGGTATGAAGTAGGTGAAGTATTCCTTACTATGGTATACTAGGAGTATGTTTAAGCCCAGTATGCCTAGTATGCCAAGAGTCCCTCTAGGTTCGTATCAGCTCCATACCTGAAGAATGAGAGAGGTTGGAATCTCTTTGCCAGACTCGAACTCCAACACCCCGCAAGGGAAGTCAGATCACTGGAAGCTGGAAGCTGGGCTCTCTGCATGCAGGGAATGGCAGCGTCTTCTCAGTGCGTCAGGCCGGGATACGGGCTCCTCTGAAGTCGAGGTCTCCTCTGATTTACAGGGGCTAGGGAAGGTATATTTATACCTGAGAGTACCTTAGGAATGTTAGCATTGACGTGAATTGGACAACGAAAGACGTCATGGATGAACCCCTAAGGAATAATGGTTCATGCATAATATATGAGGCCTTGAAGAAATCAATAGTCCTGGGCAGTGCTTTGGGCCGGTACTCACCGGTACTGAGTACCGGCACTTCTCAGTTTTCTCCCCCTGAGTACCGGAACTTATTTTCGGGCAAGGAGAGTACCGGTACTCCTTGAAGCAGCAGGGCTCAGGCCCTGAAGTACAGGTACGTGCAACAGATGGTGCGTGTTGAGGTGCTGCTCTGGCTGGCAACAGCCTGTGTATTTCTGTGCTGGGGTGCTCCTGCAGTGTTAGGTTCTCATCAGGCGAGCAAGCCCATTGGGATCAAAGGGCTTCAGACACCCCCCCGCCCCTCCCCCGTCGTGTGGCAGCCCGGGATGAGACAGCTTACCGGGCGCGCACACAGCCGCACCCGAGTACTTCACAGGTCTTTAAAAGACCAATTGCTTTTTAATGAGGCTTTGTTGTTTCTCACCCCTTCTTAGAGCCCCTGCATCTCTGCTGCCTATTGCTGAAAGAATTGCCACCCCCCCCCCTGAAATTTGACTCTAGTTGCGGCTCTGGTTCTCATTGGCATCGCAACAAGAATGAGGATATGGTCAGAGGTGCCGAGAGTGGAACTGAAGAACCAGGGTCGAATCCCGACGTCCGCTCATCATCCTGTGGTTCTGGACAACTCCCTTAACCAGGGGTCTCAAAAAAGTAAGCTTTAATGCAGATGTTCTGATTGTATGTAAATCGCTTAAATGCCCATGGCCCAAATTCACGCAATATCAAACTGCCAAAAATTAGGCTCTGCACGTATGACATAGAAGCTGATGCTTGCCATGTCTCTTATGTAAGGAGGCAGTTTGATTTTGCGCGAATTTGGCCCATGGGCATTTAAGCGCTTTACATGACAATCAGAGCATTTGCGTT